>JAAIXI010000254.1:6131093-6393002 GCA_013403645.1 Heliconius nattereri
CTGCATATACTTGTAATTGTTGACAGTAACTACATAACGCTATCATTACTATCACTCGAAGAAATGCCACTCTACATATTTATTTACTTTCTAAATAAAATATAATATAAATACAATCTTGCAATCCGGGGATATGATACAGTAAACCCCAAAATATGTCGGATCGCAATTAGCTGTCATTTTTGCTATCCAACGTAATGTCAAAATCAACAGATCGTTTATTGGCACGCACAAGCTGTCATTTTCATACAAAGTTCCCTCTTAAGCTCCAGTTAGTCCTCCCAACGATAGATTGAAATTAAAGATTGAAAATAAAGTACTTCGATAGGTTATTGGCAAGCTAAACTCAAAAAATGGATTGATATTTCAATCTATGGTTGCAATTTATGGATTAGGATTGATTATTAACATCGGCCGTAAATTATTTAACATTAAAGTCTTGATGTAGAATTTTTACACTTCACTTACTCGTACACCTCAAATCCGCACAAATCCCTCACATTAGGGCAACATACTCGCAAAAATGTTTGAGCACTTCGAGAAGTTTGTTCCGGCTCCTAATGGCGGTAGAAGTCAGCTCAGAAAATGTTGTTTTGCCTCCCTTGCCCTATATTTACGGGGGAGTTTCAAAACCTTTTTTTTTATTCGCGGAAAGAATCTATTGTCATTGCGATATTACGTTTTAGGTAAAAGAAAGGCAGCGTTGAGTTACGCAACTCTATACCACAGTACTTCGATAACACTAGGTCCTCTCTGACCATCTGCTATATGGGAAAAATATATTATTAGATCATAATCAGGATTTGAACCCAAAATCAAAAAATGAAAACCTAAAATAGAAAAATAAATTTAGAGAATGTGAATAAATCTTTATATTTATTTCAATATAAATAAATATGTGCCAGTAAAACGTGCCTTTTAGTACATACGAAATAGAGCACAAAGCCTTGCTAGATTTTAGAGGAGTTTTTAAAATTTTTGAGAATATCCCAGTGAATGTGAACGCGTATGTACGTGAGATGAAAATTTTTATTATACGAACACGCTAATACTGAATGTAAGAAATAAAAAACATTTGAAAAGTCGTACGTTTTCGTTTACAGGTGCCCTAAATAATTTTAAAATATAAAATACATGCACATACTCGTATGGACGTAATTATGTTTCATGTATTATTTTTTGCATAAATATATTTTTTTATTGTAATAACAAGCGGCGTTCAGTTCCGCCAATCAATACGCAATGCCTCAAGAATTCCAGGACTATTTGATATGTACAAAGTGGGTAACGGAGTTTCTTTCTTTTAGGGAGAACGGAGTGTCTTGAAACATATTTCCCAGGTTCTGTCTGTCTACTCTGTTGTGTGCAAGATACAGCGTGAACAAAATAAAAATAATATTATAGATAGTAAAAAAAGGTATCGAGCTTAACTTTATAGAAAATTTTAATTGTTTTTGTTATATCTTTAAAAGTATAACAATTTTACTTATGTAGGGGAGTTATTTTAAATATTTCTAACTTAAGCAAGTTTAATCCTAGCTGTGTTTATTTTACATTTATTTAACTGATTTGAAGTGCCAATAAGGACATAGTCTGACTGTAAACGGGATAGTTCTGAGTTTGATTTACATTCAAGGAAATACATTATTTAAATAACCCCGCGCCGGCCGATAAAGCTTTTTTTAGCTTGAGGCTTTGATCTAAACGCCTCGCTTTAGCTCATAACGGGAGCGAGGAAATGAAAATAATAAATATTTCGTTTCCCCGAGTGGGAAACGAACCCACAAACGTCGCGTTTATAGTCACACGCCTCTGCCTCTGCGCCACGACGACCTGTATTTAAAGTGACTATTATATAATTAAAAAACATGTTTGTATTTATTTATATTGGATAAGAACCCACTATCATTTTACTTAGACATCGTCAGTTATATTCATGCAACCTAATTGCGCAGTCGTACTATTGATTTTTTGTTATTATTACAAGAGTGGACCCAACACTACTCGTAGCTAGCCAGACTAAGCGATTTTTCCTTTTGCGTCGCACATGTCTCGTGGACAGCTGGATACCTAGTGTTAAGACATTCATACGTTAACCGTTCGCCACTTTTAGACACTGGGTGTGGTATGGCGGTACACAACCCACAACAAACATTATAACTTTTCAAATGGAAATCGAATTACAACAAATCTGAGTATTAACCTACGGTTAGATACTTTGTACCTTTACATACAGTCTCTCATACACACATTTGAACTTGTAAGCTTAAATTAATTATGAATATATACTAAATACTAACGAGTAGTCCAACGTCTATACTGTTAATATTTTCTCTATCTGAAACCACTCTTATTGTAGATTATAAAAGGGTAAGTTCCTGGTGATTTGTGAAACAGGTATATACCCAGTATGGACTCCAGTCTCTCACATTTGCTTACTGTTCGCCACTGGTTAAGATGTCAGATGTCCCCCCTCTCACCCCCCTCCGCGGCTTCGCCCGCCTGCCTGACCTGCTTGATGTCAATGAATAATTTAATTTACTCGTTCAGAAACAGCCTTAAAAGATTTATAATATTCTGTATAAAATAACTGTAATGATTGCATATTATAAAAAAATACTCAAATCGATTGATCGAAATCGAATCCAAAATAATGAATCGAATATCGAATCGAAAATATTTCATTGAGAGCCTTCTCCTTGTTTTGAAAGTTGGTTAAAATACAAATTTATTACAAACAAATATATTATTATTAGTATAAGTATAGATATGGATTTGGTATACATTTGCAGGCAAACTCATGCCTTGAGTTCATACACCTATTTTTTTGTTGTTGAAAAAGTTGACTATAACTATTTTTTAATGAACCGATTTTGATGAAACAAACTTTAGATGTTAAGCAGGGTATATTTTTGCTGTTTTATTATATATAGAGATTATGTTTCTAGCTAGTTTGAGCCATGATCCCGAAAATTGAACGGTACAGGGGAAAAGGAGTGTCTTAACACTAGTTACCTCTGCCTACCCTGCTATATGCAGTATACAGCACTATGATAAAAAAAGTCAAAACTATTTTAAACCAACACTAATATTAAGCTAATTTAAGCTTAAAATTAATTTGTCACGCCCATACTCGTACATACACGCGGTCGTAAATTTAACGTGTCTTGTTTTTGAAATATTTCCCGCTGTTGACATTGTGTGCTGCAATAGAAATAAGTGGACTTGTGAACTATTTGATATGTAAAATTAAATATTATTATTTTGTTTAACCGTCCTTAAATTATAGTTTAAATTTTAGAATTTCAAGAAATCGCCTCTACACTTTCCGTTCTGTTCCGCTACTTCAAACTTTATAAATTGGGAAAAGAGGGCACTTTACTTACCCTGTTATATGCCCACGATTGTCCAAGATGTATTCCGCACATAGGAGGGTAGAGAGAGGGACCTTTGGGTAAAAACACTCCATTCCCATTAAGTAATTTCCGTTTCCCACTTTTCCTTTCGTAGATGAAAGGGGATAATTCATTTCGTCGAGTGGGAATCGAACCCACAATTTATGCCCCAGTGCCGCGATTGGCTTCAATTGAATATCTTGACGGTGTGATACTAAATATAGCTGTGTACTTATAATAGACCCCTCTATTTGTAACAAACTAAAGTTGTCATTTTTACTACTTAAACAGAACCCACTTTCGCCCTCAAATTAGATTTTTTCTAATCATTACCAAAAGTAGTTAGGAGTAGTATGTATTTTAAATTAGTTTATAATAATTTATATAGCACGCAGCTTAATTACTTAGACAAACATGACGGGGGTTCTATATCTATTATTAGTAAGTATAGCCGTCGTGTGCAGCGGCACAACATCTGACTGAAAGGGCAACGTACCACAAAACTGGGACGAGCGGAGTTTAACGCTCAAATATACGAGTATCTAGCTAGACTGCCAGAACAATAAATTTGAAATATATATCTCCTTTGATTTTCAGGATAATTTTGTAGACTTTACGTCGCGCTTGGAGGGAATGCGAACGCTTGGAGCCCTGGAGCATAGAAAAAATTGAGCTCCTAAGTTAACGCAATCAAAATTCGCTGCGGAATCAAAACCTGTAGGGTACTTCCTGTGGACCTAGAATTATGGAATTCAGTACGAAGTAACAACTAACAACACAAATAAACAAAAAATATAAATTTGTATTTATATCACAAGTAAGACTTATTTGTGGTTAATTTCGTACAAAATGTATGTATATGTATGCGAACCGAGTCCGAGTCCGAGTGGACATCGGACTCACGACGCGTTACAGTTACAGCCAGTCGTTGCTGCGCTCGACGACGGCCTCGAACGCTCATAATTACTAAGCTCGACTCGCTTTCCTCAAACACATTTCACATACACTCGTAGCTCGTATTCTTTCAGATATTCACGCATGGCTTCCTTAGCAGTTAAATATATTTCAACGGCTCGGTCTCCCGTTATGTTTTCAAAAGGTACTCTTTTGTTTTCCGCAAAGACATTATGCCATCTTTAGTGGAAGATGTTTTTGTTTTCTTTGTTCTTGGTTTCGGGACAATTATATTGGTCCTATTTATATATCTCGATAGAAATATTTTATGTATGACGTCATTGTCGATTAGAAGAATTCAACGCGCAATACAAGTTGGTCATAGGTTTAATATCCAATCAGAAATAGTTAAATTTTATTAAAAATAAAATGTTACATGCTTAATTTTTTGAACGTCAATTAATTTACCTTTTCAATAAAGTTAATAAATACATTTGGCCTTAGAGAAATCGACTCAAGAAACTCAGTGGTACTTTTTTCATATCAATTTCTTATTCAAAATCAGAATTTAGTTACATTCCAAATATTTGACACAACTTTGGCCATACTTATGTACGACAAATACTTTCATAAAGCTATATAGTTTTATATACTTGTATAAAGCTATAGCTAAAGCTATATTACTATAATATTTTATCTAAATCTGTTCTGTAGCTTTTTTTTGCTTGCAAGAGCAAACATCCGTCGTCACAAACATTCCACATTCAAAATAGTAGGATTAGAGTATTCTTTTACCTACCGTTTTCCAAAACCTAGCTTTGATTGAGCAATTTCGTTTGTAAGTTTTTAATCTTCCATACAACGGGGACATTACATACGGGGGCACTTTAGCGTTCAGTCCTTGCTCGTCGGTCGGTCGTCAACCTGATGTGGAACACTTATTGGTGGTGACGTAAAGTTCCATCTAGTAGTGTAAGCTTGTTGGTGTCATTGTTTATCTTTAAGAAAGAAATCTACAACCTAATATACTACTCTAATTAAGTTTTTGTAGTAATATACATTAGATATTAAAAAAGCACCCAATATTTTTTTAGCTACTTACAAAAATATTTTTTTTTTTTTTTTTTTGTTTTGTTTCTTTTAATGAAATATGTAAAATAAACTGTAAATAAATACATTCGTCTTTTAATCTACACCTATCAAACAATTAGACTTTTTACCTGTAGGTACAAAAGCCGACCAAAAAAAACACTGACCAAAATTACCGCGATGTCGATTAAAAATAACACTCAAATCGCTTCATTCATTCTGGAGTTACGGTGCCACAGATAGACACATAGACAGCTCATATTTATAACCCCTCTTTTAGCGTCGAGGGTTTATAACAACTACTTACGTGCTACACAAATACACAAATACATTAAATTCGCTCGTTTAAACTATCGGGATAGTAATTTATCATAAGCTTAGTCCTTTACGGCCGATCGCTTACAGCAGGTAGCTTCAAACTTGTTACAGCACGATCGACTAGTTGTGGGCATCCTGAAGTTAGCTCCAGATTTCCGCAAATATTTACTTTTAAGATTTTGCGAGCCGAGTGCACAATACGCAACAGTCCAAAAAATCCAAGTTCAGGGCGGCCACGACTCGTTAACTGTATTGTATACGAAAGGAGTCACGGGAACCAGTTTGAACCTAGCCGGGAATTTCATTACAGAGTTAACTCCGATTCACTACTGGCGTAATCACTTTTGTTTCAGTTATTTATTTAACTGTACTTATAATGCATTTACGCGTAAAACTTGTTTCCGTTTCGTTTTAAATTATTGAATGTTAATTGTTTTTTGTTAGATATGAGTGACTGACTGATTTCTAAATGAGAAGCTATAGTGGCGCAGTTGAAGTCACTGATTAAACACTATACTACGGTGTCGAACTGTAAAGGCTGCCCTTGTGGGTTCAATTCTCACTCGAAGGAACCTTGGTGTTAAAGCACTCTGTGTACTGTGTGAGATTGCGTGTTCAGTACCTGAACTCAACGCCACGTTTTGCGTTCTTACCAGAGCCAAGAATTGAAAATAAGTCAATCTCCTTAATGAGAATCGAACCCACAACCATCTACAGTTAGACGCTATGCCGCGCCTCTATATTTATGTTTGTCTTAAAATGAACTTAATTAAATAATATTTTCAAATGCACAGGTGCAGTTAACAGTGTCGCGGTGTACCGAGGGTCGAAGTGGCATGAGGCGCTAGATATGCACCTGACGCGCGCCACCGCGGCGCATTTAGTGCTGCTGCTGGCGCATGTCTCCCCCGGTGAGTGCTGATCAATCAATCAATCAATCTATACGAGTTTAAGTCTTTTATGCTGTTTGTTTTCTTTTTCAGAAATTTCTAGGCAAAAGCGTAAAAGATGGTGTATGTTTAAAAGTTGAAGTGAAATGTCTTAACACAAGATTCCTAGGTTCTCTCTACCTCCCTGGTATGTTCGCGCGGCTACTGACAGCGTGAAGCTGAAATCAGTCATTTAAAATTTGGGATTGTTTTAGGGTCTTCTAAAGAGAGATTTTTATATAGCGCTGAAGGATTTACAGATAATGAATATTTTATGAGACGTGACGATATTGCAATTCGAAGTAAAGACTTAAGGAAGTAAGAGCTTACATTTTAGCGCATAACCTAGGACATCGTCGCGGCGCAGCGGCACATTCTCTGACTAAATCTTGATTGTGGGTTCGACTCCGGCGTGTTATTTATGTTCATCTTTTTGTTCTGTTTCGCTGCTTAACGTCTTTGCTGACGTCTTAAATCAATATACTTTAGTTTTAAAAAATGATGTCTTAAAAATAAGTGCCGGTGTCAGATAAACAATATAATACGTATTTTATTTATTTCCGTCAAAGGACACATACATAGCGCCACTTTAATCTGGGGTCGTCCAGCTCTTTACGATTAGGCGAAATTTTATCGAGTTTAGTTATTCATACGAACCTTCGCTGAGCCCCGGAAACGGTTTTCAATTCCAATAAGGGCGGTCCTTTCTAGCAAACTTTGGACACTCGTACACCAATTTTTGACTATCCAAGCGGCAACTTAACGTTTTATTGAACGGTTCCGTATGATGACGTTGAGAGGGGAATCCAAAAAATAAGACATGCTATGAGACTAGATTACACCAGCTGGTGTTATCACGGGTTCGTTCTCACGAATGGAAATGAACCCAGAACGACCACGCTTACAGTGAGACTGCTATACCAAGACAGCCTCTACAATATTATAAAAAAAGAAAAAAATATATAATCATTAAATTATATACTTTTATAACCGCCATTATACATTTTCGCTTTAAATAAAATGTTCTAGCTTTCTTACTATTCCATACTGGTATTGATTCTAGTCTAGGCAATGAACTCAATAGCCCTGTAACGAGGTAGCAACGGAAAGCAGAAATACCAGCGAAAAATACCGTTTCCTTGATTTTTCTAAATCACCAGAACCTCGAGCTTATTTTAAGCACCGCCGTTCGGCTCAGTGGTTTTAAAACGATTTTGAACGGTCCGATTGCTTGCCGCCGGCCACCACACCGAACAATACGGAAATTCACGTTTTCCAAACAATTTTTTGAATGAATATTTATTTAGACGTTTATATATAAAAGGTATTTGTAAATAAGCGAAATATTTTATTTGGAGGCACAAAATCAATAAGCTTTATGAGGATATGGAATGAGGGTTATAGCGTGAAGCTGTTTATATAATAATGCCGATTTACAGCATTTAGCGAGGAACACCTTCTGTTGTTTTTATTCTTAATTCTCTACTCATATAAAGATATTTCACATTAGATATCGCAATTCTACTTCTTTTATTGATGGCAAGAGTTAAAAAAACATGAAGAAAATGAACTGATAAATATCGTTTGAACATTGAGAGTACTGAGCCGCAAAGGAGTATTACGATACGGGCATGTATTACGATATCGGCCAAACATTACAACAGAGATGAGCGTCGATTGTTCATAGGTCACTTATAAATAAGAAAAGCTCTATATTTGACAATTTGGAGCACTTGGACGGATATTTTAGAACCAAAATAATTATTATATCAAATAATATAAATAAAATGTTTTTAGCTTCCCACCATGTCCCGCGTATAGCAAGGTCCACTCTCTGTCTACACCCTGCTATGCGGGATACGGCAATATAAAGTAAGTGCCATAAGCCACTATGTATATTTAAGTAGCGCCTTTCGTTGTTCTAAAACAATAGCAGCCAGAGAACAGGATGAAAGTAAAATGCTTAGATGCACAATACAAGATGGGATTAAAAACGTTTATCTCGAAGATCAAAGGTCCTTTCATCCCTAGATCTCACTAAATCCCGCCCTTACCCTCTGCGGTCTGAATACTGAAACGCCTTTAGGCTAGAGGTGGATATGTAATGTTATATATTATTTATTTTATTTTCATATATATCGAGTAATATGTTCCTTCTCCGATCCCATCCCACTCGAGATGACTGACAGAGATATTGCTGAGACTGAGATATTAGACATCATATTTGGGATGCTGTTGGTGCTACCCCGCAGTCTGTGTAATCATATGTGTACACATATGATATATATTTTTATCTTTATAAAACAGTGAACGGTGATGACGGTAACCGTAATGCTACTAGGTTATTTTTATTTATTTCGATTTAAGGTCTAAGTCAACACCTTAATACTGGTAAGTACAGTACTTATACTTATATACTTATTATTTTATACTGGTACTTACTTACCCTGGGGTGAGTAAAAAATATAATCCACCGACCAATACTTACATTCGTATAAACAAAACTCCTGGGAAAGTGAACGCGGGATGATATTGTCTTAATGCCTTAAGTAAGCTACATCCACTAAAAGCTTTATTCTTTTCAGTTCTTTTAATAAGTTTTTGCTTATACTTTACTTTTGCTATATTTGAGTTTAGCTGTATTCTTCTTCTCTCTGTCGTAACACTCTTGTCAGAGCGGTCGTGGTCATCACAAAGTGACATTAGCGGCAGATGTTACACGCCTCACAAGCATTCGCCACTTATCACTGCTGGCTGAGAGCCTGGTACACTCATGTAAGGGTCCCCCTACTGCAGCCTTAATCTGGTCGGTCCAACGCATGGGAAATCTTCCTCACCCTCTAGTGCCTTCCACTCTGCCCTACACGACGGTCGACTAGGCGGTCGATGGAGCCACTTCCCCTTCAGGAGACATGTCCAAAGAGCTTTAATATGCGACCTTGTACTAACGTCGACAGACGTTGTTTAGTGCCGATTTCTTGGAGAATAGAGACGTTGGTGCGAAACTCGGTCGGTGATACACCCAGCATTCGTCTCCAGCACCACATCTCCAGAGCATCAATTTTTTTCTTCTCGACCTATCGCAAGGTCTCCGCAGCGTAAAGAAAAATGGGAAAAACAAGCGTCTGCACTAGCCGGATCTAAGTGGCTTTTGTAATGTTTTTTGTTTCTCCATATTTTCTTGAGTCTCTCCATTGCAGTTCTAGTCATCGCGATACGTCTCTTTACCTCTTCCACGCAACCTCCACTGTTTGTGATTAAAGTTCCCAGATAGATGTACGATTGGACTATATCGAAGCTCGCGATCTGTGTGACTTCGGGCGAGTTATTATTTGGTCGGTCTATAATCATAATTTTTGTTTTAATGCGGTTGATCTTTAATCCAAATTCGAGGCTTACGCGTTCCCCTTTCAGAAGCAATTCTTCTAAATGGCGTGCACTGGTCGCAAACAAAGTAGTATCGTCGGCGTAGCGCAAATTTGATATTTGGTAGCCACCAATAGCCACACCATCAGTCCAGTCCTCGAAGGCAACACGCATTATAAGTTCAATATACACGTTGAACAAAAGTGGTGACATAATGCATCCTTGGCAAACTCCAGTACTAGGACGAAAGTTTTTTGATAATATACCATCTGTCCGCATGGACGCAGTTCCATCCTCATAAAGCTGTCGTAGAAGATGAACCAGGTGTTGCGGTGCACCCATGTCTAGCAATACATCTCACAGCTTGGGCCAGTTCAGTGTCAAATGCCTTGGAAAAATCCACAAAACAGATGTACGTAGGCTTGTTAAGCTCTCGAGCCTTCTCTATGATTTGGGGAACAATGAGAATTTGCTCACGTGTACCCCTTCCTCAAACAAAACCGGCTTGTTCTTGCGCGATTTCTTTGGACAAGAAGGTTTCCAGTCGCTTATTTAATATGTGTAGCAAAATCTTACTAGCGTGAGAAATGAGTGCTATAAAGCGGTAATGACTTTCTTGGGAAAATAGTTACAGTGGTTACCCCTTGCCTTCTGCACAAATTTTTTTGAGAATTATTTCGATTCTCAGGCTTTTGTGGCCTCTTCTCACAGGTTGCCCAGTCCGGTTTAAGTGGATATTCCACCACAGATCGGTCGCCAGAGCCTCGTCCGTTATCTAGCAGGGAGTACCGCGAGCAGGTGAGGTTGATGTGTGGAGCCGACGAGATATAATGGTCGTAAATAAATATGCTCGATTCGTTTGTTTTTTTAACAATACTTCAAACTATACGCTTAAATTTATCTTACATAAACCAGAGGAAATCTAGTGTCAAGACACTCCGTTTGGTCCATTCCCCCTTTTTGTCATTTATATTATCTAGAAATTGAGTGACGAGTGGCGGAAATGAAAATATTATTTACCTAACCGTGTAGAACAAGCGGCCGAAGCCGCGGACGGGCCGCTAGTGTTATATATAATTAACCTTTTTTTCCATACAAGCACAATTGTAATGATCGAGGTGAGGTTTCCATAGATAGTATTGTTATAAAGGCTTTATTACCAGGCAGTGTTAGACACCAAAAGTAGAAGTGTTTATATAGCTTTCTAGATGATTACGTACTATAAATGAAATAAAGTATTTTTTTACATTTCAAATGAAACTATTTAACCTGATTAATCGCTCATAATAATTTAATTTTAAATGTGTAATAATTGTGAAATCAAACAGCCATATTCAACATTTTCATTTAAATCAAACAGCCAGTCATATTTATAGCTTCACACTGTACCACGCATATAGTTTCATCTACGAAACGTAGTACTAAGACACTTTATCTCCCAGTTCAGTAGCAGAACTCAACACCGAGCTTTGCCTTGTTTACAGAGCAAAGAAATGAAAATATTAAATAATGAACTCCCCCGAGTGGGAATCGTGCCCACAACTGTCACTGTCGGTCTACAGCCACACACTTGTACCATTGCGTCACGTTGACACCTCCAATAATTGGGACAAATAAAACCACTTAATAGATCTCAAATCGATGGATTAAATTATTTAATTTCTATATCTAAGATAAAAGGCGGCGTTTAGTTCTCCCACTCAATACTCAATATGGGGGTAAGATATAATATCAAGGGGGAAAGAGGTGTAATATTAGATTTTCTCTGCCTTCTCTGTGTGGCATATAGTGTGAAACTGAAAAAAAAAGAATTTTTAAGTTATTGGCCATTTATTACAACAGAGTTAGATATGCCTGCTATAAAGTACAAAGTACTTTTGCAGTTCTTCAAGAGAACATGTTCAAAGGCATATAGCTAGTGTAACTTGCCACAACTCCTGTTGTGCACTATGCAGGTTGTAACTACTTGCCGTCTAATTTTAACATTGCTAGGAACTTTATACTGTTGACTATCTCCTTTTATGGCATATTATCATTTATGACGTCTTTTTTTACTCGACGGAGTGTCTTAACACTAAGTTCCCAGGGTCCCTCTGCCTAGTCTGCTATGTACGATACTACGGTAAGCTGAATAAAGGAAATAATCACAAATATTGATTCAAATATTACTCTAAGCGCTAAATAGTTACTGTATCACAACGGTAGGGTAAAAAAGACATTAATGAGTAGCGGATTCTGTCATATAAGAGAAAGCATACACAGAGAAATAATTGTGACTGGAAGCGGTAGGTGCTTTACTTCTTAAAATAGGCATAATACAAGAAGAACTGACGTCAGAGCTCAAAGTTAAAGATCACAAACAAACATCCTATTTAAACTGAATTTGGGACTAACCGCTAACTTTTACGAGCTTTCCGTTACTAACTTTCTGTCTTGACTTCTATAGCTTAATTCGAAAAGGTATTCGTTAATATCTTTTTAAACCTGAAACTGATAAATACTTTAAAAATTATACGGAAAATACTTTTACTGAACAACCATTTGATATGATAAAAGCAGAAAGGGCTCAAAGAGCCATTTTAAAAGTGAGTGCATTTCTCCCGAGTCTATATCCAACAAATGATCTTTATAATTTATGGGAGGTGCTAACTGTGAGACAAATTTTTATCTTGCATACAATATTAAAGAAGCATAGCGAATTGACATATAGTCCGCGTCTGGTTGCAACAAAACGTAGAAAAGGTACAGTGTGCCCTATTGCTCATTGCCCAATTTGCTCGTAAATTCTATTGTTATCTCGGTAATTTCCTATATAATAAATTAAACACTAAATTATTATTTTACGGCCTCACTAAATCGAAAATAAAAAAGTACTCTTTAAATGGCTTCAAGCTTTGTCATATGGCTCCACAGAAAAAATATTAAATCCCGGAGAGTGATAATATATATAAATATATAATAAATAAAGATAAATTTAAATTCTTCTCTTAGTCTAAGTCGTACAATAAATGTCAGCACACTGTATTTTCGTATTTAGTTATGTATTTTCTATATGTATCTTTTTTGTCCTATGAATACAGTTGTCATCCTGTAATCCTCCTTGAACTATGGGTATACTTCAATTTTTTTAATCCCCTACCACAAGTGAGAACCTGGCGACTAGTAACACAGGCCTAGCTTAGTACAAGCGTCAGTCTCACATAATTGTAAGTTGTATTATATGACTACAGACAAATGTAACTTTTGTATTGTGTGAGAAATAAAGTTATTATATTATTATTATTATTATTATTTGTCAGCCGGCCAGTAATCGCGATGGTAGTGGGTTCGATTCCCAATAGACGGAAAGACATATTCAATACTTTCATTTTCTCGCACTGATAATGAGGTAAAGCGTTCAGTTTCGCACTCAATACGCAATGGAGAATTCGGCAGAAGTGGGGAAACAACAAGTAAAAGCTTCTCCAACCCTCATATAGTAGAGTAGCCTCCTAACCTAATGCTAAGATACTCGAGACATTGCATGCTATGAGGCAGAACTCAACTTTGTCTTGTTACCAGAAAGAAAAAATTAAAATAGTTCATTTCCCCGATAGGGAATCGAACCCACAATCGCCATTTTTGTCAGCCAGGCGCTGCGCCTCAACGGCTTCTATAAAAATGCCAGCCAACGGCCTCGTTAATATTTAACATTAAAAAATGTTAAATATCAACGCTGTAACAATATGTATGATACAATTTTATAAATCTGAATTCCGACGGAATGCTAAACGTTTAAGTACAGCAGGTAGCTTGTTACGAACCCATCTCTTATACAGCGTGACCTGACAGTAGTGAATGTGGCACAAGGCCGATATGTGGATATGGCTGCCACTGTGTCATTTTAGACAGTTTTTTATATCTACGAGTACATTACCTATGCAACCGAATATGAAAGTTGTGACTGGATGGTCGTGGATTGAAATCTTATTTGGGGCAAGATTCATTTATGAGTATTTCTTTTTTAGCTTCACGCTTTATCGCGCCACGTAATGAAATGTCTCGAATTCGGGTAAAAACGGGAGAAGGCGATGTCTTTTTAGTAGGTTCTCTCTGCTTATATGCAGAATAAAGAAGTGACAATATAATCTGGATGTCATTACAACATTGATGTGTAACGCTAAGCCAAATTCTGTTTTAAATATTGCTACGTCCTCAACTTCACCAATAAAAGAATCGAAGATCTACGTATACGGCCACCATATTTTGTGTTCACTCAGGTTTTTTTTTATGGTAAAAGGACAAGGCAAACGAGCGTTCTGGTGATCACCGCCGCCCACGACCCCGTGCAACACCAGAAGAGTTACAGGTGCGTTGCCGGCCTTTGAGGTGGAGATAGACGCGCTTTTTGAAGGACCGACCTGGAAACACTGCCGCGCGTATATTCTAACCGCACAGCACATCACAAACTTAAAATAGGGCACTCAGGATTTAAGTCTATAGAAAATCAGATTCACGCTGTATCCCGCACATAGCACAGTAGGCAGAGGAAACCCAGTGTTTAGACACTTCGTTCCCCATTTTTTGGGGCATTGCGTGTTGAATGGCGGAACTCGATGCCAGGCTTTTACCTTGGTTCCAAAGCGAAAAATGAAGATATTAAGAAATAATAATTAATTCCCCTGATCTGGGATCCAGCCTACAACCGTTATTTTATAGTCACACCTTTGTGCCCCTGAGCTACGAAGGCCTTTAAAGCCTGTAAACTAGTAGATTAATAAATTGGTTCAAATTTTTTCCTTACTAGCCCCATCCGAGGTATATGGAGAGATCCTTGTGGCATTATCATTTTCATTTCTTGCATCTGAGAAATAATTACATGGTGAATTTAAGTAAAAATATATATTTTATAACTTTTAAATTATTGCATGAGGATTTTCCTCACACGCAGCCCTGAAG
This sequence comes from Heliconius nattereri, assembly GCA_013403645.1. Lineage (NCBI taxonomy): Eukaryota > Metazoa > Arthropoda > Insecta > Lepidoptera > Nymphalidae > Heliconius > Heliconius nattereri. The sequence continues at coordinate 6,146,023 of JAAIXI010000254.1, forward strand.
AGATTTTTACTTGAGCCATAAGAGTACGTACGGTTTCTTTTCTTATAAAACAAGAAACAATTTTAATTGCTCCTACGAATAAAACAAAAGGCTTAAAAGCACTTCATGCTTACCTCGTTGCTGGAGTCTCGAGATTATCATAGTTTTGAAAAATTATGGTAAAAGTTGGGTTATATTTGATTTCCGCCTTAATTCCTACTTTGAGGTAACCCTCTGTCAACTCCTCCTGTAGTAGTTGATGGAATCTAATGATAAGATACTCTAGGAATCGATCTCATAACCATCGCGCTTACAGTCAGACGTTATGCGGATGCACCACTACTGCCTCTCAGTTTAAGAGAAACGTCCAAATTATTGTAAAAGAAATACTTAAAATATAATCTAGCTATCAACAGGTATTTTATATGAGTACCTAGAAAATCTTGGAAGGTGAAAAAATGTTATAATAATTAAATAAACCTGGACTTCTTTGTATAGGAAGAAAGAAATTGAATTACAATCTGTACGGCCTTCTAAAATGTCTTGCGGGGACATGTCAAATAAGTTGCTCTTTTCACGTAGATTTAATACAAAAAGGAAAATCTGAAAATAATAAATGTAAGTGTTTTATGGACAATTAGTGATTGTCCATAGAATCGATTTGATTCGATTTTTAATTGCGAATCAAATCGATTTGATCGATCGAATAAACCTTTACGCTGTATCCTGCACTCAGCAATGTAGACAGAGGGAACCTAGTGTTAAGACACTCCGTTCCCACTTCACTCTATACAGCTTATGTGAGCTGGTTGCCAGAGAGAGAGTATTTTTGACAGAGACTGTCAGTATACCCCTATATGCACAGCCACAGCGACTTAGAACGCTAAAATTTGGTCGTAGGTTCTTAGTGGAAGAAAAATTTTGATAAAATTCGTACGACGACGGGATTATACTTAATATACTATATTAAGGACTAGGACTCGTTCAAATAACATAATCCCCCTTAGTGAGGTTCAACATGTGCCCAAGTGCTGTCATGCAGCTGTATTTGTAGCCAAGTCGACAAGACTTGTTTTATTATTTAACATAATCCACTAGATTGCAAACAAATATATAAATTTACAAAATTTAACTAAAACGGAAACAATAATAATCCCATATTTTAAGTTCAAACTCATGCACAACGGTTCTGTAAACAATTTTCAGTAGCTACCAAAAACTCCCTCACAAAGCTACTAGAAATTCGCTCCCGCCAAGATCTTTAGATTATTTTTGTAATTTACGAAACATTTAAATACGAGGGAAATTGTTTTAATTACTCAGCGCAGAAGTAAGAAGACCGGCTTCCGTTCAAATAAGTTCCCTCAAGTAAACAACTTTTACTGAAGCTCTTTATGCTGCCTTTCTATTGACGAGCGCTACATCCTTGTACTATTTTGCCAATGGTTTTCTAAGATGAAAATATATTCTAATTTTTATTTATGATATATTATTTAATTTGACGTTAAGTTTCGCCACTCAAACTGCATTGACACGTAAGTTGTGGGGAAAACGGAGAGTCTGAAGACTAGGTTCTCTCTGCTTACTTCAGGGCTATTCAGGTATTTTGAGGCCTGCGTGGCGCTGGGGTACAAGCGTGCACTCTCACTCAGGGGAATGAATCTACACTTATAATAAAATCATATAGTTTTTATTTTACCTGTATACCTTCCATATATAGTCAAGGATCAGTATCGAAGATATTATGTAAGAAAAATTTTATAGAACTAAAAACAAATATTTTAAAAAAAATATTTGTTTGTCTGTGTTTTTGTTCACGCTTATCTAAGAACCGGCTTAACCGATTTAAATGCAGTTTTCACGATGGTTTTTTGGCAAAATTCCCTTAACATTTAGTATTTATTTTTAAAAAGGTTAAAATGAGCATGATTTACTTTTTAAAACTGAGTCTTGCGAGCTGTAAAACTACATTAAATATTTTACAGTGTTTTCTAATTTTTATTTTCGTTTTTCGAAGTCTAATGAGCGAAAGAGGCAAAAGTAAAAGAGGAATGTTAATTAGATTTTATACTTCCAAGCCTGCTTAAATTAAATGGCGCTACTAAAATCTTTTTTGGAAAAAAACAGGATTGTATATAGGATACATACGAAATCTTGTAGAAGAATGGAATATTTATGTAGGTTGTGAGTTGAAATTGTGTTTATTAAAAGTCAAAGAATATTTATATTTCTCTATATTACATAGATATATGTATATTGAAACTCAATAAATTCTGATTTAATTAATGTGCCAAATAGTGTCATTTCTCTTTCTTCCACTTATAAACTAACTCCTTAACAAAATAAATTACAATTTTAACCTTATAAAAATATTTTTCATGGTTTTTCTAATAATTAATAATAATTCTATGTATAAATAAAAATAAATATGTTTTTTTTTCAATATAATAAACAATTACTAATTTTACGCCCCTCAACACGTACTCCATCTAAACAGAAATAGATTAATCAGCAAAAGAAAATCGACCACGCCATACCTTCTATAAAGAAGCTGATAATCGGGTTAAGGTCATATGAAAAGTGGATCGCGAGACCCAACAAACAAACGAAACACGTTAATTAACACCCCATCCCCTGTTTACCATCTTTTTACCTTCCCTTTACCCACTTTTACCACCTTTTACCCTCCCCTCGTCATTTAAACTCGACCAATAAAATAAACAGAAATAAAAACATGTGAAGCTGAAACTTTCCTCAGGGTTCGCGAATTTTAGTTACTGTGGTTTTGTTTTTTGTTTGTGTATATATGTGTATTTATGTGAATAGTATTTGATGCTGTCGGGGAATAGATGGTACATGTGGGACTCTTGCTGTCTATCAAGACAGACGGTTTTCAATCTTTCAATAAACAACTACTGTGTTTTAACAATTAATTATTGAAGCATGACGATAGCTTCAATACGAAGTACTTTTATAATTGGACTGTAGATATGGAGGTAAGCTTGACATTGTAACTCATTCCGGCAGTTGAATGGGGACGCTACCGAATTATACGTAGCCTACCTCGTGTGTTACATTATTTCGAAGTTATAGTCTAGTCTGTGTATGTCCGCGTGGATGAAAGAGCGATTAAATGAAATCATAAATATCTCATTTTTTGAAGTAGGAATCGAACCCTCAACCCGTCGCGTTTACAGTTACACGCTAGTGCCCCTCTCTAAGTCTTTAAAATGAAAAATATTAAGCGCAACAAAAACATTGACAAATCACTGACTACTAAGCCATACGGTCTCTTCAAGCTACGTTGAAATTTTTATACGCTTATTACAACTTATTTGTGTTGTTAGCATTTCTTTAGGGAGATTTTTATAAATGTCCGCTACCCAAGGATAATTGCTTACAATTATTATTTGGTACGAGAGAATGCTATTTATTAAATATCTTTAACATTTTTAAAGTGCTATAAAAGAAGTAGAATAGGAGTGATCTACCATGACATACATAAGCGATACTATGCATAGATATCACTCTCTGTGCCCATCTTTCTCTATTAAAAGAACCAATAATAAAAAGAGCTTCCTATGAAGTATAAAGTTTTCGAAGCTCTATCGGTGCCCCTAAAGGTAAACATTGTAATTATGGCCGAAGTGTATGTTAGACAGGTGTAATATAAATGGTTCCGACTTTGCTTAATGTTCAATTTTATTACTAAAGTTTTGTAGGTAAGTGGAGTTATAAAAGCGTTTATGAAAGCCAACTTACATCGCATGTGAGGGTTCACCCGAATATTACAGACCTGTTCTAGAACTACGTGTTTGCGGAAAAATTTTGAATAGCACAATGGGAACAAATTTATTTTATCTATCTACTCGTATGCTTCTATACTAATGATATAATAGTGAAGGATTTGTTTTAATGTGCTAATCTCCATTTATTTTGTTCATCCGTCGTATCCTGCACATAGCAGCGTAGACAGAGGGAAGCCTAAAGTTAAGATACTCCGTTCCCATTTAGACACTTCCGTTCCTCACTTTCCACTGAGTTCTGGAAAAATTGCGGCCTTTATCAGCCTTTACCTCGTTATCAGAGCGAGGAAGATAAAGTTATTAAACATTCCATCTCTTCAAGTGGGAATCGAATTCGCTCAATTTTCACCGATGATGTAGAGAAATTTAAAAATCGAGGACTCTTCAAAATGGTATAATTATAGTTTTGTATGGTATTCTACATTGCTACATACACGTGTGAGAGATGACCCGCACCCGACTTAATCTAACAGTTCTAAAGCTTTTGAGGTCCGCAAAATTAATTGAATTTGTACGTTGAGGTGAACTTAACGTGAGTGTAGGTAGCGTTATATACATACATATAAGTGTCCTCAAATGCGTGATAGATAAGAAAAGGGAATGAGAAGGAAAGTTAAAACACTCATTGCGTGTTGAGTGGCAGAAATCAACATCGAAAATAATTAAAAAATCTGAGTGGTGATCGAACCCACAGCGCAACAGACGCACAGTGGAGGGCTACGTCTCGTTGTATAAATTTGAACCATACCTATATTATAAATTCGAAAGTAATTTTGTCTGTCTGTCTATCTGTCTGTATGTCTTTTCACGCAATCAGGCCCAAACCGCTAATTTAATTGTGTTAAAATACTCATATACAGATACTTGAGGGTCTCGGGATGAACATAGGATACTTTTTTTCTCATATTTGTAAAATTTTCGATATCTATATATATAAAAGGACTTGTCCTCACTGACTGAGGTAAGACGCGCGCACAGCCGTAACCGCTGATGATAGATGCGTGAAATTTAGACAGAAGTTTACTTTCGTAATGTGGACATCCACTAAGAAGGTATTTTGAAAAATTGTAATCCGAAAGGGGTGAAATAGAGGTGATAAGTTTGTGTGGAAAAATCTTTAAAACGCCACCGATTATTATAAAATTTGAAATTTAGACTCGTAAGAATATTTAAATGAACATGTGTTTCATGGTGTTCTAGAATTCACCCCCTAAGGGTGCAAAAAAGGGGTTGAAAGTTTGTATGGAAAAATCTTTAAATCGTCACCGATTTTTATAAAATTTGAAATTTAGACTCTTAAAAATATTTCATTGAACACATGTTTCGTGGTTTATTAGAATTCACCCCTAAATAAGCAAGCGAAGCTGCGCGCGTCCGCTAGTATACTAATATATTAAAATACTTATTAATTGACTAATTAACTTGACATGCAATTTATTCTGCTATGTTAATAACAACCATCGCTATGCGACCGTTGCTAAGCAACGGCTTGCAAAGTTTATTGTTTTAAGAAAACGTCACCCAAAATGAGCTTAACGCATACATGGCGTGCGCCGACTCAACTTTTTTAGCACATTTTAATTATTTTGGCTTATATTTTCTTACTATTCTAATTCTATTGAAAACCGAAAATAATTTCATAAAAATTCGTAGAGTTCAGGCGGGCGTAGCCGCGTCCGGGTCCATAAGTTTAAAATAAATAAGATATTTAATTTAGTCACAACAGTATATGGGACCTATAAAATATATTTAGTGGCCGATTAAACGGTAGAGCAAATGAATGCGATCCATTAGCGATGTTCGCCGCGCGGCGCTGCGCTGCGGTCGCGTCGGGACATTTGTCTAATTGCCCAAGACTGCTCGTGTTTACTTTGTATTTATTATGAGCTTTATTTTAAAAGTGCAACATGTTTAGTTACAAAAGCTCAAATTTATAAGGCAGGAATATATTTATTAGAGCTTTACGTTTCTGTCTGCAAGCAGAGTAGGCAGAGGGAACTTCTCTCTCGACTCTCATTCTCCACTCAATTTTTAAGATGGTTTTTTTAATTGAGATTTATTCCACAACCATCGCATTTACATTTCTTTTCTAAGATAAATTAATATTACTTAGTTATTGTTAGAGTGAGTGATTTGTTTTTATATATTTTTCTTAGATGAACGGAATTGCCTTAATCGGAACAGAGTGTCTTAATACTACATATCCAGGTGAAAAACTGGGCGCCTCTGCCTACTCTGCTTTGTGCGGGATATTATATGAAGCTAAACAAAAAATATTTTCCTCCTTTCAGGAACCTTAAGTGACTCAAATAGTTATAAATAACACTGCAGGAAATTTGTTACAATCCTTTCACCTTCAATTTAGAAAACACAATAGCTTACATTTTCTTAATGAAATGGATTCCTAAAAAATGTAAAGCTCAATAAGGGTTGAGCTTACACGTGTATAGATTCGTATGCCTCAAGCAATGGGTATCGAATTTCCTTCTCCGGTATGATGGGTTAAACAAAAGCGTACAAAAACGTAAAATTTCAATTTCGGAGCTCTGAAATTTGTTCTATTTATAGAAGTATAAAAAGGCTTTGCTCTCGTGTAGCAAAGTAGACATCGACAGTTTAGTCTCAAGACATTCTGTTCTCCATTTTCTGTCCGAATTCAAGACATTGAGGCTTGGAACTTGGCGTCAGGCCTTGTATTGCTTGAGCTGGCAAATAAAAATGCTAAAATTCTCCGAGATGACATTGAACCTACAACTGTCACGTTTAAAGTTAGGCGCTGACCTACTATACTCTGATGACCTCAAATGATAGGAATATTGCAGCGAAAATATGTATTTAGGTATTTCTGAATGATTCGTGGGAGTAAACGTTATCGAGTGAGGGTGTGCCAGAATGATATTGAAACATGAGGCTGGTAACAGCGTAACCAGCACTAATAAAATACGTTGTATTATAAGCTGGACTCGAACCAGAGACGATACTAACTTATAGATATCTTGATTGGATGAATAAAAAAAACGTATAACAAATTCTATGGAATAAACGTTAAAAAAAGGTTCGCAATGTATCCCGCACAAAGCAGAGTAGGCAGATGAAGCCTGGGAAGATAGTGATAAGATACTCCTTCTTAATGGTAAGACGCTTACGTTCCCCACTTTCTGCCGAAATCTGGAGGCATTGCGGATTGAGTGGATAAAAATATAAACCCACAACCTGTCGCTTTTACAGCCCCACACTTGTGCCTTTGCGCCGCTTGGCCTCAAACCAACCAATTCTTTAATTATTCAAGTCCATAAATTGTATCCCCCTGCCTGTTGACAAACCGCGGCGTTGAGTGAAACAAGCATGTCCTGAAAATTATTCGGTGCGTGCAAAATTAAGTGTTGCCACTACGTCTACCCTGCTATATGCGGGATCGTGACGACTCTACAAAAAGCTATTAACAGAATGCACGCAATTAACAGAACCAACGAATACACGTTTGATATGTCGATACCTTTACAGGTAGAGATCGATGTATGTGTGACCTCGCAGCACATTAAAGTAATTGACTACCTGAGATGCTAACGATACTGAAAGTGGCGTTGATGGCAACATTGATGGCATAGAGTGCATAGTAGTGTGAGGGACTTGGTAACTACAGTATGTAGAGTTTAGAAAGCTTGAATAGATATATGTAAAATAGTTAAATATAAGTGTATTCGAATCTCATTTGGAAATTGGCGGAATTATAAGAGTAAAATAATTAGTAAATATTATGATAAGTGAGAGTAGCCTTATTATTTTTCCCGCATGTAGGTAGGTAGTAAGATGAAGAACTCCGTTTCCAACTTGACAGACCTTGCGTATCGAAACTCAACGCCACGCTTTTTCTATTAATCACAGTATTTAATCAAATAATAATAACATTACGATAAGAATAGATTTTCCTACTTTACAATTTTTTTATATTCTACAAAATAAAAACGTAATCAATTCGTGTGTAAAACTTTGAACTACATAGACAATTCAACCTTTACAAATGGAAAACATGCTAATAATAATATATTTAGTATATAAGAAACGCTAACTTACGTAGAACTTACAATGGAATTCGTCGAAATCACAAGATATTTGGATAGGGAAGTTTAAAATTGGGTAAATAGTGAATGTAGAGACGACGGAATAGTTTTATTTAAATAGCACGCGTGTAGCGTACTCGCACAGTTCTAGGCAACTTGGAAAATCTAATGCGGGTTCCATAAAGAGCTTTGTTTTAAAATTATTGTTATGATACTCTTATATTTATTATGTAGAATCTAGAAACTTATAAATATATGTAGCGTTTTTATCTATACTTTTGTCGTCTGCAACTTTGATGGTATTTGTGCTTTTTTTTTCTAGAGAATCCCAGTTTTCTACATTAATTCTTGTTTTCTAATCAGAATTAGTTTCGTATTTTAATAATATTATTATTTTAAAGAGATGAAAACAATTATTTGTAGCAATTTTGTTAAACAAAATACTTTTTATTCATATAAGTGTTTTTATATGTCAACCGATTTAAATAAAACAAACACTGTAATTTGACCAACATCACATATATGTTTGTCAAATTACATTTAATGGTTAAAACTGTATTGAAATCGGGTTAGCCGTTTTTAAGATAAACGTACACAAATGCGTAGACAAACATACATTTTCTTTTACATCTTCCATATACAGACAGAGATCAGTTACAACTTTATTATATGTATAGATTAATTTCATTTCAACTTGAGTTTCGCTACTCAACACGCAATGTTCCTGTAAATGGACCGGTACGCGGGGAACGGAGTATCTTGACACTATATTCACTCTGTTTATCCTGCTATGCGGGAAAAAGCGTGTGGCTATCAGTTCAAATATAACCAACCTAAATGTTTATATAAATCGAATTTCATATACAAAATTTAAAATGTATGCATGTCCCTGTACTCGTATTGTACAGGATACGGCGCGCTGCGGTTAGAGATTTGTTGTGAACGTATTCCCTATAACGACCTTATCATTTGCCCGAACACGTACTGTCGCAATGTATATTTATTCATGCATTGAAAAATGCTTAGGGTTCACCGATTTTCTTGGCAAATATTGTAAAGTTATAATTGATATACAGATATTTATGTGTTTGGGGTAAATTATTTATACTTAGCTGTCTGTAGACGTGGCGGTTGTAAGTTCGGTTCACTTGGGGACGTATGCCGTAAAAATATTGTTTGGATTAAAAATAATTCTAATAATATTATAATTTATCAATGGTCAATTTTTTTAATAAATAATGAAAATAAAAATTCTTATTATGGATACGAATATCGAATATTCAAAATGTTTTGGTATGTATTTACAATCTAAAAGTGTACATGTATCACAAAAATACTGTAAAACTTAACACACTATTATAAAAATATGAAAGTAAACAAAAATCAAATGAAACATTCACTTTACATGGCTCTACATAGAGATAGTGGTGACATTTCGCAATAGAGTCGGTTAGTGTTTAGATTTAGTTAAATTGAATACGGTCAGTTACAATTTTCACGTGGTATTGTTTTTGTTTGTTCCGTTACTGAGCTCTACCAAAAATATACGTACGTGATATATGCACATTTAAAACTGTATATATATTCATAGTGTTACGTCAGTCAATTTAAGCTTTATGAAATAAAAATACAAGTAAATTGTGAATGCTCTGATTTAGACTATGAGAGCAGTTTACCAGGTCGGTACCAGAGGTGCATTGGGAAACATACATCTACGCTTTATTTGTTTATGCACGTAGCAACAGCAAAACAAGTCATAAATTGTGGTAAAACTAAAATATTCACAAAATAAACTAACCACAATACAAATGACAGTATAGTACACAGTACAAATACTATTTTCTCAAACGTTTATACGATAGCTAAAATTTAGTTCTACAAAAATTCTGCAATCTTGAAATTAATTCCGCCAGAGTTCTATTATAAATGGTGTCAGCGTAGTTCTCGGCTTAGCGCCATAAATTTGCGCTGACCTCCTCGCCTCTCTGTTCCTGAGTTACTGTTCATATCCGTAGTGTGTTGTAAAAGATGTGTGCAATTTTAGAATTTGAAAATATGATTTCATTCAGATAGATAGGTTCTAGTCGATATGCTACTTAGAGTTTTAGAAAATAGAAAGAACCTTTTCATAATATGTAAATATCATTTTACCGTAGCGAAGTGGTACGGCGTCTGAGAGTAAACGCAACCATTGTAGGTCCGATCCCCCCTACTGGGTATAATTATATTTATATGTAAAGTATGACACTGAGTTCCAACATTTAATATGTAGTTTTTAAAAAATAGAACAGATAATAGGGAACGCGGTGTTTCAACACTGGTTCCCTCTGCCTATCCTGGTATGAGGTAAACCGTCTACTACACTACGACACTAGTATATATGACACTAGTACATGTTAACATAAATAACCTGTCTCGTGCGAAGTAACACAACTTTATACAAGAGCAGTGCTTAAAAAGTATTGAATAATTAATATGTTATAGTGCAGACAGTTTCCTGTGTGGGTTATGTTTTGACTAAAGATATTTTTCTTTTGAAAATTCATAAGAGTTTCATGTTTAAAAATGTGAGAATTAAGTGGTGTGCCGTGCGTCGTGGACTTAATGTATTTATAAGGGGTTTTAGCTGAAATTTTTCGTACTTTTTTTAAGTATGAATAATTGTTTATTTACTTCTTAATTTTCAGAGGGTAGCCAGTTCTAAAACACACTGCTCGCCACTTTGCTTACAATTTTTGGGATATTTTTATATAAGTATTACTTAAACTAATGATGTTATTGCCAACTCATGGGATATATAGAAAATAAAAATAAATGATTTCGTTTCGTTGATCAGATAAAGTAGTATATTGGAATATGTCAGTTTAAATAACGCTATTTTATATCTACCCTTTGTAACGCAGGAGATGCGTTAAAATAAAATAACAACAAAAAGTATAATGTCAATTATTTATATAAATAAAAATATTTTATACGTGTATCCCTACCTATATTATAAATACGAAAGTAACTCTGTCTGTCTGTCTGTCTTTTACGCAATTAGGGCCAAACCTACCAAATTAATAAAGACGTTCAAGTAAATAACCTGATTTGTTATAACAAAAGTAATCTAATATTTCATAGGTCAGTATAAAACGGTTTGATTCTCCGATATTTCACAAATTATTCCTTCCGACGGTCGGCAATGTAAATAGCAAAAGAAATAAAGCAATATCGATACTCTTTGATATTCGTTAGAACATTTCCTTTTCAATGCGGCGATAGTTACGTAAATGCGATCGGGATTTCAATTTATGTATGTAAATTAGTTCTTTGAGAATTCGCTATTTTATGTTACACTGAACGGGATCGAACGACAGTGGTTTGTAGCTTTGTATACTACATTTATATTTATTTATGTGCTAGCTTTAAGCTGCAGTTTCGATTGCCTAGTCAAACGAAAATAAGCTCCTAAAGCCTCCAGACCTGCGTCATTTTAGCAAATTTTAAGGATTAATATTCTTATATGTAGTTAAGACTGTAAGCATACATTTTTAATTGAAAGTTGAGCCTTTTCAGAGAAAGCGCCAACTTAAGGTCCACATCTAGATACGTTAAAGTAGAAGCGCTCGTTTTTAAATATGTTCTTGAGAAGATTACCAGATCCTTTACGTGGACCTTTACTCCTGCCAGACGTATTAAAAGTTGTTTAAAATTAGGGCAAATGACGTTAAACTGTCAAACTTTAATTTAAAATGTATTATTTACGAACTATTTCCAGTAGCCAGGCCGATTCGATGGCTTAATCATCTTCCCAGACAGAGATATGCCGCTATTTGGCGCTATCTCTGAAAGGGCCCCACTTTGAAGTTAGTGAATAGGCATACTGTTTTAACTACATATAAGACGCAGGTCTGGCCGCTCTGGGATTTTGGCCTAAATATATGTCAAACATAAGAAACATTTGAGATTGAGTGATGTCCACCCCGAAAAAAAGACTATCAAACAAAGAAATACTTTTTTCATTCGAACCAGTAAGTTCTTGAGATAAGCAAATAAAATATGAGCTTTGTAAAATATTGACAGAACAGAATATTTGGTATTATTTTTTACGTCACTAGAGCGTGTTTGGTTAAAGGTGTTTACTAATAAGTAAATGATACCACCTGTTATCAGATATGGCGGGAGTAAGTAATTTATTGCAATGACATCTATAAATTATTGTATTTTCTTATTTAAGAATGACGACACAAGATTCTCTCTCTGTGCCAATATCAATATAAATTTACTTTCTTCTCCTTTAATATTGTTTGACAAAATTTCTTAACATAAGCCAGTTAGTTTGACATGGAGGATGAATCCGCTGCAACTTTGTGATGTTTATTAGTTTTAGTTTTAGTTTTAATTTCTTAGAGACAACTTGTCGGTGTTTCTTATGCTAACAAAGCCACAAAAGTCTTAGTTTCGCGCTAAATTTAATAAGCGAGGGCTGTCCAAGTTTAGAAATCAGGGCAAACACTAGACCGGAATAGACGCTGGCTACACTCTAGGTCTAGCTAAATGATGAAGCTAAAAATGTCCCCAACCTTAACTTTTCAAATTGTTTAGTTAAACGAAGATGATGGAAATTTAATTGATATTCATTAATATATTCATTATAAAATGGGGCGGAAAGTGGAGAACCGAGTGTTTCCTGAGTGTTTTCTGCGCATCCTGATTTTTCTGCTATCCTTTACGAGAGATACAGCGAGAAACGAAATAAATGTAATGAAAAAAAAGTAATCAAACAAGAATAAATTCTCTTTGCTGATCTTTATTATTCAAAATATATGTAAAAATAAAAATAAGATGAAAAATCATTTTGAAATGGCTTATTAATTCGTAGGAATAATGAATTCGTAGGAATAACTGAGTGTAAAGTGCTCTCGTTAAAACTTTATAATCTGCTTATTCTATGAGAAAACGTCGCGAGCAAGGGTTTTGATAATCTTTCGTGTCGCTACGTTACTTATTTCGTGTTACCACGAATGTTATGTTGATATTTTACATTAAAATGATTATGGAACCAATAAAAGTAGGTCAAACATAGGAAAGATTGGTAAGAGAGGCTGGAAGAGATCTGCTTTGACCTTTAGAGAGGACCTCATAACCCGGAAAACAAGTGTAAGAAATTGATGACAGTCGACATTTCCAAAAAACGTGCAGTATCCATGTGCTTATATTTGGTATTTTGATGGTATTTTGTGCCCTATTTTTCTGGCAAAATCGCGAAATGATAAAGCGTGAAGTTATTATAGGTAAATATATTTACATGAAGAACAGAGGGTCTTGATACTAAATTCTCTGTGTTCACACCATACGTCTAAAATCTAAATATAAAAAGCCTTTATAATCTGTAAAGTGTGAAGTTAAAATACTAATAAATTAAGATTTTAAATGAGACTCTTTAATCGAATCAATCGCGTATATTTGGGAACATTTTGAGAAATTCCACTTTTCTAGGGTGGTCGAGTAACACAGGTGACACAATTATTATAATCAACTACCGCCAAAGTTTTCTTAGTTGCCTCGTCTACTGCCCTGGATTCTTGCAACATGGATGTCTGATCTATGCAAAACTGACTGTATCTGGCTCGAGTGAGGGGTTTGCGACTCACTTCTAAAAATTTTGAAATCTTAAATCTAAGAGCCCCAGATTCCTTTCAAATGTGCCTAAATCGCAAAAACAATACATCTTAGCACAAGTATGGGAGATGTTTATGTGTGAGGTATAATAGTCGGGTTACGTAAACAAAAATTGAATTCGACAGTGACGAGGCGAGGCATATTTGCATGCATTACCTCTGTTTTAGCACAAGTTTAATAGTTGACAGGGTTGCCAACTTTGAAATAATGGAATATTACTATTATTTCTGGAGAGATTCCGTTATGAATGGCGGAACTTTGCCTCGACACCAGAGAAAAGAAATGAAAATTTTAAATATTTAATTTCATCGAGTGGGGATCGACTCGCAAGCAGTCGTCACATTTACAGTCACATACTTGTGCCCTTTGCCCTAGTGGCTGTTATCAATTATTATGAGCATTATAATACACAAAAACCTCTACTTTTATGAACTTTGACCAGGGATTCTGCAAATTATAATTGAGTATTGTAGGTTCGATTGCGCTTTCTAGCTCCTATAGCTTGTGTGTTGGAGGGAGGACAAAATAAAGAGAAAGAGATAAAAGCTCGTCGGAATGAACTATTTTCATTTTGTCACTCATAGTAACTAGTAGTAAATAGTGACAAAGTGCGATGCGATGAGTTCCGCCACTCGCTTTGTCTCGAAAATTAGAATAGAGTATCTTACATAATGTAGGAAGCCCTAAGTCAAAATCACAACAAGCATCACAGGTACTCAGCCACATAGATAACTTTTACATAATTATTATATTCAACGTTTTAAGTTGCAACCTTAGCTAAGTCACTGATATGATACCGTGTCAACTACTACAGTGTTGACTCTGGGTCATGTTTGTTTTAATATTCTACTTCCGGGGATATTATGATTAAAATTCCTCGTATATTTGCTTAAGCTTCGTATTTACGTAATTCAATTGAACTATAGCTTTCAAATATAAGCTTTTCCATTTTACTTTTATATAGATAATATGTGTATAAAGCATGATGTCGCAGTGTCTGACTGTAAACGCGGTGGTTGTGAGTTTGAATCCCACTCGAGGGATTGAATTATTATTGTATATTTCCTCGCTCTGGTAACAATATAAAACGCAACGTTGAGCGCCGCCATTTAACATACAATACTTGAAGAATTGGGCGGCAAGTGTGAAACACTGTGTCTTGACACCAGGTTCCCTCTACTACACTAGACTCCCGCCTTCTCTGCCATATACGAGATACCCTCACAATACCAGATCCAGCTTATTATTTAGGTTACCTAGGATACCTAGGACAAAGACAATAGCGCTAAATCGCTTTGTGATTATTCAGAGTTGCACTCATTGTGACTCTTGATTAAATGCCATGCTCCATTTCTGAAACGGAATACCGGCTGTGTAGAGACTTCTTTGTTGCTGGTCTATTATGCTACTGAAGGATCGTGTAGATAGTCCTATTTGGTGACATGTATAGAGTTAGTTATTTAATAGTTTTTAAGATGACAGTAATAAAGTAATGAATGGAAAATATTTTCTTAATAATAAAAATGGCGAAACGGAAACATCTGATTGTGAACGCGACTATTATGGGCTTAATATCCACTTGGAGTAATGAATTATTGTCATTTTCTCGTTCTTGTAAGGAGACATAGCGCCGTGTTGACTTGGGTTTCCGTTGGGAGCGATGTTTTCGAAATTGACTGAGAAAATGGGAAAAGGAGTGACTTAACATTAGGTTGCCTCCATCTAACCCGTTATATGTGGAATACAGCGTGAAGCTAATAATAGATAATAGTCTAATAATAAAATAAGGTAAAACATTTAATAAATAGCAGTCTCTGTAGTCAAATACAAATTCTTAGTAATATTGGTTGTGTAGCGGACATTTATAGATCACTATCACTGCTAGCAAAGTAACAAATAGCTTACTGAAATATATATTTAACATTATTACAGAGCACAGCTTCCTCAAGCAAACGTCCTGATATAATAATAGCAGAGATCTCATCTCATCTGAATATGGGTACCAATTACGCGTCCCAATCACAGGCGGCTAATTGTTCAATTTCATTGGAGTGCTAATAATCGATTGCCTCTAATTCGCCCTTTGATTTGTCGTCCTGGCGTCATTTTCCTTTGCTATGGTTAGATTTAACTTCAATACGGGCCTAAAGTAGGCGTAGTCACTATATACAGGTCTTGTATAATTTTATGAGTTTATTATATAGGATCTACTAGCTTATTACTTGAGGCCAGTCACAGCGACAGGTTGAGGGTTCGATTCTCACTCAAGAAAAATAAATATTTAATATTTTAATTTCATCGCTCTGGTAACGAGTCATAGCGCGGCGTTTCGTTTCGTCTCCGGAATTCAGCGAAAAGTGGTCAACGAAAATGTCTCAATCGGGACAGAGTGTTAACACTAGGTTCTCAGAATAGGCAAAGGGCTACCCTGCCTAGATATGCGGGATACAGCGTGAACTTGTGAACAGTAAATCCTGAGTTATAATATTACTATATGTATATATATAAGTAGATACGTCTCACGATAAGCACGATGGCTGTGGGTTCGATTTTAACTTATAAATTAAATTTGTCTTCTCGTTCCGATAAGACAAAACACAGGGTTAAGTTCTAGCACTCAACAAGCTATGCCTCAAGTAGAAAGTGGAAAACCGTGGGGATAAAGACCCTACCCTACTACTGTAATGCCAGAAAAAATAAAAATATCGACGGAACAAGTAACTCAAAAGGTATTATTTTAGAGGAAATGGTGAAAAGCCTAAAAATAATTTCCCTGTTCATAAAGTGTATTCGCAAAGTTCTCTTTTTGCGACCTTTATTTGATATAAAACTAAAAATAAGTTATTATTTATCTTTTATTATAATTTGAATTATGAGTAAAACCTTATGAAGGTACTAGTATAGTTTTATAAATAGACTTAGATTTCACTATGTTCAAATATTTATGCACAAACCAGTACACTTAGCAATTAACGTAGAACAAGCCGACTTTTATTAATTTTTCAATTAATTTCTATGCACTCTACTATTTGTGTCATAACTGAAATTACATTGTATTCGGCGTTACCTTTACATTGTATGCCGCACATAGCAGGGTAGGTAGGGAGACCTGGAAACGTAGTGACAAGACATTCGACATTAGATGTTAAGACATTGAGTTCCATAAAGACACTTCTATTCATCACTTCTGCCGAATTCTAGAGGCATTTCGTGTTGAGTGGCGAAACTTAACGCGGCGATTGAACCCACAACCCATCGTGTTTTCGGTCGCGTGCTTGCGCCTCTTTACCTCAAATGGCTTCAAATCTAATCTTTGTCAGCCATATTAAAAAAAATTTTCGCTATACATATGGCATAACTTCTGACTATAAATAGTCAGAAGTTATGCCATTGCGCATCCTATCCTATCCTATCCTATATCTTATAAAACAAAGTCGCTTTTCGTGTATGTCTGAACTTTTTAACTCTTCTTCTTCTAAACCACCCAACGGATTTGAACAGAATACCCTCTTTGGCACTAACCACAAGCTCGAAAAAAAACCCGCCTGCCTTATTAGCAACGAAGATTTAGATGCGTTTGCACGTATTGGATAATTGGAGTTGAATGTATTATTTCAGCGCGATATATTTGGTTTCATTATTAGTAGATAGTTTTTTGTTTATAATATCCGTTTAAAAATAGTCATTTAAATATATTTTAATAAACACTTGTAAAGATTAGTAGCACAGATTTAAAATTACGGTACCTATTAAAAAATCCTTGCTGTGTAAAAGTGGAAAAATTGGAAAATCCTTATTGAAACTACGAAAATGCGGGTTGCATTAGGGTTTAATTAATTTTCACATTATCTTAAGTGCTTTGCAAACATACATTATATGAATAATCCAGTAGTTAAAGCGGGCGAAGCCGTAAGAGGGTCGCTAGTTTTTTTATAAAATAATCAATAGAAATCAATCAATATATTACATAACGAAAGTCGCTATCTCGACCACCCATTTTGCTTAATTAGATCTGAGAAGCTATACCCCCTGGATTATAAATTACAATAAATACATATTACATAAGGATGTGTCTGAGGCTGAGGCTGCTCAGTGTTCACATTATTCCGTGCAACTCTAATATAGGTGCTTATATGAGTGAAACAGAAACGTTAACTGTACCTAGTCAAATAACCTAAGAATGGACTCTATATTAATTTGGAGCTCTTTAATTAAACACAAACAGACGGACGGACCGCAGACGGTTCTGTTGTGATGGACGTCGTATATATTACAGTCGGCCCACGCTGCCAAATAACAGAGGGTGAGCTCGAATTTGAGCCTCCAAAGCTTTGTGTGATAAATAGTTGAAACTTTTAATCTTTCGACTTTGGTATTGATTGTTAGCTTTTTTGTTTTGTTTTGTAATGTCGACCAACTGAAACGTGGGTTTTGTACTTTTTGGCATATTTGGAGCATGGTTGGCTATTAAGGATGGTATTGAGTTCAAAGTTAATGCTTGTAGTAAATATTTTTGTATATATTATATTTAATAATAGTAGTACCTTTTAAGGAAAAAAGGAAACCTTATAAGATCTCTTTGTTCGCCGTCGGTCTGTCCGTCTGTCAAGAGCCTTTATATAAGGAACGATTGGAGACATCGAGTTGTATTTCAAACCATTTTCTCAGATCTACGGTTCCTTGATTTCCTAAAAAAACCGTATTTCTACATACACCACATATTCCAAATACATATGGCCGTTTATATCACAATAAACGCGTATTTCGACATTATGAAGGGAATTATAACTCATAAGGTACTTTCGGTTGACTTAAACAGGAAAAAATCTAAAAACTATACATTTGTGATTAAATCCTAAAAAGTAATATAAGCCTTAAAAGAAGGACAAATTTTGGCAGTAAAGCCGCTAGTTCAAGAAGAATTAGATGGAAGATCTCGCTAAGCTAAGCTTGAATTTCAGAAAAAGATCGAGGCTTCCTATTTTTGTACGGAACCCTCGGTGAGTGGTCTGTTTTTTTTGTTCGCTATCCTCAGGAACTACTGGCTTGAATTTAATTTTTTTGTGTCGAATGGACCATTTCCTGAGATGGACTGTGGTATATTATGTTAACGAATGAACGTATTAGAACCCAAAACAATGTATTTTTTTGTTTGTTATTCTGTACCTTTTGTGCTCGCATCACGGGATCGCCTTAGCCGATTTTAAAACAACATTGTAGTGAAACTCATTTAATATTTAGTGTTTGTTTTATCTCAATAGGTTCATAAAAACCTATATGAGTTTGAAGCGGACCTGCCGCTAGTGACTAGCGGTCTCTAAAATAAAATATACAGTGGAGTACTAATGAGAACTAAAACTACACTAAAAAGGTTTCTTTTCGTAATGAAATTTTCGCAGATTTACATAAGAATATAATATGAAGTAAAACCAGCGCGGTGGCGGTGATACGACTATAAATGTGGTGACAGATTGGACTTCCACTTCCGATAGACAAATGTGGCGTTGGAATTCGCCACTGAACATTCAGTGGATCAATTTCTAGCCACTAGGTTCTGGAACTAAATACATGAATATAGAACTGCTAAACTGTATATATAAAAATAAACTTTAATAGGGACGTGCCGTCGTGCTTATAGTCTGCGATGCACCACGACATGTATGGTAAACGCAGGCATGTACTTACAGGTAAATAGACATCCTACATTCATGTAGCCTCTACAATGTGCAATGAGAAATTTCAAATCAGCTATTTCATAAATAAACCAATATTGTAACTTCCGATTTAATAAACAATGCAATTTAGACGTGCTGTCGCTTCAGCGGATATTATTAAAGAGATTTACTTTTCATGTTCGAGTGATTTCAATGACACCATCAGCGATTTTACAAAATATTTTTAGGAAACAGGCAATAAATTATAAAGTGGATACATTTATAGGTCACCTGGTATAGAACTATATTTTTATTTGGTATGAGATTTAAAAAAATATTAATACTTTATAATAATTCTATCCTTTTTCTTATCATTCAATGAATAATTATAAAGATAGATAACAAAAAAATTAAAAGAAAAACAAGTAACTGCATAAATAGACCTCAAACTAAATTCAATCATATTGATCATCAATACACGTATATGTATGAAAGTCCATTATTTAAAATAACTAAAACTTTCTTTTTAATTACTCTCCTAGTTGAAACGCAGTATTAAGGAGCACCATAGGTTTCACTTAAGGCTGAAATACGTCTCACACTGGAGCACCCCTCAGAACGTGATTAAAGACCGGTAATAAGAGCAGGCATCTATTTATATTGTATTGGACCTTTGTTCGGGTTCCTTTGACAGAAAACATAGAATTGGTACCGTTTTGGTGAAATAACAACATTGTTAATCCTAACCCTTGATTTACAATACAGAAACAACTCAACCGGTAAAGCTTGATTCTATAAAGAAAAAAATTTTCTTTTGATATGATAAAAAAGCAAGATTTCTATTTCAAAAATAATAAAGAAATTGTAATATAATATGGTCAAAAAAATATTTTCTCATTATCGATCTGTAAAAGCGATGGTTATATGTTCGATCCTCACTCGAGGGAATGAAATATTCAATATTTTCATTTCTTCGCTCTGGTAGCAAGGTGGCGTTGAGTGTCGCCATCAATGCGAGAATTCGGTGAAAACTGGGGAACAAAAGTGTCTTCATGGGTACGGAGTGACTTAACACGGGAAAAAGCGTGTAGCTGCATAAAAAGTAGTACTTTCTGTAATATGTTTTTGATTCAAGTTTTATAGTTTTGAAGTCAATAATGACTTAAGCTATTGAAATAATGTGATTTTTAACTTTTGAATAAATTGAAAAGTGATTTCTAACTTTAGAATGAGAGAAAATCAAATAATTTTGAAACTAATAATTCTGATAATCGGCGCAATCTAATTTGCTAGTCTAATAAATATATGAAACAGCGTCTGATTGCAAACGGTACCTACTACGGTTGAGGAAGGACATACGAGCATAACTGTTCCGTTTTTAAATGGTAGGTACCGTGAAAAAAAACGGGATTTTACATTTTATATGACGCAAACCAAGTTGCGGGCGACGACTAGTATTACATGTAATTAAATTGTAACGTAAATTATACCGTATATTATACCGTTACCGTTAGATTCTCCTCCATATTAGATAACTTACGGTGGAGTTGCGGAAGCTGCAAAGTTTTCACATCAATAACAACTGGATACTCTCGTATTGCACAAATCGCTATCTGGTTGTGCTGAAATTGTTTTACATTTATATGTGCTGTATAAAATTTAATTTAGATATATACGAGTATATTTGTAGTTTTACTTAAAATATAATTGAGAATGGGGCAACGCTATAGTGGGTTCCACTCCGTGGCCCACATTCCGCCCAATTTTGGAAACATGAGCGTGCAACAGCGTGTTGAGTGACGGAACTGAACTCCGGATTTTCACCAGTAGAGAGGGGAAATATAAATAATTAAAAACAATTTAACATTCGTAGACATTGCTCATAGAAGTGAAAACGTACAACTTAACATTTTAGTATTAAAATTTCAAATTCCCCAATAATGCTATAGATTCCCAAGATTTCACCCTTCCAAAAAACGTCTAACTGGCGGCGTCTCTTATTCATGCATATTATGTAGGTTATGTTGTATGTCGGTAACGCGGACCCATAAGCCCACTGCACCGAGCTGCTGTAAACGTGACAGTTGTTGGTTTCATTTCCACGTAATTGATTGAATTATTTTCATTTTTTCCCTCTGGTAACAAAAAAGCGTGGCGTTGAGTTGCACCGCTCGACACGCAACAAATTAGGCGGTGAGTGGAGAGCAGGGTGACTTAACACTAGGCTCCCTGCTATGTCTTAGTTCATACTACAAATTGATATAGACTATGGTACATAATCTATATAATATGTGTATGCATGTGTGCGAGTATGCGGTCGGGCGTGTCGCGCGCACCGAGCACCGAGCACCGCGCTCGGCACTCGCTCCTAACTAATTTTCGATTTATAGAATGTATTAATTCCAGCAATATTCAATTCTGTGTTTTGTTTCAAACATAAATTGCATCTGCTGCATACCGCTTATTGCTGTATAATATTGAAGCTAACTGGGTAATGTTCAGTTATATACATATATTTTCATATATAATAGAAATCATTGTGGCAGACTGTGAACGTGTCGATTGTGGGTTCGATCCCGTTTGGGACGAATTTTTTTTCAGCTTAACGCACTATGTATCACACACACACACACACACACACACACACACACACACACACGCACACGCACACACACACACACACACGCACACACGCACACACACACACACACACGCACACACACACACACCACACACACACAGCAGGGTAGGCAGAGAGAGCCTAGTGTTTAGATACTCCGGTCCCCATTTTCCATCAAACTCTAGAAATGTTGCGTGTTGAGCGGAACTTAACCCCGCATGATTATGATTAGTGGAATGCTTAGAAAGGTGGTTCTTGACAATAATTTTCCTATCTAACTTGCTCTTTTCTCATATGATGTGTGCTCTATGAGTCATTTTGTAGTATAATACTTTAATAGTTTTGAGGTCACTCTAAACAAAAATGGTTTTACAAAACAAACATTTACATATAACAGCTTCACGCTGTATTCACGTAATAGGGTAAACAGAAGGAACCAGGGAACTTAGTGTTAAGACACTCCGTTCTCATTAAAACACTTCCGTTACCCACTTTGCGCCGAATTCTTCAAGCATTGTATGTTGAGTTGCAGAATTATGTACCAGAAAGAGGAAATGAAAATATTAAATACATAATTTTCTCGAGTGGGAATCGAAGTCACTTAATGATATAAAGATTCATCTTTAACATTTTTATATGTCGTTGAAATTTATTTCAATAAAAAATGTGCATAAGGGAAATATGTATATTACAAAACTATATAATATTATTTTAACAGAATTTCCGTGTGAGCGTATACACGCACGTTCAATAGGAAAGCTGAGTGGCTTTGTAAGGCTCATTCAAAACAACAACACAGAATACAATAAGGAAATAAAAACGTAAAGGTTTTATAAACATTTATTACAACGAATCCTTAGAGAAAGGATGCATAAATAATAAGATAGACTCTTATATAAAGTTATATTAATTTAGACACAAGAGGGATAAAGAGTGACAATTGAAAACAATATTTCACAAATGTATGCTTTGTATGGGACAATTTAGGCCAATGCAAAATGCAAGGTAAATGCTATAGCATAATAAATCAGTAGTTTCGGCCTAATATCCGGTTCGAGAGCCTCACAGTCGGTACTGCTTCCGGCTGCGCTCAGTCAGCTTACAGTGGTAATATTTCTTTCAAAATTCATTGCGTCTATGCATTAATTCAAATTCAAAATATTCTTTATTCAAATAAACTATAATGGATTTTCAATTTCATTTTCATTCAATTCAGTTCAATTTGGTGTTTGCTTTTTTGTTGGCTTCACGCTATATCCCAAATATAGCAGGATAGGCGAAGGGAACCAAGTGTTAAGAGACACAAAATTGGTAAAAAACATTGATTGTTTCACGTAATGGAAAAGTCATGTATCACGGAACTGTCTCTGCCTGCTACGTGTACCAAGTGACTATTTGACATAATGGGACAATATTTAACGGTATACGTAACTACACCGGTTCGATCCTCACAAGAGGAGATATTTGAATTATTTTCAGCCCCTTTCTGCTTTTGTTTAGCTAGAGATTCTGGCACGCAACGATCAATAATTTCTCTAAATATGGCAAAAAGTGGAGAATGAAATTTCTGCATACGACGTTTTTCTACCTACCTTGCTGGCGAGATAAGTAAAATGTAATCAAAAATGCTGCAAGATTAAATAAGATTTTTGAAATTATCAATTTATCCATAAAATAAAAGTCTTATAAAAGGGTAAAGGTCTCTACTTTGAAGTAGAGACAACTTACTACGTTGTGTACTTTTGAGACTTGGACTAGAATAGGGCTTAAGGGATATTTTTCTTTGACCAATACTATATCAACAACGTCTTTTTAATGATTATTATTGAAGTGAATTAAATTTCAAATAAAACTTAAGATATTCATAAATATTCATTTAATTCTCAGTATAAAGAAATTGATCATTGATTATTTAAAAAAATCATTTATATTTACATTTATTGTGTAAGCATAATATATATTGTAGTATTTAATATTTTCATTTCTTCGCTCTAATGTCGGGGCAAGGCGCGGTTTTGGGTTCCGTCACTCAACATACAATGCCTGCAGAATTCTGTGAAGCAATAGGCACCAGGCTCCCTCTACCTACCCTGCCACATGCGGATACAGCGTGAAACTGAAAACAAACATATATAAGCAATATTCTAAGTAATTTATTATGAGTATCTGATTATGATTATTTCTGTCTGCAACTTCATTTACGTGGATTTTATAGTGTAAAATGTAAACGTGAGAAATTTCAATTTCAACGACGGCGTTACTGCGTAGAATTTCAAATGTACTTTGAATATCTTCATCATTTTATCAGAACTGCATAAAGTTTGTATATTTAAAGTTTTATTAAAGTTCAGTAATTAATGTAAACTGAACTCACTGAACTATTGAAATTCGAAGAAAATTGAACTTTATAGTTTAGTTGAAGTACAAAAGTAACTTCGAATAGATACACTGTATCAGTTGAGACAGTGTTGACTGACCACGCTGTTTAAGAGGCTGTCATGATGCAGATGCACAACATCTCACCATAAACGCGATTGCGAATTCGATTCCCACTTAATGGTTTTCTTCGCTCTGACGGAGACAAGAAAGCGAGGCACTACGTTACGTCACATAACGTTTTTTTCCATAAATTATGCACACTTTTCTATATACTTACTTATAATATCACAAAAAGCGAGAAATTATATGAGGCTAGTCGTGGCGCAGCACATGTATACGACTGCAAATACGACAGGTTGTGGGATTGATTCCCACTCGCTCTGATAACGAGGCAAAGCGCGGCGTTGAGTTGCGCCACTCAGCACGCAATACTTTTAGTATTAACGGAAACGTCTTGGGAACGGTGTGTGTTCTCAGAGTCCCTCTGCCTACCATGCTATTTGCGAAATACAGCGTGAAGCTAAAAAAATAGATATACTATGTGGCCGTTGTGGCGTCAGCTTAAATTATTTTCATATTCTCAAAATGCGGCGTTGAGTTCCGCTATTGAAATTAGCAATGTATCGAAGAAAAAACGGTGCGTGGGGACCGGATTGTTTAGCACTAGATTCTCTCTGCCTTCTTTGCTTTGCGGGAAAAAGCTGCATTTTTCCCAAATATTAAGTAAAATCGTCGAATAAATATTTCAGGTAACATTTATAGCGAAATTTCCGTCAGATCTGTAGTCCCGGAAGTAGTACCGACTTGGAGAATCCGACCGGATATTAAACTGAAACTACAGATTTACTATGCGATACTATTTACCTTCTCCACCCGCAGTCCGCGTCGTCAGCAGTCGTACAAACATGCTTATTAATTATTTAATTTATGTAGCTCTTGTACTTTTGAGTCAATAAAGGAAACTTGCGTAGTGTGTTGAATTGAAAAAATATATTTGTATTGTCCATTTGTAGGTTTAACGCTGTATTTATTGTTTAATCAGTTGTACATAATATTATAAGTATATCCTAAAAATGTATGTAATGAAAACCAAAATGTACGACAGTTGGAGATCCGTATAAATAAATAAATTCCACACGTACCAGGCAGAGGAAACCTGAGATCCTATTTCCATTGAGACATTTCCATAGGCCATTTCATTACGTAATTTTAATTCTTTCAATAAAATACATTATACATTACTTCTTAGTTATTACCATTTAGTCACAGAGACAATGTTACAGATAAAACTCAGTAACCAGATAAAAAAAACATGAAAATATTTATATTTGAACTAATTGTATTTAATACTAACACAAACATTATAAGTATATTTCATGTAAATTAACATAACTGCAGTTCAGCTGTTATGGTAAAATAGAACAGTGCAGTATAGTTTACTTTCGAAATGAGTAAATTGAAACAATTTAGGGCCTGCAATAACACTCACTAACAGGCGGAGTGGCAAATGGACAAGTGCACCGCCGCCCACATGTGCACGTTGTATATAGTACACATATACTTTTATTATATAAGATGATAAATTTTACATTTTTAAATATAAATTGTTATAAAAAATACATTTAAAAATATTAAAAAATATATATAATTATTAATATATAATTATTATTACAATATTGATTGGCATGGTTTTTTTTATTTAATACAAGCATTCCTCTTGGGCTGAATCGTCGTTGATAGATAGAATCGAACTTTGCTTATCTGAAGTTTTGCTTATCGGAATTATTTTAGTACCACATTGTCGTGACGGAACTAAGAGAAAAATATATTTTGTATAATATAAGAAGTGTACATATAAAATATAACCTTTCCTTAGCAGTCGGGAAAAAATCAAAAGGGAAAAAAATAATAATAATATGACCTGAAATACTAAAATGACTAAAAGTAACTAAGAGAAGACTTAGTCACAATTGTTGAAAACTGAAGGCAAATAATAACATACATATTTCAATGCTGGCCAGACATGCGTACTTGCAACCAGTACTAAAGAACGATCATTAATTATCTAACGTCAAATCCACCGCACCATCATCACCATCACCTATCTATCGAACACATGTAATTTTTTAAACGTGAGATTAAGCGGTGCTTGATCATCGTCAGCACGTATCAGCACGTATCAGCACGCATCAGCACACATCAGCACGCATCAGCTGCACACAAGCCGGTTAATTGATTTTAACATGATTACTTTAAAGTAATTACCCGTGTTTTTATCAAGCATGGGTGACCACTTTGGAAGGAATTTTTGGAATGATCGCTTTTGAAGTTCATCATTTGATTGAATGACGTATGTCAAAATATAATATGTTTCAGTATTTTTAATACTAATATTACTAAAAGTGAGTAGCACCTAAAAGTGGAGACAAATTGTCTCCAAAATTGTCGACGGCACTGTTTACTTACAATTGAAGTTATTGGAGCCTCTTGGCCCGCTGTATCCCGCGAGTAGCAGGGTATGTCGAGGAAATCAAGTGTTATGACATTCCATTCTCTACTTTCCGCTCAATGTAAAATATATGTAACTATTATATATGAGTACGATTCTTAATATCCTAATGTCAAAAACAATATAGAAAAAAGGTGGCAAATTAGTGCCAGCGTTCGCAGAGAGAACTTAGTGTTAAGACATTCCGTTCTCCACTAATCGTCCTATTAGCGTAACATTGCGTGTAGAGTGACGGAACTCAACCCCTCTATACAAATAATAAATAATCCATAGTTTACAAAAGATGTGTACGCCGTAGTCGGCGCGCGTCACACACGCTGACAATGATGGATGAACTACACTTTAAAACAAAAATAGACGCTTTACGCTGTCATTCAAGTGGAGAGACTGGGAAGAGATTTTTTTAGATCGCTATTTGCGATTGTGTAAACATATTAGAATGTTGAACAAGTGTTTGACTGGTTTGATGATGTTTACATGTGGATCTGTCGTTTTATATGCACGTAAAATTTAATTCATCAATTTATATATTATTTTCGTTTCCTCGCTCTGGCATGGCATGAGTTGCGGAACTAAACGTCGTACTCTGTCTATCAGAATAGGGAAAATACAAATCATTTTCGATCGATCGATTGATCTACAACCATCGTGTTCGTCCAACACTGTGTTACTTTGCCACGGTGCTCACAATTATATTTATAATAAAAGAATCCAATTTAAAGTTTGGTCTAATTTAATAACTTTAACTATGTTATTACTGCGGCTGTAAAATCCTTTTATATGTTTACTATTTCGGTTGTAATTATAGTGTCGTACCGCTATAATAGGCTTCTTCATGTAAATTGGTCTGAATATAATGGCTTATAACTATGAAAGTACCTTCATATTTATTGTAGATACCAACAACCGTCGTGTTTGTAGTCAGGCACTGTACCGCTGGGCCGCGACCATTCGGAACATATAAATAACCAAGTAATATGCGATAAAACTCATTAAACTACTTTAAATGGATTTTAATATTAATAACCGAGAAACTCAAAGAAATCACCATACTAACTACCATTTATACATAAGTACATATCAGGTGTATTCAAAGTTTCAGTGAAGGGACAGGCAGACCACAGTAGATGGGCCGAAAACAAAAACGATTTAAAGTTTCCTTACTTTTCAATTATGCACAGAACGACCCAAAACGATCTTTGAGTCCATATTGTACTGTTTCACTTATATTTAGTGGTGTTACACTCAGTGGTTAAAGTGTGAATGGATTTATAAAGTTTTGGGTTCCCAACTTCACGCTTCACGCTTTTTCCCGCAAAGCAGTGCGGGCAGAGGGAAGGCGCGGTCTGGTGTGAA
Organism: Heliconius nattereri; assembly: GCA_013403645.1. Classification (NCBI taxonomy): domain Eukaryota; kingdom Metazoa; phylum Arthropoda; class Insecta; order Lepidoptera; family Nymphalidae; genus Heliconius; species Heliconius nattereri. Next base: position 6,174,051 of record JAAIXI010000254.1, read on the forward strand.
GTGGCCTAATTTTTCGTAACATTACTACGCCACGACGCGCACGGCATCAACGTGAAATACATTTTCATATTGCATATTTTTTTGAACAGAAAACAATGCGACTGAATATTTGTACACGTTTGTGAAAACGGCAGTCGCGCTGAACTATTCGAATAATGTTGTTATTTACAGTATAATGAATTTAAATCACATTAATTACATTCTGTTCCATACAAACTGTACGAGAGCGTAGACTGTGGAGTATGCTGGGTGTAGGGAGTAGTGGAATATTTCATAATTAGCTAATATTTATGTTTTTGATTAGGTCTTGTTGAACCAAAAGACGTGAATAATGGAGTTTCTAGCAGATCGTTACTTATTCTTCATTTTAATGTTATTTTTTGTATTTTAATGAACGCATATGCAGTTGGGGAGGCAGAGGGAACCTAGTATTAAGACACTCCGTTCTCCATGCAACGCCCAGTTTTCGAGATACTGCGCGTTGAGTGGCGAAACTCAACGCTGCGCTTTGCCTTGTTACCTGAGTAGACATCAAAATCAAAACCGTCGTGTTCACCATGCCCGTTTTGGGTACTTTTAAGTACTTAAATGTGGGTACTTTTGAGTACTTAAATGTGGGTACTTTTAAGTACTTAAAAGCCTAAAAATATGTTCAACACTTAAAAATATCACGTGCCAGCATAAGTCAGACGTAACGAGAGCGTTTCCCCTAAATGTTGTTTTGGGTAACCATAAATAAATAAAAGGAAATAGAGATGCTCTAGTGTAGAGTACCCATATCATCTCGCGCTACATATTTAAGTGATGACAGCTCATTTGGTCCGGAGTAATAGAAAACAGACCAACTGTCAGAGTACTTTTGCTGACAACTTTACAGCGTTCTATTAAACAAAGTTCGTAATTTACTGAGAATCACATCAAAATCAACAAATTACGTGAGAATTGAGGAGAAATTTATTTTATTCATATTTTTGGGTGTCTTTGATGAATTTTGTCTCTTAAATATTTGTTTCTTAGTAATGATATATTTGTATAAGTCTTTTTCAGCTTCACACTGTATCTCGCATATAACAGGCTAGGTAGAAGAAGAACTTATGATGAAACACTCTCCTACCCTCACTTTCCGCATAATTTTCGCGCTTTGTCTTGTTTTCTGGTAACAAGAGAAAGCGCGACATTGTAAGGAAATGAAAATAACTTAATCTCCCGAGTGGAAATCGAACTTATAACTATCGCGTTTACAGTCAGTTGCTGCGCCCGCACGATGTCCACGTTTTTATTTTCCAAAAAAAAGCACATTACATGTTAATTAGACATATAAAAAAAATTGTAAAAGATATCACTCTCAATCTTTGATTGGCAAAGTATCTCAGACGTCGATTTATCACTAGTCGATGTACTATCAGAGACCCGCAGTCGTTCTGGCACTATCCTACTGATTTTACTCACTTGTGTCAATTGATTATAACAGTGTCTATGTCCCAGGTAGTAGCAGGCAGTAGTGGTGCAGGAACATAAAATGTTCCCACTCGAGGAAATGAAGTATCAGGTGACGAGGCAAAGCGCGGCGTTGAGTTCCGCCACTCAACATACATTGTCTCCAGAATTCAGCGGAAAATGAGGAACGGAGATGCAGAGTGAAGCTAAAATATCTAATACGCATATACAAATATAATTCTTAACATGTGTTCGAGCGTAATCAAATCACGGCGCTATGTAACGAGCGAGACAACCGGCCCCGAGAGGACACGAGCCTCACGGGCACACTCATACTCCTTATGTATGAATATACATGTTTATTGTTCGTAGTTTAAAACATCGTAAATAAACTATTGATTAATTGAATGTGAGTATTTTAACACCAGGTAAACACGGCTGCGGATAGACAAAGCGTGCCATTGAATCCTGACACTCAATACATATGTCTTAAATTAAATTGAATTCTCAAATGTAATGGCGAAAAGCGGAGAATGTATTGTATCGATAATAATATCGATCATAAGATCTCTCTGTTCACCCCGTTGTCTAAAAAGACGTAAAGTTTCTCTTTTTTGTGTATTTCATTTAAGATATAGTAATGTAGATGATCTAATATAAAGACACTCCATTCAACTTCAACAGTTGACAGTTCAAATTGAACGGCACAGTGCGCGTGAGAACCGAATTGACAACTACTGCCTATACGATTAAACACTGCGCCACTGAAACATCGTTATTGGCCACTCGAGTCGCTAACAGCGTCATAATGGTCACTCAAGAGCAATTACTCGCGCCGTACCAAAAGCACCTGTGTCGAGTCTGTGCCATTTCATAGCTAATTCTATTAGATCGCTGAGCCAGTTGCACGATTTGGGTAATCATCTGGATAGGGATAGCATGAGTGTCATGTAGTAATACTGTGAATGTGGAAAACAATTATTCAACACATTTTTGCTACAAATTTCGTAATATTTAACGATAAATGCACTTAGGTATAGGCTATAGTAGCATAGCGGTGGCGACTGTAAGTAAACGCAATGATTGTGGATTCGATTCCTACTTGGGGAAATCATTTTCATATTCTCATACCAATAACAAGATAATGCTGGGTGTTAAGTTCCGCCACTCAACACACAATGTCTTGAAAATTGGGCTGAAAGTGGACAATTGCCTTAATACTAAGTTACCCCCGTCTATTCTATTACGTAGGAGATGACCGTGGGTTCTTTTCTTTTTCCTCTGTCATAGGTGGCAATTATTTGTGCCACTCAACACGCAACTGAAATTTCAAAACGGAGTGTTGTAACACCAGGGTTCCTCTACCTACCCTACTACGCGGGTAAAGCTATATAGTAAGAAGTAACCTTGCCCAGCCTAACAATTCCCCGAAACTAACCCAAAAGCCCAACAATAATATTAAATACCAATTCGATATCGACACAAAATTTGTAAACCCTCCCAAATATTTAATTTTATATCTAATAAATGCATTTACGGTCTCATCGTTGAATATCTGTGTAATATCATATGATTCGCGAATATTCGTTGCTAGGAGATATTCATAACCTTATTTAATAGAAAACCGCTCAATCGAAATAACTCTAAATCACATAAGTTTACGGTTTGGAAAATATATTGCCTATAAAATACTTTACAATATCAATTCACTGCCAATGCCAATGACTGTAAACGTAGCAGTTGTGGGTTCCATTCCGGGTCGCGCGAATGAATTATTTTTGTTTACTCGCTCTGATAATAAGAGAAAGCGTACCGTTGATTTCCGCCACTAACCTCGCAATGTCCTCTAGTATAGATCGTAGTGGGAAACGGAGTGTCTAAACACTATGTTCAGAATGAAACAGATTTTTTTAAAAGTAACTAAATATTACTTATATAACAAATATGTATGTTTATACTCTCACCACACAGCACCGAAGAAACTGAAAAGAATGATTTTATTAAAAAAGTTCGTCTCGCTAAGCGTATCTCGACAATGAATATTATATTTGGTCCAGATCTCCGGATGCTGTGACTCTACTTAATTAAACAATTCAAACATACAATGCTTGATCTTGGGGCGCTTAATTTAGTTCTTTGTTCGTCCCACGGTCTCGCTGTGGAAATCCTCTTATTTAGAGTGTCTTTGCACTTAACTAGCTTTAGTGTAGGTATTAAGTTCTTGAGCAATATGTGTTTCAGTGTATTTTTTTTATTATATTTAAAAATTGTTTCACGCTGTATCCCGCATATAAAAGGGTAAATGGAACCTAGCATTGAGACAGTCCGGTTCCCTTTATTCGCTCAATTTTGGAGACATTGCGTATGGAGTGACGGAATTCGACGTCGCACTTCATCTATCAGATCAGGGAAATGATAATAATAGATACAATAATACAGGCATTTCAATTATAATATAATGAAATTACTTAAATGACAGAATTTGTTATTAAGCTTCCTACAGTACATACAGTTGTCAAATCTGTACTCATCCAAAGTTACAAATAGTTTCAATATCACTGTACAGTAAGACGACGCCCTGAAACGCGTTATTTAGCCTTACCTAACTAAATCAAATTAGATTGAAATGAAATTTAAAAGAGGCTATCGTGGGCCAGAACGCCGATTTATTGAAATAATTAATTCATACAATAATTCCCTTCCCATTGACAGTCGGACGCTGTGTCGCTGCTGTAGACAGCATCTACAATTTATTCTTATATTATAGAGTCTTTTTATTAGTTATTTTTATATTATTAGTTATTTTTATATTATTGCTTATTTATTTTATTGTTAATTACAATATCCTCGTTAATTTTTACTTCTTTTATTTAAATAATATTTAATTAATATTATACAACGTATACCGTAATATGTATGGTAATTAATAAAATATTAATTTACAATTCGCCTTAACGAGGCTACAGTCCTTTAATTAGTGTCTTATTTTCATTTATGTTTTTATTTTATGTGTTATAAAAGATAAAGCTAGGCAAAAAAAAACTCCGTTCTCACTTTTACTTTTACGATAGTCATCAATATTGTAGATGAAAAAAATAAAATAATGGAAAATATAAATGCCATTTTGATCAAGATACCGTAACAGATAATGAAAGAATTTAGAATGTTTCTGTAATTTAGTTTTCAAAAGTAACTTCAGCTACTAATTGATATAAACATAATCCATTCTCGTGAGGGTGAATCGAATCCACAGCCGTCGCGCTTACAATCAGACCCTGCGCCACGGCGCGACAACGATCACAAGTGCCATATTAACATAAACATCTACATAAAACATACAATTTGATTGTAGGTACATGTGACGTGGCAGGTGGTGCGGGTTCCATCAACTCGCTGCCAGTAGGCGGCACGCCACGCCTGGCGCCCTCCTTCGACGCGACCACGTCCCGCAACGTCACAGCCCTCGTGGGCAAGTTCGCGTACTTGAACTGCACTGTGAGGAACCTTGGGAATAGAACGGTAAGTTGTAGGTATAGTTATTACTGTTCATTCTGAATTCGACTCTTTTAAATAGAACGACAGAAAAAAAATCGAGAACTCTGTTAAAAATATTGTTTAATTTGTGTGTGTGTGTGTGTGTGTGTGTGCGTGAATTAAAGCTTTATTTCCCCTGAATATACATATAAATTTATGTAATATTTTTACAAATAAAGGACAAATAGCTCGATTACCATCTGCTATATATTTCAATTCCATTTAGTGTTTTACCCCCTACAGTAACAACCCACAAGCCTGATCAATTTAAAATAACTCCTTTTCCTATTAAAAACCTGCTCCATTACTCTTCTATTAGCGCAAAGTTTTTGAATAAACTTTATAAATTGCGTAATAAAACGAATCCAAAGTAGTTTATTGATAGAGATTTTAGGATTACAGCAATACGGGATTTGAAAACGAACTACGTTCTTTTGTAGGATACGAATATAAATGCATAGAGAATAGTATCATAAAATCCTAGTAAACTATACGAAACATATATAGGTGACCCCTTTCCTGTGGAAAAATTGGCAGGCGACTATTATGTTTCAAGCTAAATTTTGCCAAGTTTGATGGCGTTTGCTGAAATAAAGGCAATTGCTGATATTATTAATGATTTAAAGCGTAGAATTTAAATGAAATCTTGTTATTAGCTGTGCTTTTTTTGATTAATTTGCTGAAGGACAGTGTTCGAGTAAAATTTTATTTTTGTTTTAGGACACTCCGTTCCCATTAGGTTTTCCGTTCCCCAATTTCGGCCAAATTATAGAGACAGGAGTGGCGAAACTCAACGTCGCGTTTTACCTCGTTTCAAGACCGAGGATTTCCTCGAGTGGAAACCGCCCCTTTGTGCCCCCGCGACACGATCCACCTCGAATGAAGTTGTATTTCCAATGCTAGCTATATACAGCTATTAGCGGCCCACTCTGCTGCATTTGCCAGCAGATTAGTAGGTACAATCATGCATGAACACCACGTGGCTGTATGATAGGGACGTCATCGGCGGCGGGCGGGGGCCGCCCGAGGCTCAAGTCGAGGCTTGCGTAAACAGAGCATTGAATTATATAAATTTTACATTTTCTCGAAAAGTATACGTCCAAATTACATGCTATAAAAGCTGAAAATTATCGTCATTAAATCTTCTTGATGATGAAATTGATGAACTTTCACTCGTAAGTAATATAAATGTGAAATAAAAATCGGTGCCGTATCACCTTACAATTTTTAATATTTTTTTGTCAAATTATTAGTTATTGTCATTTATTTATAAGATATGATATAGATATTTATAAGATATAGGTGACGCGGATTTTTTTAAAACAAATTTAATTGAATATAATAACAACGGACTGACATTAATTGTGTCGGCAGCGCACGCGCTTAAAGCAATTTTAAAACACTTCGATGGCGTTTCTTATTATTGTTATTTCGTTTTTTAAGGCTAACTAAACCTTACACTGTAAAGTTATAAAGCATTTCTGAAAAATACAGCTTTCATACAAAAAAAGAAAGTAAATCGGACCAGTAGCTCCAGAGATTGAGAGGGAAATCAAACCTACAATCAACGCATTTAGTATTCCTCTTTTTCTATTTACACTACAAAAACAAAAATTGCTAAAAGAAAAAAATTTTTAGGTACTGAGGTGTTCCAAACTAGGTTTACCGAAAGCTTTTAGTCAAACCTATTTAAGTTGCTGTCTGAAAGTGTCTCTTATCACATATGTTACACAAATTTGGACCTTAGCCCTCGGTGATAAGAAGTAGACGTTCCCTTCTTTCGGTTTCAAAACGTGTGAGCGCGACGTAATGAATGTGTAAGAGTGCGGGTGATTTTGACGCTGCTTAATAGAAGGCTTTATTTTGAAGGACAATCGTGGCAGTGAAACAAGGGTAGCTCTGTAAAGTGCTTCAGAATTATGTTTTTTTCTTGTTAGAATGGGTAGTCGGGGTAGAAGGGAATATAGTAAAACATTATTTCTTTCATTTAAATTGTTCTTCATTTTAAATGAAAATCTAATATTGTAAAGAGTTCAAAAGTTCCGTATAGATTCGATAGATTTTCTACGAGAGTTCTATATGAAATTTATGTTGTTTCAATCGTTTAAAACAAGGTAACATAAAAATAAATTGGCTAGTATTTCTATGTAATATAACTAATTTTTACTAAAAATTTTAGTGCGTGATTTTTTTCACTGTTTTACTATAAACACATTGATTGTGGGTTCGATCTGTCCTCGAAGCAATGATAGCAGATGAAGCGCGAAGTTGAGTTCCTCCACTCAACACGCAATGTTCTAAATACATTTATAACATTCTTTGATCACAGACACACAGACGGACGCGTGGAGGTATGTAGAATGAGTAGACACGCAATTACCCAGACGTTCTGCTTCAAAGTTTTAGCTTGCGCCTGACTTTGACAGCACTCTGTAGATCTAAAGGCATGAAAAGTTTTAGTTTTGACTAGCTGTTATACTTGAATGTTAATACAAAGTAGAGTGTATACTTACTTGCCTTCTGATATCAAGCAACGTACAAACGCGGACCGTATTTTAGTTTTTTTTGTTTTCTTTTAAGGTGCGTTATAATCAAAAAATTATAATAGTTAATTGAGAATCGGTTGTTTAGAAATAATCTTTTACATCTTCTTCACCTGAGACCGTCGTGGCTCAGTGGAATAGATTTGACTTTAAAGGTGATGGTTGTGAGATTGATCCCCAATCGAGGAAATGGATTTTTTAAATTTCCCCGTTCTGGTAGACAAAGTGAGTCATTGACTTCTGCTACAACACGAAGTGCCTTGGATTCTGGCGGATAGCGAAGAATGGAGTGTCTTATTTTTACATATGGTTGTCTCTGCCTACAAACCCATTTATCGTATCGCCAGTCTTTCAGAACACTCCCCTTAGAGCCGCGTCCAGTATCAGCATATTGGGTCTTAATGTTTCGAGTGACTGCCAGTATCGCGATCATCTGGAAAGCAAGGCCAAGTTGGCTTCGAAGAAACTGAGGGTCATCAATAGAGCGAGACGGTACTTCACGCCAAAACACCGATTGGCCCTATATAGGGCCCAGGTTCGGTCTCATATGGAGTACTGTTCTCATCTCTGGGCTGATGCACTCCAGTATCAGCTTGACCCATTTGATCGCATACAACGCAGAGCCGTTCGAATCATTAACGACCCAATGAGCTGTGAAAGGCTTCACAGTTTGGGTCTGCGTAGAGACGTCTCCTCGCTGTGCGTTCTCTATCGCATTTTTCATGGTCAGTGTTCTGAGGAACTGTTCGAACTATTACCTGCCGCCGAATTTTCCAACTGCACAGTACGTCACAAACTTAAATACCATCCACACCACCTGGATACGTGGCACTCCACTACTGTGAGGTTTCGTAGAAATTTCCTTCCACGCGCCATCGAACTGTGGAATGGCCTGCCCGCGGCAGTGTTTACAGGTCGGTACGATGTGGGTACCTTCAAAAAGTGCTTCTATCTCCACGTCAAAGGCCGGCAACGCACCTGTAGCTCCTCTGGCGCTGCACGGTGTCGTGGGCGACGGTGATCATCAGGTGACCCGAACGCTCGTTTGCCTTGTCCTTTTTCCATTAAAAAAAAAACTTTGCTATACATGTACTGGATAAAGGAAGGAGCTGAATGTGTTTAAAATCTGTTTACTCTTATTTGTGTTATTAATAAACGTCATAACGTACTTTACATGCGTAAATAAATGATTGTGTAACTTGTTCCCTCTTGGATAAATATTTCTATTTATACTTTTAAGTTACAAGTGTCAAGAAAAAGCGAAATGAGTCACTATTACCTGGGCCCCGCAGTGATTCAACACTAAGCTAACTTTTAAATAATGCGTAAAATGATGCTTAGTGATAAAAATAAAACTCTATTTTCTACAAAATATAATCATAATCTAAATCTGTTCAACCTTTATTGTAAAAGTCACATATAATATCCAAACGTCTGAACATATAAAATTTTCCATTTATAACATTACAAGGAAGTAGGATTGATCTTCTCTCGGATTTGAGTCACGCCGCGGACCCCTAAGCGATGGCTTCCAACTGATTGAACCGATATAAACTATAGAATAAGGTATTCCATCAACGGCCCCAATTTATAGACGTCGGTTTAGTTTAATCAAACGACTATAACTTTTGTCCTGACTTTGTTTGGCCGTTTTTTTAACATAATATTTGTTTGAACAAGGAAACCTTTGCTTATATTATTATGTGTGCTTCCATTGTTCTATCTATAAAATGTAACGATACTAATATTATGAAGCTGAAGAGTTTATTTGGTTGATCGCTATAATCTTAATTCCAACTGAAATTAAAAAAAAGGGATTTTCATTGTTATTTGCTTCTTTTTCTTTATTAATATATTTTTTTATATTACTTCTCCCACATGCATTCATTGTATATCTTGAGCGAGTGAGGGCTAGTACCTAAATATTTTAACCGTTAATAGATATTTTCCCCTCTACCATCGACTAACAAAGTAAGGCAGAACGTTGCTTATCCATTACGCAAACGTCGTCATTAATAATATTAATGCAAATAATCTTCTTAACTTGGAGTTCTTTAACGATGACAAATCTGAAAACAAAAGTCGAGCTGATTAACGGCGCTTTGTATGCCGCTTGGGTGTTAGGTGTGTTTTAGGGTATATAATTACAAATGAAGTAACAATCTTAATGTCTTGGATGCTTAATTTTTTTAAGAAATAAGATATGTAGATTAAGATCATTGCTTAAAAGTGGCAGAGGGAGACCCCCTGGTCGGTTAATCTTCAAGAAAAAAACATCGATGATTCTAGAGGAAGGTCACGGTAAAAGCACCAAAAGAGGGTGTGTGAAGAGGTTGATGACAGTGGCTATTAAGCTTTTCGCAAATGCAATTAAAAGCTGCACCCGTAGTAGTAGTGGTTCGATTTCTACTGGAGGAAATTATTATTTTTAATTTTGTTTGTCTGGTAACAACTTGGAGCTCCACTTTTCAATACGCAATATCATAAAATTGGGCGGTACGTGAGGTATAAAGGGTCATAACACTAAACTTCCTCCGTCTACACTGCTTAAACAGAATAATACGTGAAGCTAAAAATAGCTGTTAACTTTTATACAAACGAATATTTAGCTCAGAACGTTGCAGTATTTGTATTTGTGGAGCAGTTTAAAATATTAATTGTTCGTTCATTTCAGTAAAAACGTCACGACTCTTTATCATGACTTGTATTGGCGTTCTTAATTTAATCTTTTATAATTTTTATTTCAATATGCCTATACTGAAATATGAGGTATTAGCAGATTTTTTCATATATATATATATGTGATTGTAGCGTTGCATACGATTAACTCAGTTTCTGAGGAAATTGGATTTCATTGAATTCAGTTGGCGAATACTTTTCAATTTTTTATTTCCAACCGTATAGAGTCCTACTAGAGTCTTCGAAAATATTTTGTGTCATAATTTCGATTTTGTGTCATAACATTATCTCTCTCTCATTCTTGGTCGAAATACAGTAAGCCTGTATTACTACTATATATACTTATAATAAAACTCCTGAACAAATTTTAATGCAACTTGATACGCAAAAAGCTTCAGAAACAGAAAAGGCGTCATATTTTATTCTGAAAAATTATGTACTCACTGTAGATAATGGTATATAAGATAGAATAGAAGATAATGATACATTTCAGTAATATTCAGTTGCTACGCGGAAACAACTCCAAGCATTTTAATCGAGACTGCCACTCATTACTTAATTTATACTCGGAAATGCAGGACTTTCTACGATATTGACAATACATTTATTTATATGAAATAATTTATGTGTATTATTACTTATTGATTTGTATTATAAAACGGTTTATATATATATATATAATTTCACGCTATATACCGCTTACAGCAGAGTAGGCAGAGGGGAGCCTAGTTTTAAGACACGTAGACGTAGACGTTTTAGAACGAGGTAATGAAAATAGTTATTAATTTCCCCGAGTAGAAACCGAACTTACAATAATAACATGTTTTTTAACCAATTGCGTATATCTTTAAGTATATCTATTGTAATAAGAATTGTGTAATATTCGAAATCGCTGCCTACCCTCTACCATGAGCAAGATATAAAAATGTTATAAATAGGTTAATCAAAGTAAAATTCGATGAAGATCGAGTATCAGTAGCTATCATTTCGAAGATAAGACATTAGAGCGGAGTTAGGGGAGTGAAGGGGGGCGGCGGGGGGAGCGCTGTCACGGAAATTCGCATAATAACCTACTTCTTACACGCGGTATTTGTTTATGGTAATTTCTATGAATATTCATAGAGTCCAATGAGTGACGATACAAGCGAATATATGCTTTATTGCCCAAATAGTATTACAACATTACAGCGGATGTTCCTTACAGTTAAAATGCTTATTTTGTATTAGTTATGTACGACTTTGTCTTCAATGTATTTTAACGATGTTTTGACTACTGTTGTAAATTATATTGAGGAAGGTCACATGAAAAACACGAGAACCGAGGACCTCCAGTGATGAGGTTGATGAAAGTGGATGAGACAAGAGAGATATGCAAAGAATGCGTTTGGCTCGCTGCGTGGTGTTTTGCTGCCGCGCTAAGGGCTAAGCCCGAAGACCAAACAAAAATCCTACAATAGCTGAAAACTCTTGATCAGCTATTGTAGGATTTCAAGAGATGTCTAGTTCTGACTGAATTCAGTGCCAACCTCACCATATGATGCAACCATGTTATTAAGTTACATTTACAGCATTATTTTATAGTCTATCTATCAATCATTGGAAAGTATACAAACCACTTTGTCTTTGTCTCTAAAGATGTATTTAAAGCGTTTGCGTCAAAAAGCTTACAAAGTCTGTAAAATATCCATTAATTACCACAATTAGCATAGTTACAATAACAAAATTGTTAATAATCCAGAACAAACCCCGTTTTAGTTTTACAATTCTAACACAAAACAAAGACTGGCGGAAGCTTAAAGCGCCAATAAAACGTATTACTTTTAATTACACCTTTATCGGAACTTGGATTATTGCTGTGGTAAATTTTAAGTATACATCATTTGAGAAATTGAACCTTATACCTATAGGAATGGAGTCGAGAAAAATAACATTCAACTTGTGCCGTTAACCCCATACACCGCTTTATGATAGGTCGGATAATTAAATGATGTTACAACGAGGACAGAGTACTGCGAGTATAGAGTGTGTATTACTCAAAGTGTATCAAGTTGACTGTAATCAAGCCTACAGGTTGACTGTAAAATGGTAAAGTTGACTTAAGTTGTTAGTTCTGTAGTCGTCGGTAGAGCCCAGCGTCAATATAGATTTAGGCAGTCGAGGCAGAGGTGCAGTACCACTTAACATGCAAAGCTTTGAAAACGAATTCCCTCAATCTTGCCTATTACATGTGGAAATAATCATTAAACTGTAAATGTAAATAGTGGAAAGTTCTTAAAAATATTCGTTGGTTGGTGGTTCATTTCTTATACGAAAGATTTTTTTTATAGTTTTTCTTATTGTTCAAGCGTAGTCAAGTAAAGCTTTCGTTTCTATTATAAAATGTAGTAATGTATTCTAAGTGTAACGCTACGATAATATTCGCAGTAATAGTAAAAAAGATATCTGGAAATTTATTTTTTTTCTATAAAAAACAATAGACGTCTGAAATCATGAGAAAGGTATTTGCGACAAATTAAAATTATTCATCTAATTAACTTATTCATACAAAATATTCTTAAGTAACAAATATTATATAAACTTAAAAAAAACTTAAAAGAAATTTCTACTAATTAAGACGAAGTAAGAGACACAAAAGACGGTATTACAGCCAATTAATATTTTTTTTACATAACATTTTGAGTATAACAAAATATTTTAGGAGTTGTTACTAATTATCAATCTTGTGGTTTTTTATCGATTATTAGAGAAAAAATAATCTAGTGCTAACTGACGGGGCTTAATGCTGCAACGTGTCCTATCAGGGTAGGCATAAAGGAGATGGGAACCTAATGTTTACACACTCCGTTTTCTTTAAGTTACTTCCGTTGTCCAAATTCTGCAGCCATTGCTTGTTGAGTAGTAGTTCCTAGTACTAGCTAAAGAAGTGTCCCTATTAAAATTTGTGATCATTATATTCAATTACATACGTATACTCGTATCAACTCCACAACTATGGCGTTAAAAAGCAGCTTCAATTGTTGAATGGCGGATTGCGACTTAACTTTTTATCAAAGAAAACAAATAATTATTTACCATGAGTGGGCATTGAAAGCCCAACAAATGCGTTTAGACGCGGTGCCGCTGGGTCACGACGGTCATGTATACTCGTAGATATTATTTGCTATCTAATAAATTAAATTATATTGTTATCAGCTTAATATCGTCGCAGAATGTGTATTAAATATCGCTTCATACTTTAAATAAAATTCCTTGTGCGCTTTAAAATTGTAATAATTGTTATTGAAATTCTTGTGGTATTAGTGACTAAAATAGTATAATGTAGGACAATGTGAAAATTGTGAAAAATCTGTTTAACAAAATGCATCAACATATTTTTGTGCCGCGTAAAGGGACTGTTTGATTGGTCGATGGTTCATATTATTATATTAATATATAGTTTTTACTGGAATCAGGTCATTACAGACATCAGGTCATCAGGTCGTTTACTTCCTCAGGGACCTAAAGCGTCTGGACTGGGAACTGAGCCTGTATATGTATATATTTTAAAGACGTCGTGGTGCTACCGCACAGCGTCTAGTTATAAACGAGGCGCTTGTAGGTTGGATTCCCTTTCAAGGGACTGAATTATGTTCATTCCCTCGCTCGGGGTACGAAGACAAAGCGCAGCCTTGAATTGTGCCTTAACACTCAATGTCTCGAAAATTGGGCAGGAGGGAAGTGGGGATGAAATGCCGTAATATTTAATAAATAATTAAGTTTGAATATAGGTCCCTGCTTATCTTAAAATAGTTTCCCCCTTTCTCTTCTAAAATACAATATTATTTATCTTAAGTAACATAAAAAAAAACATAATGAAAGCTAACTAGTCTTACTTACTAAGCTACATACTTAAGCTCAAAGTTTTCTTTAACAAATTCAACTTTAATTAATTCTTTAGGTTATGATCGTGCATACTTTGCATTATGCAACAACTCTGTTCAAAACTGCGAATTTTATTCAAGAGTATGAAAATGAAAACATTGCAACAAAATAAATATGACTTGCGGACGCGCGCAGCTTCGCCTGCTTATTTGCAACCTCACCCTTACCGCCTCCGTGAATTCAAATAAACCATGAAACACATGTTCAATGAAATATTTTTAAGAGTCTAAATTTCACATTTTATAAAAATCGGTGGCGATTTAAATATTTTTCCATACAAACGTACAACCCCTTATTTACATCCCTAGGCGATGAATTAAAATAAACCACGAAACATGTGTTCAATGATATATTTTTAAGAGTCTAAGTTTCGATTTTATAAAATTTAGTGCCGATTTAATTTTTTTTCCATGCAAACTTTCAACCCCTATTTCACCCATTTAGGGCTAAAATTTTTCTAAATCCCTTCTTAGTGGATGTCCAGATTACGAAAGTAAACATCTGTCCAAATTTCACGTTCCTACCACCAGCGGTTACAGCTGTGCGTGCGTCTTGCCTCAGTCATTGAGGACAAGTCCTTTTATTTATATAGATTATTTTGAATATTTTGCAGTTCTTCGCATGACAGGCAAAGAGAATGTGGATACACTTAGTTCTCTACTCTCTGTCCAAATTTTAAACATTGTATATTGAGCGGCGGAAAATCAATGCTGCTTATTTTTTTACGGAAAAGACGGGGCAAGGGAGCGTACGGACTACCTGATGGCGAGTGACGGTATCTGAGAAGCTGCAGATCAGTTGCCGGCTATTCATGTCGTATTGATCCTAATACTGACGTGAGTCGTTATTGAGGCTGTGAAAGTAAATGATCCCGGGTGAGTAAGCATTCAAAATCTTTGCGTTTCAGACGCTGTTCCAGTACGCCTAGACGGACAATACAAAATAACCGTAACAAGTTCCGATATGAGCGAACTTGTTGCGTTACTTGAATCCTCTACGCCTTTATACTCTCGTTTATTGGTTATATGAGGAAGGAGATTTGGAAATTATGGAATCAAATATTTATAAGATAAGCTCTAGTATTTAGGAAAGCTTGGAGGTGTAATATAAAGTCGTCATAGCCAAGTGTTCGGGGAACGTAGGAAAATGTGTATATGGTTTACTTTTTAGTTACCACTGGCTAGGTGTCTCACACTAGATGTCACATTATTTTTCTAATTATTCTCGGCAAGCTCTTTCATTTGATACCCGTATTGTAGATGTGCATAAATAATAACTATTCCGCCATCTTAGATGTTCCGCCATATTAGATTTAGAAAAACGTCACATTCTTTTTCAAGTTACTTACGACCTTAGAATGTATTTGAAATATTTGATTCTTTCTTTGTGTTTTGTTTTTTGGTACTTTTATGTTTGTTAAAGAATAAGAATTGATTATTAAAGATGATGGATGGAAGAAAATTTTTTTTTTTGTATTATACCAACAATCAACACAATAAGTAGAATGGGACAAATTTGTCACGACGGCGGTTCAAGGGGGGTCTCAATCTTCGGCACTTCTAGTGTTAATACCCATATTATAGAAGAGCATTAAATATAACTATTCCGCCATCTTGGATGGTCCGCCATATTGTATTTAGAATGACGTCACATATTTTATCGTGCACTGTCATCTAAACTAAACGTGTATACAAAATTTCAGCTCAATCGGTTGAAGATATCTACTTCAAAATTGAGCTCAATGATTTCACCCGAACCCACATACATACATTGCAAGTTAAATAAAAGCTTTTAAAAAAAAAACTTTAGCCTCCTTTCCATAAGAATTAGAAAATTTCTCCCAACACTCCCAAACCTACTTAAATATTTTGAAAGAATATTTTAAACTCTAATATTAAATTTTAATTCACAGGTCTTGTTTTTCAATTAGGAATAATTTCCTAAAAATCGTAAATATTTGGCGTAGTTCAGATAAGATTACTTAAAATGGTTCCAAAATAGTAAACGGAGTGTCTTAACTCTACAACACCTATGAAGCGTGTATATGTTATTTTACAATACAAAATAAAACCTTGCTATTCACGTATTTGGTATGAAAAAGGTGACACCAATACATAGATAGAGGACAAACCAGTGCCAAACGTTATAAAGCCTCGGCAAGCCATTGTTTAATTACGCCACATCAAACGGGGTTGAGCGACACGCGCCCAAAATTGCAGTGAGCTACCGCCTATTGTGCTGTTAGAGATTTGTCGCTTCAGTGCGGCCGGACTACGTAGTTTTCAGGTGTCACTGAATTTAAAATAATATTACGTGATAAAAGATTTTTTTTAGCTTCAGAGTAGACATAGGCTTCTTATCTGCGGGACGTCGCGTGCTGAGGGGTGGAACTCAAAACAACGCTGTCTTCTTATCAGACCAGGGAACATTATAATATTTTATTCTCTCGAGTGGGTTGAACCCGTTCACAGTTTACCTGTAAACTGTCATGTTTACCTTAAAAGATTTTAAATATTACGATTTAAATATTATAGAGACCATTGACAAGCGGGAGGATATTGTTGACTATAAAAAAAATATAAAAATATTTTCCATGAGTATGCAGTTAGTTTATTTCGATGCACATTCGGAGAAATTAAAATAATTGGTTAATATTTTTTTATAATAATATTTTCTTCAAATCAGGCGGAGAGTCAGATTACGAAGTCTCGTAACTAAGTTCGCTCTGAATGTTTTACTAAATGATAAAAATATTTTCAATGAGTACATTAAGACAAAGAACGCTGATGTAGGGTTGGTAGGTTGGTTGGTACTTGAAGAGGTAGACCAGAGAGCATTTGCCAAAATTCCTAAGGGAAAAAAAAGAGAAAAAGTCTGAATTCGGTCAAAATAATACAGCTCGTGGAGCCTCAGGTGAAATCTTACATATAAATTCCTCGAAACGAGGATTGAACCTGCAACAGATATATATACATACAATAAAGAATGCTGTTATTAAAGCTGCAAATGCATTAGCATTATGAGTAAATTACAACGATTTCTGACATTAAGCGTCTGCATCAAAGGCTGAGCTTCAGCCTACTCATACTGCCTCTAGTATGTAGACGCGGAACAGATGTATGACTTAAGTATTGTGAAACATTCTCAATCTTTTTTACAGGATAAACTTAAAGTTATGATAGTTAACTTTCCCTATTTTTTGTAGTACGGAACAAAAGTATCATAATGGGAACGGAGTTTTTTAACACTATCTATCTTGACATGTGCTTGCTATAGCGTGAAGCTTAAAAGTGTTTTAAACGTAGGTAGGATTGTAAGCCTCGTCTTTTGGAGAACACCAGAAAAGACCAGAATTTAGAATTTTAACAATATTTTGTTATAAAAAATTCGATATATTTCGTACTAAGTGACGGTACACAACGCAACATTTTGTTTCACCAGACCCGACAAAAGAAAAAGGTTCATTCCTCCGAGCAGGGATTAAACCCACAACAGCATTCACAATCAGTCGTCACCCCTCTGCGTCACAGGGGCCTATTACTAATTTAGTATAGTATATGTATATTTTTATATAATATCAGAATATTCGTAACAAGATATCGGTAATGCCCTTTCCTTCCATAAAAACGACAATAACCGTTCCTACAATTTTCGTTCCATTGGAAACAATACATAAAATAAAAGTAGCGGTGTTACATCGGTGGTCAGTACAATTAGACAATGTTATGTATCGGTGATTGCAACCGACGTTATTTACATGAATATAAAGCAAATTATCGTGCAAACGAAACATGGCTGAATTTTGTTGGACACCAGCCAACGTTGAAGGGATACCCCGATTAAGTTCCACAATTCCCCAGAATAACCTTTGCACTGGATTTTTTGGTTAAAATATGTATTTCATTGACTGTTGAGGCTTCAGCAGTTTTGTTTCAACAAGATGGTTAATGGATATTAGTTTAACTTAAGTAAAAAAATTGTCAAGTATTATCAATTTCAGGATTGTTGGTAAAAAGGAAGTACAATTTAAAAACGCTGACAAGCCTAAGTTTGAGGGTGCACTAATTTTGTAGAGAATGAACTACAATTATAAGTTTGTAATGATTTTTATCTTAAATATAAAGTATATTTTTTAGGTTTTTTTGTAGGTCTATATGCAACATGCAAAACTATCTATACCTTTGTGGTTAAATCTTAAAGAGGGGTGCAAAATTTGGTTTTAAAGTCGCTTGTTCAAGTGAGGAATCAGATTAAAGAGGTCTGGCTAAGTTACACTTGATTTTCATAAAAAGTAATGCACCAATTTTGCACGGAAAACTTGGTGGGCGAGTCAAACTCACGCTTGTCCATTTTTTCCCCTTTTGAGATACTTCACCCTACGTGTAATGTGGACTATCTAAATTGGAGGAATGGTTAATAATTTAAGGTCCAATAAGAGTTTTCCAGACTCGGATAATATGCGATATCTGTGGATCTAAATTAAACTTGAGGAGTGTTTGTACGTATATGTATGTATATATTTTTTTAGATTCTCGGTGTATTCCTCTTATATCATGATAGTCATAGGCAACCTAATGTTAAAACACTTTGTACTTTGTGTTTTTTCCGCCAAATTTTCGAGACGTTACGTGTTGAGTGACTTAAGGCTACGTTTTGTCTTGTTGTGAATGATTCTCCTGGGTGGGAATCGAACCCACAAACGTCACCAGGTTTAATATACACACATTTTTTTTGGTTCCCGTTAGATAAAACAGGACAATGAGCTCACGTGTATACAACATTGAACAATTACAAAGGAAAGAACAGAGGGAAATATTGCTTTAATTTTTTCTGTTAAATATTAGATACTTTTTACTATTAAAAAACAGTATATATAGATAATTATTTCCTTGAAAGTAACCTTAAATATAATCAAAATAAATATTTATCATTTAAAACATAACCCGTCTCAAGACGGGTGCTCGGTGTCCGACATACGACCCTGGTGCTAGCCACTGTAGCTGACGTTCCACCCCATATTTCCAATGTTTTCGTACCTGTTCAGTTTGCTTCGGGATTTTCAATTCAGTTGAGTTATCGCTACTTCGTCCACAAACGCTGGTGGTTTTCTCAGTTTTATTGTCCTCCAGTGAATTTTATAACTAATGTTTGCCAGTTTGGAGTGCTTTATCTTGTTTGACCTTGCTTTCTTAAGTTTAGTGTTTGTTGAATATTGCGTTTCTTCAAATATTTGTTATGTTAGTGGTTTTAAGTACATACAATAAATAATAATGACTATATGATGACATGATATATTTTCATCTATATAAATGGCTTGAGATCGCCTTAATAGTTCAAGTTGGTTTTGAATAGAAAATTCTTTATCTATGTTGGAATTTTTTTACTGTACCAATTTCCTTTTCTAGTGCTCCACAACTCTATCTCTCAAGGACGTTCTACGCCTTCGTTCCGGCTGTGCATTGATTGTCAGTCACTCAGTAACACAAATTTAACGCACACGATATAAGGCTTGGTATAAAATAATAAAATTATGTATATTCTTCCTTCCATTAATGTTATATTATAGTAAAATTTTACTTATTCTTACTGTACTCCAATATATAATCTAATTTTACAAAAATGTAAAATTTAATCTAATTCCGTACAGTGGATTTTGTGCATCCATCTTTATAAACTTCACATTATATTAGTAGAATAGGATAGAATGTACATGCCACCCACCACCAGATCGGCCACTCCATACAACAGTCACATGTATAATAGGAGGCCGCTACCCCTGAGGTGGAAAACGGCCACATACTGTGACTATTCTAGCGAAATAGAAAAGGGACCTATCGAGGAATGTTAAGAAAACCGTAAATACCCATGATTTAGGTTCACTCTGATATTCTGTTTCCATTTAATTTTCGAAATATTGCGGATTGAATGACAGCGCTAAACGTTGATACCAAACGAGAAAATAATTTAATTTGCCTAGCGGCAGTCGAATGCGTCACCGTCGGTACGGTGTACCGTTGTACCACGACGGCCCTACCTAAGTCAAAGTTAGCCTATTCAGCAGGTCCTCGTTAACAGCGCTGTTTCGCAGATTTATTAACTTTGAATTGTGTTAGTTTCAAAACTCAATTCGCAAAACCTATTGTTATGTTTAAGTTCCGAGGAATTTGTAGGTGTCGATTCAGTGATTAGCCTGATAAATGAATATTGGTGCGGAGATAACGTTTTTGTTGGAGCGCCAGTTTATACAACTCGTTATGCGAAAACTTTGCACGGTTATTGGCCGACATTTTGAATTATTATTATTATTAGTTTCAGTGAAATGAAAAATTACTAATGAAAGCTTCGTGTTTGTGGATTCGATCACTTCTCGGGGGAGTTATTATTAAATTATTTTCATTTCTTTGCTTTGAAAGTAAATTTGAAAATTTGAAAGTTTGAAAATGCGGTGTTAAGTTACAAAAAAAAATCACATGTCTCGAAAATTACGAGCAACGTGGGCGGAGGTTTGCACTTCTGCCTAGCACGGAATAAACGGTGGGGCTACGAGGAACTTTAAAATAATATTGAAATATTTTATTTTATTATAAAAATATAATTAAAAAATAATAACTTTAGTTATAGCAGCATTTTTTCTACATAATTTTAAATATAATGCCTACTGAGTACACTTGATGATAACTGCTCCCGAATATTGTGATGAAAATTGAAATCTAAGTAAAATATAAACATATTTTGAATATTATATTTTCTATGATAATAAAAAGTGTTTTATCATTCCACTACCTGATAAGCCATATTAGCGTAATTTATGTATATTTTATTTAACTTTATGCTGTATTCCACTAATGACAGGGTAGGCAGACGGAATGCAGTGCTAAACCACTCCATTCCCCAATTTTCGAGACATTGCGTGTCGAGACATTGGAATCGCGGAACTCAATGCCGTACTTTATCTATGTGAGCGGAAAACAAAAATATGTATAATGTATATAATCCTTCCCGCGAATGGGAATTAAACCCACAATAGTCAGACACTGTTGCACTGAGCCATGAGCGTGACTGCGAGAGATTTTTATATATATGTAAATGAACACATATCATGTACTTTATAAGTGATAGTAGAAAAGAAAATTATTTTTATTTCACAAAAACAGTTTCACAGCACCCGAACCGGAAAGTTGCCGCAATGTTATATTACAAGGGCCGTACTTCCCGTCTCTATTGAACCGCTCGACTCTCTATTATTTTTCTCCGGCTCTTCTAATTCAATTTGGCGAATGTTTACTGTCTAGCGTGCTAGTGGTGCTGAATTAATATTTCTGACCACTCCAAATAGAAAAATTGTTCACGTATTAAATTGGTTACCTAAGCCGTCGAATTGCAGTGACACAGCTCCGTTGGTTGTGGGGCAACTCGGCTCTTATAGATGAAGTGAGGCGTTAAGTTCCGCAACTTAACAAGCGATGTCTTGGAAAATGGGAACGGTGTGTTTTTACACTTGGACATGGACGGCTTGCAAGTGGCGCGGTTTCATATCCCGCTACGTAAATTTTTCTGTACGTTTTCTAAAAAGAGTATTTTTCTTTCATAGCTGTAGTTATAAAAATGTGAAAAATATAATTATCTTATATTTCAGCTTTACGCTTTTTCGGTATAGCAGAGTAATCAGAGAGAACCTAATATCAAATCACTCCGCTCTTAATTTACCACTTGAGAGCGGGCCCTTACGTGTTGATTGGCATAACCTTTGTTGTATAATGATATTGAGTATATTGTTTCTATATATGGGAATGGAGGCCACAACCACCACGTCATGAGTCAGGCACTGCCTGACTTATCAAGCGATAGAGACGCAATTACTATTATATTATGTCTATTGCGAGCCCTGCCGTTTTACTGAGTGATTGACAAACAACGCACAATGCAAAGAAATGTGAAGAAGCACTTAGTTGTTCATAAAGTCGTATAATTTTTCACATTTCGCTTTTTTAATTTCTATAATGTCTACCTTAAAATATATTATTTCCCATAATGATCCATAACTATTTGCCATTGAAGAGTTTGTCCATATCCATTATTTCGAGAAAAAACCAAGACTGATGATCGCTGGGTAAAAAATACCGATTCACGGCGTCTGACAAGTTTCACTAAAATCCTTTCAGGATAATCGTCTTACGGACGAATCATTACTCACCATACATTGCACGAATGTTTTTTGAGATACCACCCTAATTGATAAAATATTATGTTTTTTCTGCACATCTCTCGTGTTTTGCGCGCGTAAACCCGACTTTTCCGGCACCAAATCGACACGCACTGCCTCCAGAAATCGGCGGAAAGTGGGAAGCGGATTGCCTTGATACTAAGCTCCCGCTGCCTGAAAAAATTTCAAGGCCCAGTTAAAAATTACATCATTCCACCGATTATAACGAGTGTTCATGATGAGTTTGCACTTCGGAGTGGTGGATAGTTGCGGGGACTGTCGTTTAGTGTTGGCTTATAAACACCGGCCCGCCACCGCCCGGCACCGGCGCCCGGTCGTCACTTGTCTTATATGTCTACTGTGGTGTTGGTAGTTTCTACTGAAATACAAGTAATTGTGGTAAGCAAAACGGGGCGTTCAGTTCCGTTACTTAACATAAGAGTTACGTCCAAAAGGTAATTAAATTGAAATATTTTAAATCAAAGATAAAAATTGGATATATGTTATATTATTCTTCAATATTATTTCAAACAAATTATATCTGTGTTAACGAACAACGGTAGCTTTTCTAAGAAATTTGATTAATTTCTTCAAATGGAAACTGTACTGAAGCTTTAGATTTCAGTAATACCGCTTTAATTGAAATGTAATTATTTTAAAATAGCTAACGCAAAAACACAGTTATGTAATGTAATTAAGGTGTCATTGTTATCAAAATACATTTATTCTTAGGTCCGATTTAAGCAGTTAGTCAGTTATGTCAGTAATTTAGTGTCTAATATAAGAAACAGTCAGCCTTTGGCTGTTATAAATATGTTTAGAGAAGCCGTCGTGGTGTAAACGCGATGATTGTAGGTTTATGTAATACACACACTACAAGGAAAACTGTAATGAGATGTATCAAAAAAACGTGATAGCCTCTTTTACCCAGTATCCAGAAATGATCCAAGCACGTCCTCGTCAGAGCCAACATCTGTAAGAGATACAGAAATAAAGGGCATATGGCCGAAGGTTGATACGACGGAGTCGACGGCTCATTATCGGCCCATACGTGCGTTGAATGATCAAACGAGGTTCAATATTTTGTACGCCTCAACACAGAATGAAACAAAAAGATAAATTGTAACAATGGATTCAATACAGCCCTTTTAACGGCTCACTTTTAAAGGTTTTGTTTTGTGTGCGCGTGTTCGTATTGATCCCTCACGCTTTGTTTGTTTGTGTTTTGTTCAGGAAAATTATAGACCGCACAAAATAAACTTCGAGAATTCTTGTGTAAATGTCGTTACTAATATACTTACTACAATAATACACTGCACTTCACCTAACTAGAGTAACTAAGGGTAGTAAAATTACAAAAGTATTAATTATCATCGTAAAAAAGAAAGAAGTTAATTAGTATATATATATACTTAATCGTTATTAGTATATATATATATATACTAATAACTCATTAACTTCTTTCTTTTTTACGATGATAATTAATACTTTTGTAATTTTACTACTACTATATATACACGAGAGATGTGCAGAAAAAACATATATATATATATATATTCTTATTAATTTTTATAAATACCCTTTCCCTTCCGTTAGTCCTTCAGAATTATGAAAATAAAGAAAGTAGAGTATCTTAATTAGTGCTTAGGGTTCCCAGCTTTTCATTATCCTCTTATGTTCAGGATGCAGCGTGTACGGTTATTCGTATATATTTTTTATTTAATGTTTTGTAATTCCCTTTATGTTTATATTTTTCTGTTGTGTAACATTACCTCTTTTTTACGGAACACTCGTGTGTTCTACATACAACGTGAATTTGGTGAAGTGATTTCGTGCTCGACTGGCACGCTCGGAACACCGCGATTAAAGAACTGAACTGAACACTACTATCATATCAAGTTGTTGATCAAAGCGTCATATTGTTTTGAATTAATATTACGACTGTGACAGCTTCCTGAAATACCTCATCTAGGACTACTGTAGAATAGGCCCAGAAGATTTCATCAGAGATAATCTCCGTTGGTGGAATTTAGGGCTGCTTTATATAATACCTAATTATTTTCCTAGCCCATCAAATGTGTGAAAAAAAGAAGCTTTCTATAGCGGGATACGCAGAGGGAACCTAGTGTTCCACATTTGACATTCCATTGACTACTGCGAGAGTAAAAAAAATCTACCTCCATAAATATTTGAGCAACAAAATATTATTTCAGAATAACTGTATACATTGTTTAGAGTGACGAAATTGCAAGCGTAAATGAGATTTGAAAATGCAAAAATGTCCTTTTAGCGGACGGAAATTACTCTCTGCACAGCTTCCTCAAGTCGAGCTCAACGTCGACATCAATGCTTATTTGACCCGCCGCCGCTTAAAAACACTTTAGAGTCGAGAGCTGCGAGCTACGTATATAGTAATTCCGGGGAACGCCTGGACAGGATACTTTGTCCACGTCTTTGACAGATATTATTATGTTTGGGATATTGACGTCACATTCCGTAGGAATTTTACAAATTGATTGATTTTTTTTATGTATATATATATCGTAATAATATATATAATATGATAAATATTTTTTGTATAAATGTTGTAAGTTTGGTTTGTTCAACGCTGCAATTTTATCCGACTAGATCAGAAAAACTGACATTCACATTGGACTACTGGTCCGTAAGCAATTGCTAACTTTATTAATTGAATAATTTGTAATAAAATTGTGTATATTAAGCAGTGGGTGGCGTCGAGTTACGCTGTTCTCGAAAATTGGACGGAGAAGCGAGGAAAGGTGTGCTTTAACGTTTGGAAACCTACCCTCTGCCTGCCTGTTCTGTTCTGAAAAATCTCTGTTCTCCATCGAAACGCTTAAATATGAAATATAATATTTTTTCTTATATTCCACTTTTTAAAGAGACATTACTTATGCTGTATATTAAAGTTTTCTTAATTTAAATAAAAACTACTAAGTTTGTTAGGAGATGAGATTTATTTTATGGGCGAAGTTTTAAAACAAATTATTTATGGCACCGGCTTAAGGACAGAGCTAAATAGTAAACGATTTTTTTATTCCTACTAAATTTCCAATTATTAATATATTAAATCAAAATTAAATCAGTTTTTTCAGTAGGCCGAGGGTAACCTAATGTTTAGACTCCTTTACTCCGTTCAAATTATTAATTAAAAACTAAATAAGCAAAGTGCTTCGTTAAGATCCGGCACTAATTTGGACTAAAGCAGAAAACGAAGTGTTTGAATAATTTATTAATAGAGATTTTTTTAAAATGTTAATACTACTCACTACCCTATTACATAACAAATATACATAATATAAATGGCAATAAAAGCAATACACTTGTATACAGCATTTAAATATAAAAATCAAACAATTTTATTGGTAACTAAGGCTCTATCTTTATAATAAATATTAAAAGAAAACTATTGAACATAATTTACCTTACTTATAAATGAAAGTACAATACCTGAAAGGCATTTTTTATTATGAATTTAATAAATTTAATATGTATGTTCTATTATAGCAAATATGACCTAGAGACGATCGCACTGTCTATACTAAGTATACTTGTTTGTTTGATTTCATCACATTTTCAATGATTTTCTTTTTAAATTTCCATATTTCTGGATTATGCGCAGGTTTTGGATAATTTAAATTATGATATTGTCAACAATAATAATATAAATACATATTTTTTATCTTACCATTACTTATATAGTTATAAAGATAAATTCTCATGAGCAGTTATATTTTCAACTTTCTCAACAGGAAACAAAATAGTAGGAATATTTATAGCCGAATTAAGTAGCGGAACTCAATCGTAGACGCACGCCGCAGCTACCACCGGAACCGGTAAGGATCGAACACACAACCATCGCGTTTATAATCTGACGCTGACCACTGCGCCATGATAGCCTCAGCCGCTGTAATCACGATATTCATCGATTAGCGGCGATTAGAACTGTAATAATTGATCATAAATCGACGTTAATTAATAAAAAATATATATCGAACGGGAAGCTAAACGAGTAACAATATTTGCGAAGAATTATGAAAAAAGAAATTTGGAATTTTTCCAGGAAAGGAATTCTTGATTTATCGTTTAATCTACTGTTCGCGATCAGATTCTAATAATACTTCGTAATGAGTTTGTTGGCTGTAGTCGAAGGTTTTTTGATATTTCGAAGGATTGATCCTTTGCTAATTTGTGTGTTGATTGTAATTAAAGAGATGAAATAATAAACGATTGGTGTAAAGATGATGGTTCTACGCATGATGTTTTTCAACACAACTCGCAAAGTCTCGCAACTTGTGTGGCATGGTGTATGGAAATCATAACATCCCGAGTGGGACTGCAACCCACGACTGTCGCGCTTACAGTCAGGCGTTGTGCCATTGCGTCGTCTTAATAATCCTTCTTTCTTATAAAGAAACTCTTCTCAAATACTCTCCGCTCTCGCAGTTCTTGATCTCACATATTGCCTCCACACGTGACATAATTAAACAATGCTATAACCATAGCAACTAATATAAATCAAGAATGATGTACAGCGCCGTATAATTTGTGCTTACAAAGGAAAATTGATTTATGTGAATAGATTATTATTGCTAGCAGCGTGCAGCGACCTTACATTATGTCTAAGCGAATAGTATAAACTGTAATCCTAGTATTGTATTAATATTATAAATGTGAAAGTCTGGAAACCAGAATAACACAAGCTACTATTTATGTACTTTGTATAACAGCAAGCTTAAACTGGCGAAGCCGCGTTTGGGCCACTCGTTCATCTATACATTTGATATGTAAGCTAGCTTTCGCCATGCGGCTGTGCTCGTGTTTGTCTCTGAGGTCGTAGTGACGCAGCAGCATAGTTGCTTTCCCTGGTAACCATTCCATACGTGTCTTAAAGACTTACTCTTCACTCTACATTGTATTTGTACGTCCACTTGAGCGAGAATAATGTTGAAGTGTAACAAGTAATTTTCTTAGCACGTGACCTTTGTCTAAGTAAATAGGTATTATGTTGACGTCTAAGCCGTCTGCCGCCACCTGACTGACGACAATGCAGCCGTGTAGCGTGAAGCTGAAGTTAATGTTATATCACGGCAGGGTAGGCAAGATGAAACCAATATCTTCTTCACGTTCTGGCAAAATTCGTTTTGTTCAGACCGGGAATCGAACTCCTCGTAACTTATATAAAACTTTCGTGGCGTTGAGTTCCGCCGTTTAACACGGAATGTGAGGATATGTGAGGACCGGAGTATTTTAATATTGGGTGTCCTCTGTCCACAAAACACACACATAAAAAAGCGCACAAAAACTTGATAAATTCGAACCTACAACTATCGTTATGTATTATTTTTGTAAATTTTGTATAAATTAGTAAGTGGTATTATAAAATGGCTTGTTTTTTAGAGCTTTAATTTGAAAACATTATAAAAGGACCGATAAAATGAATTTGATATTAATATTGTGCGGTATCTTTAACTTTCCTCCAGTTATCTATGCAATAAATCTTTATTACATCTAATAAAGATTACTCAGAAATTGACAGTAAAAATTAGAAGGATATCTAAAATCGTGGTAATGAATATTTATTATTAATACAATAATGGGAATAGAGGCCGCCGGACAAGAGTATGACTGCGAATGTTCTGGGTTCGATTCCTAGTCAGGGGAATGAAAAAAACTAACACACTCTTTTCTACACCAAGTGACAAAAGTGCGATAGAATATGCTCGAAGCTTTAAATCATTGTATGAGTGTAAATTAGAATGGCTTACTAGTACTTCTCCTGTCTCCGAGATCAGACCAGCTCGCTAGTACCTAAGTAAGCTACGTACAACTGCCAAGTTTTATGAAGATAAGTTATTAAAAGTGGTCAAAAATCATACTCTGACATTTTATTATTCAGTTGGTTTAAGCTCGACCTTATAAAAGTGTGCTAAAAACATCAAAATTGAGAATACAATAATTGATATAGTTTCTCTCTATTTACTTAAAAAATAAACGACGCTTATTAATACAATTTTAATGATAAAATCAGAGGAAAGAACAAAAGAAACTTTTTCATTTTCAGTTTCAATCTTGAAACTGAACATCGATCATTTAACTCATCTTTAGTCAACTTTTATTAATGAATTGATCGTGAGCTTTTGTGATTTATTTACAAAAAACAAAATGAAAAATGTATTGTTCCCTGTTTTTGTTTCTAGTAGCTTCTTGCTTTTACCCGCAAACACCTTCCTTTTACTTTTTCTTATTTTCGTGACGTTGTTTATTGAGTGGCGGAAATGACATATGGCAACACTGAAACTTAAGTAGCATAATATTGCATGCTGGGAAATCCTTAATGTTTCATATCACATACTTCGCTAGTAGTTATATAGTTAAGTAGCTCTAACTGATACGAACAAACATACAAAGGTCTGGGTAGCTAGGTCAAGAGGCTGGGATGTAATCAGAGCGCTCTCGCAATCAGGTCAGGCATCAATAACGGCGATGCCTTCTTAAACTATACGTGATGTCTCGTACGGGGCAGGCAGGTGCGAGGTGTTGCACAAATAGCGGGATAGGCAAAGCCAATGGGGCGCCCAAATATCCTCCTCCCCCTCTGCCTCTTTTATTTATTTCTTTAGCTACTAAATCCAATAAAATGAATAGAAATCAATTTATGTTAAATTAAAACATTTGAAAGGTATTTACTGACCGATTTAAAAACTGACGAAACGTATTGACCTCCAATCGGGGTAAAGCAAAAGTTATGTAGAGATTGAGACTTAACCAAGCGTGGAACAGGTTTTAAGCTTGAAACTATTTACTTAATTTATATAAAAAATATTTCATTACTCGATGTCACTATTTGTATGATAATAGGTAATATTTAGGAGAAATTTCTATGGCTATGGCTAAAAGCTATCTATTGCTAAATATGAGAATCGAGCCCACGACCTGCGCCTCTCATACATACATAATATGGACAAGTATTTTATCCAAAAAGTAATTATAAAATACAATAAATAAACTTATTCACACGTAATATTGCGATATGCATCTAAATAACAGCTTTTATTGTTACCACCACGCCACAATCAGGACTTAATTATAATTATGGTATGTGTTGTCTGGTGATTTAGTAAAAATGAATAGATAATCTATTCCCAATGGAGAGCTCTAATTACTTTAATTCTCATGCTCTGATAACAAGATAAAGCTACACATGGGGAACTAATTGCAAGCTTAATACTATAAAAAGATCCCTCCCTTTACCCTGCCATATGAGGGATATAACGTGAAAGTGAAAAAAAATATTAGAGACCATAGTAGCCGTATACATGTGATGGTGGGTGGTGTGGGTTCGATACCCAATCGAGGGATTTAATTATTTTCATTTTGTCGCTCTGATAAGACCAAAAAAGCGTGCCGCTGAATTCCACCTGTACACGCAATTTTTCTATTTCGGCGGAAAAATAAATGAAATTGTTTTGCTACATTTTCTTTACGTACTCGCTTATAGAGTATGAAAATAAAGCATGTACAGCAAGTATTTAACGTTGACTAGAGGTCAACGTTAAATACTACCCCTAATTGGAATTGGAACCCACACCCACAGTGTTGCTACGTTGCTGGTTCATGATACATACTTTCAGTCAATTTTTCAAACAATTTATGCTCATAGCAACATCCGCCTATTTTCCGTCCTTTTTATAAGCCCTGATTTATAGGTCTATTAATCCTTTACATTGAATACACGAATGCTAGAGCTAGCCAAAAATATATTGTATATTTTTTTTGTAAGTAGCCAGCGTGACGCATTAGCACAGTACCTAATTGTGAATGTAACAGTTGTGAGTTCTATTTCTGTAATAAAATATTTTTATTTTGTATAGTAAAAAGACAATATGCGGTGTTGTGTTCTCTATAGCTAGGTAGGTAGAAGAAAAGTAGTGTTAAGATACTCCTTTCCTCATTTTAGAGATATTGCATATTATGTTGCGGATCTCAAAGCTGCGCTTTATCTATCGAAGTGTACGCTGTACTGTGTCCACTGTGTCCCAGTATCAATATATAAACGTAACGTATACTTCAAATGAAATCCTCGCTAATGTTCGCCTTTAACATTTCAACACATTTGCTTTTGCAACTTTTTTAACTTTCAAATAAATATAACCTGCATTTTAATAAAAAAATAATCTACGGCTTTACTAGTATGTACCAATTTTAAAGTGTATGCATTTATTTGCATATATTACAGAAATGTTCTAAATTGGTTTACAAAATTTTATATAATATACATAGGTGTATCCAGAAGTACGCAATTAAAGAGAGACTACTCGTTTCCTGTTACGTTTTTGGTGTGGACTTTAACACGTAAAATGTAAAAGAAAATATTTCTTAGTGCTCTTCTCCACTTTATAATCTACCTACTCGTACATGCCAAATTTAAACTTTCTAAGGCGATTAGTTTCGTGTGAGCGTTGTTAGTCACTGACTCAGTATATATCATTCTATTTTGTCTGAAAGTAGATATTAATTTCAGACAATATAATTATTTAATAACCTGGTTTGCCTTACCCTTATCATAACAAAATATCAGAGATATACTCGGAAGAGTGCGTATTATGTAGACATCTATAAACCCAGTCGTGAAGCAGTAGCACACTACACTACTTCTCTCTTGTAGCGTGGGCAACTGAAGTATCTTGGCACTAAGTTCCCAGATTTCCTCGCTTAGATAGATAGATAGTAGCCTTTGCTTTATATACTTTTATACATTTCCACAGTGTTATTTTCCCTAATCTCTACAATTACAGAACGTTATTGCAACATCCCATATACGAATACCTTGTTCTCGTCGATTACACTACAGATTATACTACCCTACCCAATAAAGCTAATTTTACTTTTATTGACGCCGTCGTAGTGTACTTCGATTGTGAACGTAATGCTCGTAGGTTTGATTTCCGTTCGGAGGTGAGTTCTGTCTCATAAAGAGCAATGTTTGGAAATTTAGACGGAAAATGTGGTACAGAAACCAGCTATGCGGGAAAAAGCGTGAAACTGCTTTCTTTTTACTTTCGTGGAATTTAATGCTAGATATGTCGATTATCACAAGTAAGTCTTATGATATAAAAGTAGAGGAGTGGTGCATTTCGTTTCCTCACAATTCAACAATCAACTCTTGAATTCACAGTACTTTTTTGTTAATAATAGTAAATATTTAATATTTTCACTTGTTCGATCTGGTCACATGGCAAAGCGCGACATTGAGTTCCATCACTCAACACGTAATGCCGCGAGATTCGGCGGAAAGATAGCAGAGTAGACCGCGGGAACCTAGTAAAATATTCCGTACCCCGCACCGCTGATGTTGCATGCTGAGTGACGGAACTCAACGCTGCGTTTTATGTTATTACCAGAACAAGGAACGTTGAAAATAACTCCAGTAGTTTTGTCTGTGCTTTGTATATATATAGACGACGTAAATAGTATATCATGTAGAATAATTTCACAGTAGTATATTTCACTTATAACAGTTAATTATAATGGAACTCTTCTTTCAGAACAAGCTTTTTCGCTTTCCAGAAATTTACAACAAATTAATTATATAACATTAAACTACAATCTTCCTTTTTTTTAAATATCTAATAAAATTCGTAGAAATTGAAATTTAGGCTCTCGTGGGGCAGTGGCACAGTGTTTTATACCCACTTGGGGGTATAAGTTATCTAATATTTTTATTTCCTCTTCTACTAACATGGCCAAGGGCGGCGTTGTGTTCCGTCACGCAACACGCAATGTATCAAAAAATTGTATTTGTATCGGAAACCGTCCGAGCGTTCTAACCATCAAGCCTTACATGCTGACAAGAGAAATAGAACATTAGAACATTATAAGCAATTAAAAAGCACAGGTTGAGGCCAATCGTGTCTCAGGGGCACCAGCATGCGACTGTAAACGCAATGAAGGTTGTCGGTTGGATTCCTACTGGAGGAAATAAAATATGTATTATTTTAAATTCCTCGCCCTGGTAACAAGGTAAAGCGCGGTATTAAGTTCCGCCACTCGTCACGCAATTTCTCCAGGATTTGATGGAAAGTAGGGAACGGAAGTGTCTTAATGGGAACGGAGTGTCTCAAAACTAGGTTTCTAGGTTTCGCCGGTTTACACATCTGTAATTTTGACCCACCCTCACGACGCTTGTTTGAAATATGTTGTATGTATCAATAGCTTCAGTTTATAAAATAAAATCTAAGATAAACCTCTTTAATATATGATGATTTTAATAAGATAGTATAGTTTTGTTAGTATTTTCTTTCATCTTCCGTCCACGTTCTTCAAGTTTCGTCACGTAATGACCTGGATTCTCATGAAATACCCCACGAATACTTAAGAAGTTGGTCAACTTAGATTTGTTTACGCAGGGTTCTGCATCTAAAAGTTACTTTTATTATAAACTTCCAAGTTTTTGTTTTTTAATTCTATATACTTTGAAAGTACGTTGTCACTATAGTTACTACTATTAATGTATGTAGCAAATAATGATTAAAAGTACAATAAAATTAAATAGTTCTTAATTTCTCATTTATTATTTGATTACGTGCGTACGTCATTAATATTTGATTACGTACCTAATGTATTATACATACATACATACATAGCTTCACGCTTTATCCCTAGCGGGGTAGTCAGACCTTCCTCCACTTACTACCGCTCGTCCCTTTTTATTATTATTATTTTATTTATTTTGTATTATTAATACACTTAGTAGCTCCGTGGAGGACGGAGCTACTTGTTGGATACAAGCGTGCAACTGTAAATGCAAGAGATTGTGGGTTGGATTCCCACTCGAGGCCCAAAAATGGCTTCCTCTACTCACAATGATAGCGTAAAGCTGGATAAATATTAATTACTTTGTTCTCTAGTATCCTAAATATAATTTAGAAAATCTGCTATCAATTATCGCGTATATATTCCAAATATAAATTATACGTTGAAACTATACAAAATTCCTTAGTTATATTTAGTGTGTTAACTATTACGCCACAATGTTAATTTAAAATGAACTGGTCATCCGTAAAGTCAATTTACGGATGATAATTTAATGTGATAACGTCATAAGAAAAGATTTATGAAAATTACATCGCTTAATGAATTGAAATATTTTTTTACTAAATTATATAGATTTATAAGAAGTAACAATGATACTCGTACATGGATAGACGTGTCACAAGCCCACCGTGCCTCTCTATCGCTTGTTTGATCCTAGTCTTGAGTACTACACTTCGTTCTATTTTCCGCCTGTTCAAGACATTGTGTGTGGCGGAACGCCGAACGCCGCGCTTTATCTACTTGCAAGAGCGAGGAAATAAAAATAATGTATTTCTCCGAATGGGAATCGATCGTATAACTGTCGGATCTCGTTCAGACGTTCACTATGGAAATTCTAAGCACGTTTAATCCCAAATTATTAGAAAAAACTTACCGTCTATCTTATCTAAGCTAAAGAAAACTAACAAGAAATTAGAACCTTAGGTTGTGTGAGCGGGTCTGTAGGAAACTTTTGACAGGCGCTGTCAGGTCCATGTCGCGCCACTGGGCCGCCACTTGTTACTCAGATCACGTTGACTTTAGTGACTCCACGTGAATTAAGGTGTTTTGTAAAGTGGGTTGGCTTCTCCCATTTTATTAGGAAAAGTGTATGTGTTTGTGTGATTATTCTAATATGGAAGTTCTAGAGAATTAAACTTTGAGCAATAATAATATATTTTTAAAGGTTAAAGCCGTTGTGCCGCAGCGGCGCAGCGCCTGTCTGTAGTGCGGCAGTAATATTATGCCAAGTTCCAATAAAGTTAACTTCACGACATTGTCATCCCGTGGGACAGCAACGTCAACAATCACTGCGCGGCGCACAAGGCCACATTGGCTGCTCAGGTCGATGACTTGTCTTGACTTGACTGTCTTTCATAATATGTCTATGATAGTTTCTCCTCTTGCCTACTTCTTCAATAATTGCGCAGACAAAAACTTAAATTTCCTCAAAAAGATCCACGAATTTTAACCAATTAAATTTATTATTAAGCTGCTTATCGTACACGAGCTCGTTCAATTGCAGGTTAGGTCAAAAGCTAATAA
Source organism: Heliconius nattereri (assembly GCA_013403645.1). Taxonomy (NCBI): domain Eukaryota; kingdom Metazoa; phylum Arthropoda; class Insecta; order Lepidoptera; family Nymphalidae; genus Heliconius; species Heliconius nattereri. The sequence goes on from JAAIXI010000254.1 coordinate 6,208,509, forward strand.
CAAACGTGACTGTGAACAATTAAATAGTTAGATAAACTACAATATTTGTATTGCGCATATAAACCTGATTCCCGATAGATTAATTAACCGCAATCATTATGTTTAGAGAGCTGCGGCGGCCGAATGACTGTTTGCCACAATCAGTTAGTTGGTGTGGATACTAGAGAAATACTGGATTTGGACTTATCCTCACAATATACCTATTAAACTTATAATGTTCGGTTCATTGCTTCTAATTACTTTATGAAGTAGCTAGTAGGTATTATTATTATTATAAAGCTGAGTTTGTTTGGCTGACGCACTTATCTCCGAAACTACTGTTTCAAATTGAAAATCTTTTTGAGTTGAATAACCTATTTATCTATGATGGCCTTTCTTCAGTCTATAGGCTATATTATACCAGCCTATAGACTGCTAAGTTATATTTGAAGAGGTTGATGACAGTGGACGAGGTACTCTGTTCTCTCTGACTACCCAACTAGGGATACATCTTGAAGCTGAGTTGCATTAGGTTACTTGGCGGACTGCAATTTTCTTTCCATGAATTGAATTGAAAATTAATTTCCGTTTTAAAATTCAAACGTACATAAACTTAATCTAATATGATTATTATATGATGACTTAATCTAATATGATATAACTAATTATGATTTTGTAATCTTTGAATTTTTTTCAGAAATTAGCTCTCAGTGTTCCTACACTCTCCATCAAACCTCATTTCGTTGATGAATGGCTGCCGTTAATTGTTAGTCAGTCAGTATATTTTTTAACATCACAAAAACTTTTTTTTATTATAAAATTCTTATTTATTTATTTATTTATTTATATTTATATAAACCTTAACCTAGTACAATAGTGGCGTATAATTAACAGTAATACAATTTTGGTTAAGCTAACAATAATTGATTAGCACTACCCTCCGAACAGTACAACTGTATGACGGTAGGATAGTATTCCTCTATGAAAGAATTATATGATATACGCTAAGAAAGTTTTATGTAAAATACAAATATAAAAACGGAAATATATAGATGTAAAATGTAAATATGATTGTATGTGTGTGCGTGTGTGTGTGTGCGTGCGTGTGTGTGTGTGTGCGTGTGCGTGCGTGTGTGTGCGTGTGTATGCGTGTGTGTATGTGCGTGTGTGTATGGTTGAAGTGATTAATTTTAGCGATGACTGAGGTTAATTTCTTCCAACATTTTAGAGTATTAAATATGTTTATATTAGTTTGATATTTTTTCTATATTTGTCAACGGTTTTTTAAAAATGTATAGTTAATGAGGTTTTTAAGTTTTACAGATTTGTATATTTTATTGTAAATTATTGGTGCCAGAAAGAGATAGAATTTCCGTGCAAAAGCTGATTTAACTATGGGAAGTTCAAACACTAGGAGGTCTTGTCGTCTTCTTTGATTATTAGTTCCCATGATTGAGTGTTTATGTTGGTCTTTTAAAAATGCCAATAAATACGTTTGCCTTACATTTAACATTGCTAATTCTTTGTAGAGAGTGTCAGTAGGGGATCTATAATCTTTACAAAATATTACTTTAAGAATAGCACGTTGAGTCCTCTCTACTCTCAATAATAGTGTCTTATTGGCTCCACCCCAAACAATGATACCATAAATTATAATAGAATTACAAAGCGCAAAGTAAATACTTCTCGGTAATTGAAGATCACATATGTATCGTATATTCTCCAAAATGGAAATCAATCTCCTTACTCGTCCATACAATGAATTTATGTGCTCTTCACAGGAAAGTTGCTGGTCAACAACAACTCCTAAATATTTAAAACTATGTGTTTGTGTCACCTTTGGACAGTTACATATTAAATTAGAATTGTCAAGTCTGCAGTAATGTGCTTTTAGTTGTAGTGGTGCTTGTTGGTCGTGGGATTTTTTTTGCGTATACAAAATGTTAGGTACTTGGTCTTAGCAATATTTAACGAGACAAAATTGTTATCCAGCCATTTCGTTACCACACTGAGGTCATTATTAGCATTTCTATAAACTTCTTCAGAAGAGTTTGCTTGTGAAATTAATACAGTGTCGTCTGCAAATGTTATTATCTTAGTATGTTTTAGTCGCAAAAGACAAAGGTCATTTATATATATGACGAAGAGTGTAGGCCCCAAGTTACTTCCTTAAGGCACTCCATATTTGACGTTAGTTTCACCACTTAGTAAATTATTAATACTTAACATTTGCTTTCTGTTTGTTAAGTGACTAGTAAGCAATTGATGTGGAGGGCCACGTACACCTACATTTTCTAGTTTTTTTAATAACAGAGGCACAGAGACAGTATCGAAAGCCTTCTTTAAATCTAAGAATATTCCTATACACTTGACGCGGTTATCTAAAAGGCTTATTATATTTGAGGTTAGATATTTTAGAGCATCGGATGTAGATTTATTATTTTGAAAACCAAATTGGTTTAGAGCTAATATATTATTTTTCGTTAAGAATACTTTTAGACGATTGTTTACAATTTTTTCAATGATCTTGGAAAGTGTTGGTAGTATAGAAATAGGCCTGTAGTTACAGATTTCTTCTTTTTTACTAGATTAGAATTTTGGAATAATAATAGTTTTTTTTTAATGAATTTGGGAATATCCCTTGTTGAAAGCACGTGTTAGTGATTGAAGCAATGGGTTCAGCTAACATGTTTATATTTTAAAAAAAAATAGATGTAATTCCGTCCCAACCACATTAGTTTGTGTTTTTGAGTGATTTGGTAATATTAGTAACTTCATATATATCAGTTGGATGAACGTAAAATGAACTACCTTGGTTACTATTTTGTGATTGCAACTGTAAAAGTTTACTTTCTGTCATTTGTATTCTATCAAGTATTTCATTTGCTAGTGTTTCGTTAACGTTAGCAAAGTATAAGTTTGCTAGGTTTATCGATTCTTTTGGATGGTGTGTAAGTTCGAGTAGTTCTAATGGAATATGTTCTTCTTTTTGCAAATTGCGATTTCAAAATTCTTATATTACTCTATGTAGTTATTAAACTTAACTAACTACCCCAGCAACTAAAGACGACCTGTCTACTGCCTCACAGTGATGGGTACATTTATATAGAAAAAAATATTTTAAAAAAATGCAATATAACTTTAAAACGCAATTTGAACATTACAGTGTATCCAAGATTTATAGTTGGGGTTGCTGCGACGCAAAAGTTTTATCAATTTTATGGTCCCCCACAGCTTATTGCGGGACATCAATAACCCCAGTGATCTAGTGTTGAACCTAGTCTGGACAGGATATATAATAATATGCAGTTAAATAGATACGCACATTTTCTTAATTTCACGCTGTATCCCGCGTATACACGGCAGTCAAGGTTAACTTACTGGTTAGACTTATCATGACCCACGCACAGCCTAATTTTCGAGACGTGTGTAGTGACTTGTTGTTACCAGAGCAAGCTGCAAGCTGAAAATAGTTCATTATGCCGAGTGGAAATTGAACCCACCACTGTCACGTTTACAGTCAGACTCTGTGCCTCCAACACTATTTGTTTCTATAATCTGGTCTTAGTTTAGTTAATTTACTTATCAAAATTAAATAAGTTTTAGTTTATCTAAGACAATTCAAACTGAAAATTATTGTTTATCAAGTAGTTAGTCGCCCAGATGCAATCATTTGCATTCCCATCTATATCTGATTGAAGTCAGCTTTGCTTTACTTAACCAACTAACCGCATAATAATTGTCGCTATATAAACACGCTTTTATTAGGTAGAGCTGTATCAAACTATGTGGTAGTGACAAATCTAAGAATCAAACTTTGAACCACTTGTAATAATTGTATCATTATGTAACCTGGCAGTTAAACGTAACTTAGGTGACAATACAATTTTATGGTGTAGTATCAACGAGCTGGTGTGATGATGGAGACTTGACCTGAATATTGGAACTATTCAAAGGTTACTAGTAAACCATTTGAGTTTACATACAATTAATAGCTCAGTACACATTCTATAGCACTCGTATAACTTGGTGTAGTTGGTGTTAGTTTTTACAGCTTTACGCTGTTTTCCGCAAATACATAAATAGAGGGAACTTTTAAGCCTACTATTAATACACTCCATTCAGATTAAGACATTATAAGGGCTCCTTTTTTCCCTTTTGAGGTTCAGAACTCTAAAAAGAACTCATTTTTTCATTCATGTGGGTACCATTCGAAAAAAATTTAAAAGCCAAAGTCTTTACCACAATCCTGAGGAATTCATCGACATCTCAATATGTCAAGAGCGTTTGGGCTGTGGAGTCCCAAAGCAATCGGCACATATTATACATACATAAAATTATATAATTATATGCATTCGAAAAGCTCTCCTCCCTCCTTTAGACGTAGTATACTAAGAAGACAAAATATTTTTACTCCAAAACGACTTTTACTATATATTTTTAAATGTAATAAGTGTATCTAGATTTCAGATTTCAATTTTACAATTGTTTTATATAACTTGGCACTTATTTGCTATTTCACTTACTCCATGGGCGGATTGGGCAAAATAAATTAAGAGAAAACCACAAATAATGTGTAATACACAGTTTTTGGGCTCGAGCCAAGTCTACCTGTAGTCATGCGGAAAGATATCGCGCTGGAAAACAAAAGGTACAGAGGTAACTCGGTTCAGTTGGCCTTGTATACATTTTAGAGGTAGGTTGTGATTTTGTTGATAGTTATTGTAGGTACATCTAAAAATAATTGATAGATCTAAAAGCTTTATTATATTTTTAATTATATTAATCTACTACTCTTCCGTTACTCAGAGACTGACAGCAATCATAGAGGATTTCCTAAAGTTTAAAAAAAAAGGATTTTACGTTGTATAGTCCAACAAAGTTACGGGCTATGACTTGTTCACTTTAATAAAAAATACGTAATATGCGTGTTTACGAAGATTTTACATTTGTTGATTGTTGAAACAGAATCTTTTACATCAAATTTCTACTCATTATTTATAAAAACATTCCTCTATTCCACCCAAAATTAATATCTTTATGTATGATTTGAACCCATTATTATGTAACGACTTCCGCCACTCAACAAGTAATGCCTCAATTCGGCGGAAAGTTCTCCATTTTTCAGAGTGTCCTAATACTAGATTCACGGTTTCCTTCTGCCTACCCTATTATGTGGAGGAGACAGCGTGAAACTAAAAAAGGTAGACAGAGGGAAGCCAATACTGATGACACACAGTTTCTTATTTTCCGCTAGAATTTTTGAACTATTGTGTTGAGTAGCTTGATTCACAACTAGATGTAAATTATTTTGATTTCCACGATCTGGTAAACGTTGAGTTATGGCAAAAGCGCGAAACTGAAAAAATATATAATGCACATTCCTTTTCACTAACAAATAAAGACCAAAATTGTAAATAGTCCACAACGCATCGGCTTCATTTCCTAAAGTGTATGTGTATGTGTGCGTGTGTGTATGTATGCATGTGTACGTCCAGAGATCCAGCAAACAATGATTAATAATCACTTGTTTTCTATTTCGCGGAACAATTTGTTCTCGTTCAGAGCTCTGTACTTGTTTCTAATGGCTGTTCAAATAAACATCCTGTGACATACGAGTTCATTTTGGTGGGGTGACTAATTTAACACTTTTATGTTTATCCCGCACTGAATTGCGCGTATAGCAGGAGAGGCAGAGGGAAGCTAGTGTAACTTATACTTCGTTCCCCTTCTTTCGCTCTTGTTCTTACATGTTTAATGGCAGAATTCAATGCCACGCTTTTATCTTTTTACCAGAGCGAGGAAATGAAAATAATTTATTCCATCCCAAGCGGAAATCGAACCAGCTACCGTAGCGCTTACAGTCAGACGTTGTACGTCTTAAGTATAGCGGTGCTACAATGGCACAACAAAAAAAATCATGTCACTGTGCTCTTTTTACAATTCAGATGTAGAAATAAATCATTCACCGAATTCGAACCCAAAACCATTACGCTTAGAAATGCCCTGGATACAGTTGAATACCGTCATTAAGCCCACTAGAACACTATTCACGCACAATTTGCACTCGAAACTATCGAAAGAAACGTAATAGTCCCCACATTTGTAGGTGGGTGGTCCTTTTACCATTTAATATATGTCATAAAACCGTTTCTTTGTTCCAATAGATTAATGTTGCAGCAAAATGTTAGCCGCCATGACTTATGGAAAATATGCACCATAAAAGTATTTTAGTTATGTCGGAAAAGAGTAAGAAGCTTCACAGTGGACTCTGTCTGACTGACTACACGAGAAGGTTTTGGATTCAATCAACGCTCGGAGCAATTTCTTATATTTTTAGCGTTATTACACACTAAGGAAAGAAACACATTTTTGGAAAACGTATAAAAGAACCCACGAGTCTTGGAAATCGTCCAAGCTTTGTTCACTAAGTCACACGTTCTTATCAAGATACGTCGAAATTCTTATAAGTGTTCTTATACTTAATCGTGTTGTTAGTGTTTCAACATAAGTTCTATCAATTAAGGCTCCATATTCTCTCCATATATCCTGCTAAATGCGATACGACCATATATAAAAATATAAACTTGCTTTATTAAAAAAAACAAAAGGAATTATTTTTACTACATTTAGTTTATATATGAATATTTACAAATGGATGGTGTATCTATGTATGTACATATATGTATGTATGTATTATTCTATTTATGTAATTTTTTTTATATATTTGTTTATATCAAAGTAATCATAGTAAGTTAGGTATATGTTTGTAGAAAATATTTTATTTTATAATTATAATACAATACTTTTTGCACCGTTCTGCCGTCGGGTGCCTGTAAGAGATCGCCCTTAGCGATAAGGCCGCCATTGCCCATTGATCTTATATGTACTGTATAAATCAAATGTATATTCCAATTCTGAAAGTGCAATTAAGTTTTATTATTATTATGTTTCTCCTTAAAGATTCACAGGTTCAAAAGAACCCGGTCCTTTGGAAGGCTTGCGTGGGGACACAGGTCCAACACGTAGAGGCCCCTAAGAGAATATACAAATGTTTTAGAGTGACGCATCAACCGGGATCCATGTCTGGGTAAGCATAGGTAATTGCCCAGAGATGGTCGCCGATTAATGCGTAGGAACTAGGGAAAATGTGGATATCTAAACTAGAACTATGGAATGGAATTTGGATGGACTGGTACTGGGCTATTGAATAAGACTAATTGACGTCCGCCTTAACAATAGTCTCAAATTCAAAGGTTTGCGGACGGTGACTCGCCTCCCACTAGATAGGCCCCCACAAAGCGGCGTAGTGCCTCGGGTGCAACATCGGCGTGGTCGGCTAAGGGTGTAGAGAGGTGTGCACCGGTTTCACCATCACGAGGAGCTCGTGAGCGGGTTTCCCGTTGTTACGCAGATTCAGCACTTCCACCCTTTCGAGCATATAGCTCTTGCGCTGCACTCTGCCGGCCAATAAAGGCAAGCCACAGGCGGGGGATAGATTACAATTCCCCTCCGGATGACTCAGCCACTCCCCAACAGCTCGCCACAAGTTGCCCTGCGGGTTTATTTTTATTATTAATCTTCGTAGTATTTACACAAATTTATTAATTCCCACAAACTTTTTATAATTGAAGTCAAAATCTATTTTGTTAAATACAAAATTAAAGCTACAGTTACAAAATTAAAGATACAAAATTATAGCTACAATACAAAATGAACAGTGAGGAAACTTTTGTATGTAAGTTATTTCTATAAAAGGAGTGAAGGCAAACAAAACGATATTTTCCTTAGCTTGTGAAATAAAACAAGTTTGAAGGCCACCCGCCTACAACGGTAGGCGGTGTGCTTGACAGTTTCTATATGTACTCTTACATATTGTTATATTACATAACTTGAGATCTTTTTAAGTGACTTCAAAAAATTATTGGAACTTAACACTGAGTGTATCAGAGCGGGGAAATGGAGTCAAATCCAGGAGGATTCACGCAGGAGCGTGACGATTGATTCCACTCTCATTCAAAATGAAACACTGATCCACTGCTCCACGACGGGCTCATTTCTGAAAGTTATTTTCTTTAAAAATCTAGGTCAAGTATAAAAAACTAAGCCAAAATAAGATAAAAAAGCGACGACAAACAAGTTTCTAAAGTTAGAAAGAAGGCGACTGCTAAGTAAATTAATTTCGATTCTTTAATTAATCTATTCGTTGCACTTCCCCCCCCCCACTCGCCTCGCCTCGCCTCGCCTCGCCTTGCCGTTATATTATAACGAATGGTTTAAAGAATTTGAAACTATTAAAATCTAACAAACTTTGCTGGCTTATATTTTTATAAAATCTTATAAGATTATTTTAAAATTACTAAGTTTTAGACTTTAAGTGCAAGTACAAGGCACCAAGGCGTGTACAAGACTTCAAGCAAACATTTACGCTAATTAATGCCACTGCCACTGCAGACACTCTCTCTTTCTGTATGTGTTCATAACCATCCAAAATTGAAAAAAAAACACTGGCACTTGACTTAATTTATTCTGCAGCAGAGAGAACCATCAAGTCACTCCGTTCTCCCAAACACTATCCTATCCTAGCCGCCGCGTTTTGTCCTTTTATTGAGGAGAAATAAAAATAATATACCTCACGTAATAGCCATTGATCCCGCACTTACAACTCCTACAAGCAACACTGTGCCACGATGGTCCATAATTACATTTTACATGTCACGAATAAAGGCGGAAACAACGAACACTAATGAATTAAAGAAAATGAAGTTTATTTGAAGAAGGAATACTGGTTATTGGGTAAAAGAAAAGCCGGGCTCTATTTAGATTACAGTGCGGCTTAGGATTTTATTAGCTAAGAAATGATATATATTAAGAAATGTATTTAAAATTGCACGTCGAGTCCCACTAGGAGTCGCATTCATGTAGCGTGTGTGTGAGATACATAATTATCCTGCTATGGCTGAGGGAATGTGGGAACCTAATATCATTAAGACACTTCTATTCTCCATTTTCCTCCAAATTTTTGAGGTAATGCGTCTTGAGCGTCGGAAGTCAACGTCGCACTTGTCTCGTTACCAGAGCAAGGAAATGAATGAAATGAATGCTGTTCCGTTGGACACGGCGGCAACGACGGCCTTATACTACAGGACAGCCTATATATATATATATACACACACTAGTGGCCCCGGACGCGGCTACGCCCGCGTGAACTATACGATTATGCATTAAATATATATAATAGTATTAATTATTCCACTCTTTGAAATAAAAACTCAAGTTGGGGTTTCTGCAATAAATACAGTTTATTTAAAAAATTATTTCTATTTTAAAGATACATAAGTGAAAAAAATAGCCTCACCTGCAATAAATACAGAAAACAACATGAAAAGCTTTTACTCCAGGTGATTTGTTAGTTTAATTATTATTTGTATAACAATTTAATATTTTACATTACAACTGACATTGCAGACATTGGGAACACGATATATTCAAATTTAAGAAAAATGACGCTTCGAGTAAATGAGGATCGTTATTTTTCTTATATCTCCCCCCACGAAGGAGAACAATCACAGAATATTTATGTGATTATTCGTCAAATTATGTCGTCAGTTGCTGAAATTAGTTTCACTGTATGAAAAAGGTTTGATTCTGTTTTCATGTGTCCGGTGTCAACCTCGTAGATTGAAGTGGAGATTTTTTTTAGGATTTTGTATGGCCCGATTCTTATTTCATCTAGCTTTTTCCTATTAAGACGATTTCCATTTTCCACATACACGAAGTCTCCGGCATCCAATGTTATTTCTTTCCTATGTTTGTTGTATCGTTCTGCATTTTGATTATGGTATTTTTTTGTGTTTTCATAAGCTAATTCTCGATCTCTTTGTAGGTTGTACAATTTGTCTTCAATTCGTTGGGCATGATATTGACACTTTCACCTTCCATTAAGTATTTAGGAGCGAATCCAGTGACTATGTGTTCCGTTTCATTGTATCGTCTAACACACTCTTGGGCAATTGTTGTCCATACTTTTTATTATTTTTATTGTTCTCATTTTTTTTGCACCTTATTTTATTTACCAGGGTTTGGTTTAATCTTTCATGAAGCCCATTTGAGATTGGGGCGGGCGTGAGAGATTTGGATGTGACGCAAGCTCGTAATCGTTGTTTGAAATTGCCAAAAAAAATAGTCATTTTGGAATACTCCAGTGCGTCAGATTAAGATATACGAGTATATGATTCATCTTCATGACATACGCGTGATATTTCCAAATTCGACGCTTATCTGAAGGGAGTTGCTTAATCTGACAATTAATTATATTTTTTTTAACCAATACAATGAAAAAGTCAGCTTTACGTTGTATCCCGCAGATAGATTGGTGGAATATATATATATAAGAAAAATAACGATACTCATTTACTCGAAGCGTCAATTTTCTTAAATTTGTATATGTGTGTCAATACGTGATAAGGTGCTGAGGATTGTTTTGGAAGAACGTATTCACGACGGCCAGATCAGACGCAATACAGGTTCTCAGAATATTTTCTCCCTCTGCATTGCAAAGACCGTGCCCAAAACCCCCGTGAACACGTTCATACGGCTCAGCAGCCTTACCAACGTGACCGTTCAAGTTCCCCCCAACTAAGACCACTTCCGTGGACGGCAAGTAGAACCCCTTCATACTGCTCCCAAAATGTTACCTTTTTGGCCGCGCTACATCTCGCCTGGGGAGCATAGGCACTGATTAAGTTTGTGGTAACACCCTCAATCACTACCCTCACCCGCAATAAGCGGTCGGAGCGACGGTCAACTTCAAGGAGCCCATTCTGAAGCTCTTCAGAAAGCACTACCGCCACACCGTTTCTACCTGAAGGTGACCCAGTGTATATAAGCCGGTAACCCTGTCCGATGTTACGGGACTTATTGCCCTTCCAGCGTGTTTCCTGGAGGAAGGCACACTGGACCCGACGTCTCATGAGTACATCTGCGAGTTCCCTGCATCGTCCGGTCAGAGAGCCAATATTCCACGTTGCAAAGCGGAGTTTCCGTCTGGGTACTACCGTATTTAACCGTGCCCGTACATGACACGGTAGCCCTTGCCCACTTGTCGCAGGTGTAGAGCGATGTGCCTGCGCGTCGTTTTGCGGCGACGTACCCAGTCTTTTTCGTTTACTGTCCATTTAAGCGGCGGTTCGCGATTTTTAACTGGAGCGACTGCCGTCTGACCTCCAAAACCCCTTTGTGGGGAAAAACCGAGGGCAGAGGAAGATAGAAGGGGTAGGATGGGTAAAAGAAGGGGGGAACTAAGGAAAGGAGGAGGAGAAGGGGGGGGGACACCATTCTTACGGACTGGATGAGGATATAAGAGTGGCGGCTCGAGGATCCGGGGTCGCGTACCCGTATGCCCACGTTTGTGGGCAGATATCCAATTATCGGGCAGATATTAGTCTGGACATCCTCTAGATACAATCTCATGTATCTCTATGTGAGTATTTTATCACAATTAAATTAGCAGTTTGGCCCTGATTGCGTAAAAGACAGACAGACAGACAGAGTTACTTTCGAATTTATAACATAGGTATGGATTATTTACATTGTAATCGAATTGCTATACCGCTATTGCTAATGCTACAAAGTTACAAAAATAATGAACGAGACATAGTAAAGTACAATTTGATATTGACAATCCTTTTATCTTCCATTAAGGGGTAATTGCGAGTACGATTTTGTTTATATTGTTATTTATCCAAAGTACTGACATATTTTAACTCATAGCTCTTTTGTTTATTATTGCAGAATCATGTCTATATTGAGCCCTTTTGTCTTAAGATTGTGTAGTCTGAAGCCCGCCGTGGTGCAGCGACACAGCGTCTGGCTGGTAAGCGCACCAGCTTTCGGTTTGATTACGACTCGAGGGAATTAATTATTTTCATTTACCTGTCTGGTAATAAGATAAAGCTACTTATCACGCAATATCTCAAGACTTAGGCGGAAATTGGGAAATGGCGTGTCTTAAGACTAGTCATATATTTTAAAGAAATAACATACCAGGATTTGAACCAGTGCCTCTTGGCAGCTGTTCTACTGGACAAAGCTGGCTTAAATATTTATACGATTCTATTTTTTTAAATATATTCAATTTATTACAATACAACAAAAAATAGCTACATTAATTACGATAATCGCCTTTTGAATATCTTTTGAACATTTCACTGTTCACGAAATTTGATAAAGCATTGTTTAACTTACAAAGTACTATAGTTGTATTTGTATACGTTGAAGATTTAGTTATTAAATGATTTGCCAGTTTACAATTGGATAATAAATACAAGTTAAACAAAAGTGTTTGTGAACAACAGAACGATGGAAACTATTAGGCCGTTTGTTTGTATGTAGCTTTCTATGCTTCGATTGGGTAAGGCTTGATGTTCAACAGTTATTATAACTGTTTCCCTATCGGCGACTGATTGTTGATCTGATGGCTTAGGGCTACCGGGTTACATTTCCACGCTGGACAATGAATTATTTTTATTTTCAAGAATCCTCGAGAATTCTGTCTTAATGATAACAGAGTGTCCTTACATTAGGTTCCCTCTACCCAATCTGCTATTTGCAGCATGCAGTAAGAAATATATAATCTTATAGCGTTATAAATATCATTAACATATTTAAGATTATTTGGTTTGAAAATAAACTAAATGCTGATCAAATTTCTAGATGTAATTTCTTTATGAGAAAGTTATTTTCACTGGTGACGACGCTGAGTACCGCCTTTCAACCAATTCATATCTTGACTTCGCACCTTAACACTATTTTTTCTTGGTCTATCAGGATACAAAAACCAATAAAAAAACCCGCAAAAATAAACAAAAAAAGTTTTTTTTAACTTTAGTTTTTCTTCACGGTAGTCAAAGGGGACCAGGGAACCTAGTGTTAAGATACTCCGTTCCCATTAAGATACTTCCGTTTCCCACTTTCCACCGAATTCTGGGGGATTGCGTATTTAATTAAATATTTAATTACCCCGAGTGGGAATTGAACACGCAACCTGTGTAAAAGTACCTGTACCTGCGTAGTAAATTTTAACTCTAAATTGAAAATAACAATTACAAAGTAGCGTGAGTAATGTACAAACGTACACGTCGAGGCATTACGGCGCTAGGCACTCGCGATACCGATGAAAGGCAAATTGCAGTTATAAATCGTGCCAATACAAAACGCTGAAGCCCGGCGGTACGTAAACACGAACACGGCTTCATTTCATTTTGTTTTTAAGTGATTTTGGAAATTTTTATATGATTTAAGTGAAAATAAGCTTTAAGAATTTAAGCCAAAAAATGGATAAACGGATTTCTAATTAACGCAAGATTAAAGCATGTATTCGAGATAAATTTGTATGCGAATATTTTGTTTATTTAAAGATATGAATCGATTATCTTAACTACGACGAAAACTTTAAACGACGAAATCTACTTATTCCATTTTATTAATAAATCAAATATGAACTTGTAATTAAAGAATTTTTATACATTTCTATTTGAAAATAACTTCAATCTCTTCTTTTAGTTTTTAGTAATGTTACCGATAATTACTTCTCAACTCCGGACATATTGGGAGTAAGCACTTTAAAATTGGTGTTAGACGATGGCCGTCCACCACCTGGTCCAGCTTAGCCTTTTCGACTACTGGTAATATTTATTGTTTTCATCTATAAAGTTCTTGAATTAATAAAATTAAAAAAAAAAATTAAAGTGGTCACGGAAAAAGTAATTATATTTTTAAAAAACAAAACTAATTTTAAGTATTAATATTTTATATAATATTAACTATTACCCGGGGCTTCGCCTGGAATTGACTAAGAATAAAAAAAAAATCTAATAAATCTTATAAATCTGAACACAGGTACAGTGGGTTTCATCGAAACATTCTTTTCAGCTTCAAACTGTATCCTGCATATAGAAAAGCATATCCAAAGCAATTAACGAAATCTGATGTAACCTTCCTCTATAAAAGGACAATGCTTTACGAAATGAAAAGTTTCAATACGAATCCGTAGTTCCTAAGCTTAGTGCGGTCAAGCGAATAAATTATTCAGCCTTACAAAATATTGTAACTATACTAATCTATACTAGTCTATACTAATAAGTATAGATTAGTATAGATAAATTGAATACATTTACTATAGAACTCATCTAACTTAAATCCTCAACGCTAAGACAGACAGTCTATTTAACCCAAACAACGATATTTGGTGCACTTAAGTGCATCCCTGCGGTGCAGTTAGCAGACGTACGAGTGTATGCGATTACCGTCTCCATCTCTCTTAATGAAGTCAGAGTCTTAGTCAAATAGCCGACTTCCCGGTTTTATGTAAGCAGCGCTACTTGAGCCTGATTAAACTAAATTACGTTTGATTTTGGCAAGACTTTAAAACGAAAATGTAAATAGTGAGCTGCGAAACGTACTTACTAAAGTCACTTTGAAAACAAAGTTCAAATGCTAATGAAATTCAATTTGAGCTTGATAAAGAGCACTTTCTTTTATTTTGTGTTTTTTTAATACACTTGTGGTTTCCTCCTTAGACTAGACTTAGTGGTGAGACTTAGGCGGATAAGTTGAGCGTATTATGAGTTGATTGGATCTAAAAAAATATCAAATACCACACACATTTCGCCGAATAAAATATGTTAATTATGTTGTTGAAAACAATTTATTAATTTATGTACAGTTATTGTCAAATTTTTACTAACTTTTACAGTTCTGTTGTTATTTTATCAACCAAGATGATTTGTGCATGGCCTCCGCTATCGACCGCGTACGGTAGATGTGTGATGTGGTAGACATTATTTCCCAATAGGTACGCTGTTATACACTTACTCCATACCTTTTATCGTTACTCAGGATCTTTATTTGTTTACTCTTGTATAGTTTTGTTATACTTATAAGGTTTTATCTTTGATTTTTTTCAGCTTTTAAGTAGAAAATTCATCCAGAATGAGTTCTAACACAGGCACATTGTATACAACACATATAACTTCCCCAAATAAAAATACAATTTTGTAACAATTGGCAATAATTACAGGGGAATGAGACGTGTGATGATAAATGAGGCAATAGTTGTTATTAATAGCGGCCATCACCGTCCCTCACGCCGCCGCCCCGCCCCGCCCCGCACCGCCCCGCACCGCACCTGTAGGAATATCCATTACTGGCTTATGAAAGAATCAGTGTAATAGTCACAATAATTGCCGCCTCATACGGAATACTAATACGAAGTGAATCATATATGCTACCTTTATTATATACTAGCGGACCCGGACGCGGCTACGCCTGCTTCAACTATAAGAGTATTTATTAAATATATTTATGAAATTATTTTCAGTTTTCAATAGAATTAGTAAGAAAATATAAGCTTAAATAATCAAAAATAATAATAAGTGGAGACATATTATTAGAAGAAATATCTGAGTTATTGAAATGAACCAACATAAAAAAGTAAAAGTAACTAAAGATTATTATTCTTAATATTATGTGTGCGTACATAGATATCGACTCTATGAAATAACTAAACATTTTTCTATATTAAATAGGAGATTTTTAGCGAGCAATATCAAATAAAATAAGAAGAGAACCAAAGTGTAGTTTAAATAAATTATAAGCAGCAAATAATTACATAAAAATTAACAATAATTCTAAAATGTATGAAAAATTATAAAACCGTCAACGTCATCTGCCCGTTCGCGTCGGTCATACTCATACTATGCCGCCCGTAGGCTAGGTCATTTCGAATCAGTGACATCTCCGTAATTTTTTTTTAGAATGTTAAACAGTAAACTATAACTTCAAAACGTGAATATCAAAACGTCATGTAGCAACGGTATGTAATATAATAACGGTTGTTATTAACATTGTGGAATAAATTGCATGTCAAATTATAAAGTATTTTAATATATTAATATATATATATAAGTAATGTAATGTTATATAGCCTATAGCACTTCTGAAGAATGCAGCTTTCATACAAAACAAAAACAAAGTAAATCGGACCAGAGTAGAACCAGAGATCTTAGCGTTCAAACAAACAAACAAACTCTTCCGCTTTATTATATTAGTATAGATATCCGCGGGGTAATAGTTTATAGTCGAATAAAAGGGTTTCCATCAAAATCGTGACATGATTATTACGGATTTGGGAAGTGTTAAAATGTAGATATTAAAATGAAATTATGTGTTCCATCCCCACTAGAAAAAATATTATAATAAGAATATAATTATATAATATGATTTGCGCGTTCTGATAAGACATATCACACAACAGGGCGTTGAGTTCCGCCACTCACCAAGCAATAGTAGTATAACTTTACTCTACCCGGCGCGTATCTCTGGCGTTAGTAGCGCCCATCACAGACACCTAATTGGCGCAAGCAACCCTCACTCTTCACTTATTGTAGTTGCATTACTTGTTGTAGTAGGGTTCTGCGTTGAGTTCTGCCAATCAGCACGCAGTGCTTCCAAAATTCGGCAGAAAATGGGGAACGGAGTGTCTTAACACTAGGTTCCCTCTGCCTACCCTGCTGTGTGAGGGATACAACGAGAAGCTGATTTGATTTTTGATTCAGAAGTTAGTATGTATACATACTCCTAGTTAAAACAAGGCTTAATGAACATTCGCTACTAAGCCTATCAAACCAGCGAAGTTATTGCTTTAGGAACGCATATCGCTCTCTGAATAGCTCTAAAATACAATTTCTATGTAATCATGTCGGTTTCACGTTATTTGCATATGCATGGATGAAGATACTAAATAGAAACTGCATTGATATCATATAATATCATATATACATACATTATTCTGGACCTTGTATTTATATTAAATACCATGTTTTATTCTACCAGCCAGTCTACTACCTGCTAATATTTTCAATAACTAGCTAATAAAGTAATATCTCATTTTTTAGGTATAATGTTTAATAATAATTTAACAATTAATTACTACCGTATCTAAAAACTCTCTGGTTGGGAATGAACCTAAATATAAAACTTCATTAAAAAATACTATTTGAATATATAAATCTTCGCTTTTGCTTTTACTATCAAAATATTTTTATAAATGTTTAAATAGAATATACATTATTTATTTACGTATGTTACTTATTACATATATTTTACTGTATATAAATGTTTATTTATTTACGTATATGTAGGTATATGTTATTTTTTGAGTGTATTTTAAATGTATATTAAATATAAATATTTATTTATTATTATTATTGAATTCCTTATACTATAATTTACTGCACCACCCACAAGCTTCTTTTTTTTATACTACTCCAACAACCAAAGGTTGCCTGGAAGAGATCGCTTTAAGCGATAAGGTCGCCTTATTGTACTTACTTCTTATTTTTGTTAATTTTAGTATATAAACCCCACTCGAGGAAGTGAAATATTTATTTACGTTTATATTTCCATTTCTTTGCTCTAGTGTCGAGGTCTCGAAGCCTCCAGAATTTGGTAGAAAGTGGGGAACAGAGTGTCTTAACACTAGAGCCCCTCTGCCTACCTGCTGTGTGTGGGATACAGCGTGAAGCTGATTTAATTTAAATTTTTAAGTATTTATTATATTATTATTTATTAAATAACGATGTTTTATTCAGACTTCACTACTTTAATATCAACTAAGCTATCTTTGTTGTTTGAAAACTACTCAAAGAATAATTCCTTTTAAAATAGATTATAATACAAAAAAAGTAATTAAAATATACAACTTATAGAAATAAAAATTCAATTTTCTACATTTCCAATGCTCGATCAAAGGCGATGCTTTTGTAAGGCGGATTTTTTTTCCCCAATTAATGTCTCTACTAAATCCGTTGAATCTTGTATCCGGTTTATTCGAATGGTTTTTAAAGTTGCAAATCAAATGAATTATGTAAAGTCGATTTGAATTCGACTTTGATATCGTAAAGTAATTGGAACAATTTAATGAAATATTTTTTTATGATAATTAAATTTTTGTATGAGATTTATTTATTTTGGTAAAAAATTGTTATTTTTTTTGTTGAAATGGAGGAAAAGGGTTCAGTTTATGAAGTTCAACCATTTCTTAAGTGTTATTCTAAAAATATTTTTTTTTAGTCATTAATCGAAGACATATAACACAGCAAAAAAGGTTATAAAGGTTTTTGAATTGAAAAATATTTAAAAATTTAAAAATATTAATATTTCGATTAAATCTTAGAATATGTAATATTTATGGTAAATCAATCTTCACTTTCTAAATTAAAGAAAAGAATGGGAGAGAGAAATTAGATGAAAATTTTAACATTTCTAAATTAAGCTTCCGGTTTATCTATAACAAAGAAAGTAATTATCATTTGATATTATAATTTTTCTTTTTTTTCTACGAGGAAGTAGAAAAAAGAGGGAAAGGAAAAAAATTGGGAAACAAAATACTAAATTTCTTAACTTCACGCTGTATCCTGCACCTTGCAGGATAGATGGAACCTTGTGTTAAGACACTTCATAATATTAAGTATCTATTAAGACATTTCCGTTCCCCATTTTCCATCTAATTCTCGAGGTATTGCGTTTTGAGCGGCGGAAATCAACGCCGCGCTATGTTCCGTTACGAGAGCGTGCAAATGAAAATATTTAGTTTTTCATTCACTCTAGTGGGAAAGCTGGAGGAAAAGTCGAGTGTCTTAAAACTAGAGTCCGTCTGCCTACTCCGAAATATGTGGAATGCAGAGATAAACAAGAAGGAATAAATGTGCCTGTAATAAGCTTTGTAACAGAATTGCTCATTACCCAACAAAGTCTGTCACAACTTACGTAGACCTGACAGCCATGTCACATTAAATATTCATAGGGGCTTATATCTTTATTATACGCTCCACTGGCTGGCTACGGCTGGCTATCATGTACCTACTGTTAAATGCAATTTAAATATTTTGTTTTTTTCATTTATAAATAATCTAGTAATTTCGATATTATTTTTAAAGTTGTGACTTTTACATCTGATCGCAACCGTATCGCAGCAATTATTAGAGATATCGTCGGCTCGGAGTGTAAGTTTGCTAACAGAGCCATGTGTATCGCAAGGTGTTTACAATATCGAAATTGGTTTGTATTTTCTACTGTGAAGTGAAATAAAGGTTGATTTTGTCTTTGTTTTTTGAGTTTTTTATCATTTTTGAATAATAGAAAAGTGTCCCATACACTTTTATGCATAATGACAAAAAAACGGATTAAGCAGGTTTACACTCGAAGCCAAACGCAGATGCCTTTGGCTTATATAACTTCTCGCTTATCCTTTTAATAATATATGGAAATAATTAAACGTATAGTTAAAAATAACTCTTTAAAAACGGTTAACCGTTTTTAAAGAGTTATTCACCATACACACACAGTTAAACTGTTATACGAACGCCATTGCGATCTGGTTAGGATATTATTACGCTAAATTCAAATAGTTCTTGTGGATTTATTTGTTGTATAACCATGCTATTAACGCGGCTATACAAAATGCAGCGACAACTTTCATCACGTATCGGCTGGACGTGCGGTTCGGGTCACAACGACGCGCCTAAGTAAATATGTCAATATTATATATTTATCAATATGATATTTAAGTCAGGTAGACATTAAGATAATTAATATTAATAATTATAATTAAATAAAGTCTGTATGATGTGGCTTTATTAAATTATAGGGTCGGTACCGCCGTATCCTCGAACCAATCATAAGGTCCAATTTGCGTGGAAACATAATCAGCTTACCTTCTTAGATATTTACTGTCTGTTTTGTGTTTGTTTTATTCTTTTTTTTACAATATCAAGACTGAAAATTTAAGGAATAATAGTATATAAAACTATAAACAAGGAGTTGCTTGGGGTATATTATAAAACTAGCGACCCGCTTGCGGTTTCCCCCAATTTAAATACACAATGATTTATTTACAGACCTCGATTACTTTCATGTCGGGCGAGCCAGCACTCACACTCATCACTCCTCAGGCACTCTCCAGCTTTTGTAATAATTTTATTCACTATAGTACCACACATTCTATTTCTATTAATAATTATAATACTTTTATAGACAATATTTTAGTATTTATGGAATGCGCGTGCCTGTGCCCGTGCCTGTCGCCTGATGCTAATATAACCGTTAATGGGCAACAAACTCTAATGACATCCTCTTAGTTACTGTGCCGCCGATAAACATCATGCGGATATTTAAAAACAATGATATATTTAATTTAAATATAAGTAAATTATGCTAACAATTATCAATTTAAAAACAATTATTATATGAATGGTTCTGTACCATTATATATAAAAACGTCAAAAAATCACGTTTGTCTTTTGGGAGATAGGGTAAATAATTATTTTATTCAGATGTTTAGTATAGGTTATTATAGCGGCAACAGAAATACAACATCTGTAAAAAAATCAACTGACTAACTATCACGGTCCACGAGATAGAGTTCGGTGATAGACGGACGGACGCAAAAATTGAGAATTCTATAGAGACCGGAGTGTCTTAACTTAACGCTAGCGTTAATTTTACCTAGGTACCTTTTGCCTACACCTTGTCACGCATACAGATTACAGACGCACGAGGCACTGTAAAGCTAAAACAGTAATTCATTTATTTTTTAAGTGAAATATGAAATATTACCACAAGAAATATATTTGACATAAAAAAAATATTCAACTGACCTATTAAAGTCATATCTACTTATTATCTTAATTGAAAAAAAAAACTACAGAAAAGATCGTGTTTTAAAAACGCTTATAAGTACAAAGTGGCATGACAAGCTACTATTTGTGACACAAGGCTTGTTAACTGCGCGGCGACGTACCATAAATAATGGGATCAATCTGATACAGTGTACTGTACTCGTACAGAGGAATTAGAAAATAATTGTAAACAATGAACCACGAGTAGTTATGACAGACGTAGTTTATTGCGGACGTCATGCGGAGTGACGCGCGTGTATACCATTTATACCCGCGTTGTTGTGGACAAATAGAAACTTCCTTGCTTATATTGATTAAACAATACTCAATAATATATGTAGGTATATATATTACTTTATATTCAATAATAATTTGTTCCAGTAGCTTTTTTGTTGAATATCATTCCTGTCCCAATGACTCTTCAATGTAAGAGGCTATCGTTTCTTCTTACATCAGATCGAGAATCTTGTGAATGCATCATGCTCTGTAAGAGTTAAACAAAATAACTTGAAATACAGGCTTCATTTTGTCCTACGTACTTCGGGCTACAATCCGAAGTTCAGTCCAAAGTGAGACGAGTTCTAGTTCATCGCTAACAAGTTGCCTCCGGAGCCGGATGTTGGGCAATGGGCAGAGATCTCCAACTGAAAGTCCTTAGCCCGATTTGCGAAGGATCATTTCCAATGAATGAATGTTATTGGATGCTTTTTACATATTAAACAGCTCAGTGAACCGATTTTACAGTGAGCGTTCATAAAAATCGATAATATATTCGCGATGGGCTTTTTTCAGGATTTTAACTTTATAACTTTTATTGAGTGGAGTCGGATTTTATAACTATTGTGTATTTAATTCTATACTTTTATATATTTTATGCAGATTTTTTTAATTATTTAGGACGTATTTCAGTATTTACTAAGAATATTTTCGTGTGTAAATTATAGATTATTATATATTAGATTATTATATTTAAGCTTAGAAAATAAGTAAATTATGTCTATCTCGATCTCAAGTAACAAACATGCAATATATTCATAATTGTACGTTATTCTTTTTCACCTCCTTCTACATGACGACGTACTTTTCTAAAGACGTTATGTTTTTCTTACGACGCATCCCAAGTGAACTCAGTCGTTAAGCCGCGGGATGCGAGATGCGAGAGGAGAAGCACGCGAGGTTGTTCTGTACATGCACTTGGAAAGTTAGACATTGCGGTACAGTACACGACTACCGTGGAGAAGTTACCTTAAAAAGATTCCAAATGAAGAACTCTGAAGCTACTATCATGACAAAATGCCTAAAAAAGAAAAGCTAGTTAGTGCAGCCAGAGCACAAACATGTAGAGTCCTTACCGGAGCTGCTCACCCAATTAGAGTTGGGAAACTTTGTAGTTACTGAGAAGCTTTATGTCGTATGTATAGATATTGCATGTCGAGTGGCCTAGACTTATAAATTGGTTAACTAGATAAGAGCATCGATATTTTAAACAATCAAACTAAGCCCTATTCTAATGACCTTCAAATATTTTTGTTATTTAATATGAAAACATAATGTCGTAGTGGCGGCGGCTTCCTATAAACCCGATTGTTAAAATTTCGATCCCCAGTAGTAGACTAATCGGGTCATTGAATCCCGCCACTCAACTCACATTGTGTAGAGAAAATTGAGCGGAAAGAGGAGAACGGAGTGTTTTACTAGGTTTCTTCTACTTACTCTCTAACTTTCGTCTACGTGAGGGGTTTTTTATAAAATAATTATAACGATACTAGAAAATAATCTCGCAATAAATTAAAAAGGTTGAAAAAATAAATCTCATCTTTCAAATGATTTCAGAGTCAAATTAAAATAAATTTATGCTATCAATCCTAAATAACCTGATGAAATTTCATTCTTCATTTTGAGTATAATGTAGCCAGTGCTCCTACAGAGTCAAGTTTATAATTTTCCTTAGCTCGTCTGCTCCGGTGGCTCGAAAATTTACCGTTCCTTGCCAGACCCGTGCAAGGAGCATGAATTTCTGTCAGACTCCCTGACGCATTGTGAAACCGTGTTTATATAAAATATCCTTTATATTTACACCTTATGGCTCCGAATCCTTTTGTTGTTGTTGTTTATTTTGCCTTGTTGTTATCTCCAAGGATAACAATCGGTCTATTTTGACTGAATTGTAACGATTTGTACAATAGCTTTGTGGTTGATAGAGAGAGTATCTACTTAGTAATAAATTACTCTTTATTTAATATTTGCGGGTCAGCTTGCCCTGCTTTAAAGAAGGAGTTCACACGCCCCACAGTCATGCTATGGCTGCCTTCATTGTACATTAAGTAAAAGATTAGCTATTCGATGCATAAACTTCCCAATATTATTACACAATAAGTATTTAGCTAAATTTATTCCACTCTCCACTTCTTTTCACTTCACAAATATTTAAAACTAGTGGACCCGAACACGGCTACGCCCGCTTGAACTATTCGAATATTTATTAAATTATTTTCAATTTTCAATAGAGAGATGCGTTGAGCAAGCTCATTTTGGGTGACGTTTTCTAACAACAAACTTTGCAAATCATTGCTTAGCAACGGTCACATAGCGACGGTAGTTACTAACATGGTGGAATAAATTGCATGTCAAATTAATAAGTATTTTAATATATTGCTACATATCGAAAATATTACAAATATGAGAAAAAAAGTATCTTATGTTCATCCCGAGACCCCTCAAGTATCTCTATATGAGTATTTTATCACAATTAAATTAGCGGTTTAGCCCTGATTGCGTAAAAGACAGACAGACAGACAGAGTTACTTTCGAATTTATAATATAGGTATGGATTAGATAACTGTTTTTTTGCACGTGGGTTCGATTCCCACTCGAGGAGATGAAATATTTATTTAAATATTTATATTTCCATTTCTTCGCTCTAATGTCGAGGCAAAGCGCGGCATTGAGTTCTGTTACTCAACACGCAATGCCTCCAAAATTCGGCAGAAAGTGGGGAACAGAGTGTGTTAACACTAGGCAGAGGGCTGCCTGCTCTACTGAGTACGGGATACAGCGTAAAACTGATTTAAAATTCAAATGTCGAAACGTTGTACCTCACGTACACGTAGGCGCTGTAATGACACGGTTACAGGCGCAAAGGTCTACGCAAATTTGAATCTGTTAACACTGTCGTATGACACTAAAAGATGTAAAATATGTTTTCAAATCATTTAACCGTTTTGATATTATATTATGCACTATATTAATTAATTTTGTTTGCTTATTTTTATTTTTTATTTATAAACTAATTCTTTATCCGTCGTCCAGCGTCTAAACACTCCATTTCCATTATCCGTCCGCAACTACTATGGCTGCGCTGGGGCACAAGCGTGCAATTGTAAACGCGACACGTTGCGGGCGACAGTGCGAATCGCACTGCAACAAAAATGTCCTAATGTTTGCCTCTGTCTACCTTGCTTGTGCGGGATACAGCGTGAAGCTACACAATCTTCACGTTTAGATAGTATAGTATGGGTTAGTACAGATGACATCATGTAACATGAGTCTAATACATTTGACATTCATCTCATTTCAATGCAAAATTACCGTTATACTTTGACAACCTAGTTTATAACAAACCTATTTCTTTAGGGTATTAGATATAATTTTTCAGTACGATAAACAAGACTTTGAGTAAATAGACAATTTGTTCTGTAAAAACATTAAATTATTTATAGTATGAAATATTTGCGTCAATATGACGTAGTGGGGAACTGTCTGCGAGACGCACTGGAAGTCACGTGACTTCCTTTATCTTTTTTTTAAACTGTAATGTGGCCCAACTCGACGCTTAGATTTATATGAATAAACATATATATATATTGTCTAATTAATAAGTAATTTAAAAAACCTTTCAAATTTCAACACAAAATAACTTTGATTTGCTTTTGGATTGATAAAAAAGAAAGAAAAATATGTTGCTTAAAAAATCTGATCGTATCCAGTTCTTAAAAAAATAATTTATTGTGCTCATTCAACCCTAAAGCTGTAGTAAAATAATATTTATTTCACATTAAAATTCTTATTTAACTTGTAAACAATTTTTCGAGTCAAAGGAGGAACTCATTATGAACAAAATTATTAAGTAATGAAAATTTTACGCAACACGAGCACTGTTCATTAACTTTCCTATCAAACTTTAAGCTTTGGATGCTCGGAAGCGATTATGTGTAAGTACATACGAGTGTACCGAATTACGTTGTACAGTCCAACATATCACATGTATAAACATTACACCGCTGACAAAGCGGTCGGACAGAAACTTCACCACGATTTGCCTCATTACCAGAAAGAGAAAATTAAAATATTAAACATGTAATTCTTTTGAGTTAGAATTGATTCTCCTCCTCCGATATTGGGTTGCGAGGCGGACCAGAGTAGAATCATGAAAGTAATTGAATATAATCATTTTGCCGAGTGGAAATCGAACCCACACAACGTCACAACGTATAGAATCAGTCCTTAATTAATTTACTTTAATCTTAATCCAATATAAAACTGTATATTTTAACACATTACTTGTATTACCCTTTCCATCCCTAAAACGAGATTAAGCATACCATATCTTTTTACAGATCGGAATAAAAAGCCTATTTTACGTTACACATAAAGAAAAAAGCAAAGTCAGCGTATATACCTCCTTGACCAGGGGTGCGAAACCCCGATCTAAATGGTCATATTAAAAAACAATTCCTTTAAGATGACCTGAATAGCTAAAGCAGCTGTAACTAATGTGTTTCTAATGTAACTTGATCCGTGTATGGATTATCTATATATATGCGATGTACGGTTTAAAATAAATAAATGTTGTTACTGATTTTTTTTATATATTTTTTTTGTTTCTCTGTATACCGCACAAAGGACGGTAGGCAGAGGGAAACTAGCTTTATTGTCATAAAGCTAGGTTCCTATTAAGACACTTGCATTCCTCACTTTCTGCCGAGTTCTGGAGACTTTGCGTGTTGGCAGAAGGAACTCAACGCCACACTTTGCCTCGTTACCAGAGTAACTAAATCGTCGATTCTTGTCCTTGTCTGTTAACAAAACAAAGTAGGACGTTGACTTCCCCCAACACGCAATCGCAGTCTTGTAATTTGGACAGAACATGTTTCTTTTTTACTTTCTCTCTTTATTCCGAATATATCAGTGACCTTATATAGTGACCTAATAGTGATAATCTAGTGTTCTCTGCTTTCCTTTCAAACGTTGTTAAGGAAGTAAATTAGAATATTCTTTTCGTGAATAATTTAAGTACATATTTTGTCAAACGAAACTTATCACTCGAAAACTTAAAAAACAAAAGATTTTTCAAAATCTTTTTCAGCTTCATGCTGCATTCCAAATATAGCCACCAGAGGTAAACTAGTATTAAGAACCTTTTCCTACTTTCCGCTCAATTATAGAAACTCTCCTGTAGAGCCACGCATTGTCTTGTTTTATAACAAGAGCGATTAAATACAGGGTAATTTACCCATCATAGAAAAAAATATATTTATAAAAATCACATTGGGTTAGGTAAGCTTAATAATATTAGAGACAATTTATATGAAATTGCCCTAGTTGAAAACTACTGAAGACAGCCTAATAGGACGTTTAAAACATACTACATTAGACAAGAAATTACAATACCTCGCTTAGAGGCATATATAAAATGCCCAAGAGAACTATTTTTTATGAAATTCCTCAATGTTTAAGACAGTAGATTATATGAATGTTATAAGTACTTCAACAAGCCGCGCCTTGTCTACCAGAGCGGGGAAATGAAAAAAAATAATTCAACATAATAATTTCATCATCCATTTACATTATCTTCCACGTGACAAGGTAGGCAGAGGGAACCTGGGAACGTAGTGTTATTTTACTCCGTTTTCAATTTTACGTCCCATTCGCCAATTACCGCCATTGAATATTTAATTTGTTTGAATAGGAATTGACTCAAAACCTGTCGCATTTACAGTTGCACGCTGGCCCAGTGGCGCCACGACGTCCCCAACTTTGCTAGATAGAGCTAAACTGTGGTCGACTTAATATACTCTTAACATATGAAAGCGCATCGGGGCTTGTAATAAATGACGAATAATTAAATTAGAAATGCTCGCAACAAAAAGTTTACCGCCAAAGCACCGCCAGTACTAATGTCCCGCCCGCTGTACTCGCTTGTAACTAACGCTGTCAACCAAATACTACTCGTATTTCAGCAAAATGTGCGGTTTTACTATTAATTTAATATTTAAGCAGCTTTCGCTAAGCGATGTGTAACTTTCATAATTTACTTTTATTGTAGTTTAAATAGTTTTGTTGCTTAATTTTTAGATAATGAGATTAAAGGTATTTTATATCCCTTCGTATGGTAGCAGATATGACACATATTGTATGAAGCCAACACTGTTCTAATCATACAGGACTATAGCCTGAAGGCAGTGCCCGGGCACCGCGCAGTAGCGGCGTTGTGTAGAAGCACTACTTAATTACAAGTCAAGTGATAAAACGGTATACTTTACGATGACACGTTATTGCCGTTCATATTCTAACCACGAGCTTCCTTTACAGGTTTTTGGCCGGAATTTTATTGTCAATATGTCTTCATGACATATATTTTACGTCACTTTTGACCGTAATGCGGAGTAATTTATTACTGTTATAGTTGTGTGTCTGTAGATCTGCTATTTTGTTAAATCGAATAACAATAGAATATGGACCTTCATCTATAATTAGTGAGATGTGTCACTAATTATAGACACCGTCTCACTGCACGCAACACGATGGTTATGAGTTCGAATACTTATCTCGGGAGTGAATTATTTTAATTTCTTTGCTCTGACAAGACAATGCTCACCGTGGAGTTCAGCTACTCAGCTTACAATGTTTTGAATTCAGGCTGAAGGCAGAGAACTGAGTGTTATGACACTAGATTATACTTACCTTAATTGCAAAACTTGCGTTTTTACCCAAAAGAAATTTGTATCTCCATCGCTCACAGTCACGCTGTCAAACACATTTGAATACTGTCAGGAACTTGTCAACGACTTAGACTGATATAATCATATTATCTGCAGTGATACGCCTTAGATAGAATACATGCAGGTCACTCAGCACTCGTCGCCCGCAGGCAACTTGCTGAGAGCACTGGCACTTGTGGCGATGTTATTTGATCACTGTTCCAATATATCATGTTTTGATGTTTATATATATATATATATATACTAGCGGACGCGCGCAGCTTCGCCTGCTTATTTGTTAGGGACGAATTATAATAAATCCATACAAACTTTCAACCCTTTATTTGCACTCCTAGGAGGTGAATTAAAATAAAACACGAAACATGTGTTCAATGAAATATTTATAAGAGTCTCAATTTCAAATTTTATAAAAATCAGTGGCGATTTAAAGATTTTTCCATACTAACTTTCAACCCCTTATTTGCACTCCTAGGGGATGAATTAAAATGAACCACAAAACATGTATTCAATGAATTATTTTGAAAAATCGGTGGCGATTTAAAGACTTTTCCATACAAACTTTCAACCCCTTATTTGTACCTTAGGGGAAGAATCCTAGAAAACCATGAAACATGTGTTCAATGAAATACTTTTTAAAATCTAAATTTCAAATTTTATAAGACTCCGCGCCGATTTATTTTTTTTTCCATACAACCCCTATTTCACCCCTTTAGGGTTAAAATCTTTCAAAATCCCTTAATGGATGTCAAGATTACGAAAGTAAACATCTGTCCAAATTTCACGTTTCTACCATCAGTGGTTACGGCTGTGCGTGCGTCTTACCTCAGTCAGTGAGGACAAGTCCTTTTATATATTTATATAGATATTTACAATAATTATTTGTTAAAAATAAATATAATTGAAATCCCATCGACTGCAAGCGCTGTAGTTGTAGGCTCAATCACCACCAAGGGCAAAGGCTTTTATAGAAATCGCAGCGTTAATTTCCACCACATACAAATGTCTGAAAAATTCGAAAGGGAACAAAAAGATGTCACAACTCTAGGTTCCCTTTACCTACCCTGCTATTCAGAAAAAAGCATGAAGCTGTTATTGTACATCTGAAATCATGGACGCTTACTCCATTGTTTACTACAATAAATAAAATCAACTCTACATTAACATAATAAATATATTCTTAAGTAAAACATATACAATAAACAATAATATGATATGAACATTTTCAAAGCAGATCCTCTGATCTTTAATACTAATCTCAATATTATATTGTTACAGGTAAGTCTTATTTGGAGAGAGGTTTGGCAGCTTAGGTTTATATACTCGTACATTTTATTACTATTACAATATTTTGTTATCCAAACTCGTTCTCCCGTTTAGGAGAAGGAGGGTTACAAGCATACAAACAGAAGAATTATAATAATACTAGTGGGTTCGCGCAGTTTCGCCTGCTTCTTTTGTACCCTTAGGGTTGAATTCTAATAAACCATGAAACAAATTTTTAAGTCTCAATTTCAAATTTAATAAAAATCGGTGGCGATTTAAAGATTTTTCAATACAAACTTTCAACCACTTATTTGCACCCTTTCCAAAGAACTATGAAACACGTGTTCAATTAAATATTTTTAAGAATTGAATAGAAATTGAAACTGAATTTCAAATTTTTTAAAAGTCGATGCCGATTTAAAACAAATTCCATACAAACTTGCAACCCCTTATTTCATGCATTTAGGGTTAAAAATTGCCTTCTTAGTGGATGTCAATGTATAGTTTTCATGCTAGCCGCTAGATTTGCTAATTCTAGGTTAACCATAAACACCCTATTAATTTTGATTTCCTTTATATTGTCAAAATGCACGTTTTTTGCCATTTAAGGCTATTATTTTTTTTTGTATTTAACAATAAATGTATAGTTTTCAGTTTTTTTCCGGAACTAGTACTACCTGTAGATACTAGCTGCCAAATTGCGTAATTCTAGGTCAACCGAAAGTACCCTATGAATCAGTGTCGATATACGCATTTTTGGCGATATAAACGGCCATATCTTTTTTGTTAGCAAATATAGAAATATGTATGTGTATATTTATCAGGAAATCATAGGGCCGTAGTACGTAATTTGAATTTGGACCTGATATCTTCAAGTGTTCCTGAGATAAAGGGTCTTGACAGACAGACGGACAGACGGACGGACAACAAAGTTTTAAATTTTTACATGTTTTCTAAAAATGTAAATAAATAAGAATTTTGACATTGACATTTTTTAAGTGACCGAGGTCTCTCTGAACACATTAGATTTATACAGCCTTATCTATATATATAAAATCGAAAGGTCACTCACTCATCACGAAATCTCAGAAACTACAAGTGCTAGGAATTTGAAATTTTGCATAGGAGCTACTTATACGACGTAGGTGCTCGGTAAGTTGGGAATTTGCAATATTCGACTCCTGAGGGGTTGTTTTAGGGGTGTAAAGTTTGTATGAAACTTCGTTACTATAAATGCTAGGAGTCTCAAATTTTGCACAGTGGTACTTTTTAGGACGAAGGTACTCATGGAGACAGAAATTAATAATAACGTAGTTCACGCAGGCGAAGCCGCAGGCGGGCCGCTAGTACTCTATAACTAAATTATCCAAAATAATATTAAAAACTTTTGCAATCGGAACCACTAGGTCCTGAAATGAGCGCATTCAACCAGACGTACCTTGGAAACTTTCCTTTCAACACCCATTACGAAGGCCATATAAAAATTGATACCATATAAAGTATTCGCCAAACTTGCTCTGACGTTACAAAATGTGGGACATGCGTGGAGATAATTTGTACACATCAAGCGCTAATTACCTCGTTAATTAGAATTAGGGAACAACATTAGTGAAACAAACAAACCGACCAAACACACAGAACGTGACATCAGGACCAATTGACTGTCCGCCGACCAGAATATACGAGATACGAGAAGCCCTCCTGCGCCCGCCTGCATCATCTAACACCAGGGCGCTCCCTGGCCGACTCATCATTAATACATAATAGAGGTTATATCGCGGTATCCATCATCGCGTGCGAATGCATTGTGTCGCATGTGATTGCATACAATCGCGTGAGATCGTAAATATAGTCCGGGGGGCAGCTGTAGATTTGTTCATGCTATCTGAAAGCGTCCACTTTTTATTAGTTTATTGTTGTATATGGTATAGAATATAGTGGACGTAGTTGTTCTAGAAAGGGAGAAAATCTAGTGTTAAAACCTATTTATATTTTCGTTCCATTAGATGATTAGCGTTTAGAGCTATATATTGTATAAAAAGGCTAAATAAAGTAATTTGCTTAGTATATAAATATGTAGCATATGCTTGTGATGATATTAGAATTGCGGACTCAAATTTTGTGTATTGTTTTATCTATTTGATAATAGGTCGAATAAGTGAAAATATCTCAACCTAGAAATCTAATAAATCTGACAATGCCTACACGTAAAAGATGATAAATATAGACATTTTGAAATCGTATTCGAATGTCTTGTTTATAGACGACGATTGGGTTTAATTCACATTTAAAGACAAAACGTGGCGTTGAATTCCGCCACTTAACATGCATACCTTGAAAATTCGAAGAAAAATGAGAAAACGGAGTCATTTATATTATTGTCTTTATTTCATGCATAAAGCAGGTAGAGTTCCCTCTAGAGCTCTAGAGTTCCCTATAGAGCGTTAAGCTAAAACAATATGAAGGAAACTAAAGAGTGTTGTATGTTCAAATACTAAAAATAGAAATAATCCATGAATAGAAATCGAGCCTACAATCATTGTATTTGACATAACATTGTTTAAAGACTTTTGAAACGTGTATAACGTATGATTCAACACTAGGGATACCAAATTATTTTTTAGAATACGTGTAAAAAAATATCCGTAACGGGTCTCATCTGCGTTGCTTGGAAACCGTTTTTCGATAGTCCAAATTTGAATACGTTATCTAAAAAAATATATTATAATTTCACAAATAATAGCTATATTTCTATATAAATAATATAATATTCAAAGCATCTATAAAAGCTTACCCGGAGTTTTAAATGTCGACTCCCCGCCTACCTCATACCATCACGCAACCATGCAGTTTCGACGTCATATCGCATAATAACTTATGCCCAGGCGGCCTGAGGCGGCAAGCAGCAGCCAGCCAGCGGCTATTTTTGATCGACGTAATTGAATTTTTTTTTATAATAAGCCTGAAATAGTGGAATTAAACACGCTCTATGTTTTATTTTTGTAAATTCTTTCGTTATTGCTTTTTTTTATATTTTGAAATATATATTTTTTTGTAAATATTGAGAAAATCTAGTGATAAGTGAAACTGAATTATTTTAGTTTCACTTATCACTAGAACTATTTAACATCAGCGGTATTAATAAGTAAATTTGGTTACGCTGAGAGAGGGGCTCGAACTTGAGAGTGGCGGCTGGGGCAAAAAAAGTTCCAAGCACTGCTCTGAGCTCCTCACCGCAGGAAACGGTTCAAACCCACACTGTGAATCATCTGAACGCTCTTCTCTAAGTGAACTATTTTATTTTCTATTTTACATCTATTTGGGGATTTATAAAACCAAAAATAAAAAAAATAATAAAAATGACATATATTTTTACATATTCATATGGCTCATTTGGTGTAACAACATCATAATTGCACATTTTTTTAAAAAAATTAAAATATGTCATTATAATTCGTGTAAATATTAGCCCTTAACCTTTAATTTTGTCTTCTGCCATAAATATATGTAGTATACAGATATTTTGGCCATTTTTTGTATTTTTCTTGTTTTGCCAGTATAAAAATAATCCATTGTGGGTAATATAGCCCTCGACTTTCCGTAAAAGAGAAGGGAAATCTATAATTTGATTTACAAAATTGTTTTAAAATATTTACTATACACATTATTATAAACATTTCACACCTTACGCTGCGATAGATATTTCACTAGAGTGCGTCCAACGACGAGGCAATTCACACATCAGCAACTTTCCTACGCTTCTGTTTTATGTGCACTTTTATTTAGTTTCTTTATGAGATTTTCTCTATTTTACAGATGTTATTTTTGCTGTATCCTTTATACAGCAGGATAGACAGAGGGAACCTAGTGTCAAGATCCTCAGTTTCCCCTTTCCCTTCCAGTTGTTTGTCTCATTCTCGAAATATTACGTTTTGAGTAGCGGAACTCATCGTCGCGGCTTGTCTTATCACCAGAGCGAGGATACTCTGTTCATCTCTTCCCGCCGGATTCTGGAGGCATTGCGTATTGAGTGGCGGAACTCATCGCCGCAATTTCGCCTCGGCACCAGAGAGAAGGGGAGAAGGGAAAGAAAGGGAATCGAGCCCAGTCGATTTTGCAGCACTGTCTCAATTGCGGCTCTACTTGCATTATATTGTTCTTTTATATACGTACTCAAATCATTTCTCTTTACCGCTCTTACTCGTTCATATACTCGTATATTTCCATTTCCATAAATTGGGTTTCAGGCTTAGCTTTGTAAAAGTTGCGGGAATTACGTAAAAATACGATGAGCCGCGGCCTTGGGAGCGGAAGCTCCTTAGCTTCTATTCAAGTTATTGTGGTCACAATTATATTCGCCACATCCCTAATGTTTTTTCCCATCCTTTAAAATCATGCTACCTTTTTTATAGCAAGGCAGGTATAGAGAGCCTAATGTTAAGACACTCCGCTTTCAAGTGTTATGAATCTCTACTTTACTCGCTCTTTATCGTGTATATGCAGGAAAGGAAGAAGAAACCTATTGCTAAGAACCACTCCTCAATTTGCGAGACGTTTTGTGCTGAATGACGGAACTCGATGCTTTGTTTTCTTACGAGAACAAAGAAAAACGTCATGAAAAAATTATGGGAACCGATATAGAACAAATGTTCATATAAACTAACCCTTATTCAAATTATCTATACTTATTTATTTTTTTTTTATGGAAAAAGGACAAGGCAAACGAGCGTACGGGTCACCTGGCGGTGATCACCGCCGCCCACGACCCCGTGCAGCACCAGAGGTGCTACAGGTGCGTTGCCGGCCTTTGAGGTGGAGATAGACGCGCTTCTTGAAGGCTCCCATATCGTACTGACCTGGAAACACTGACGCGGGTAGGCCATTCCACAGTTCGGTGGAAGTTCCAAATTTCTACGAAACCGCACAGTATTGGAGTGCCACATATCCAGATGGTGTGGATGATATTTAAGTTTGTGACGTGCTGTGCGGTTAGAAAATTCGGCGGCAGGTAACAGGTCAAACAGTTCCTCAGAACACTCACCATGATAAATGCGATAGAGAACGCACAGCGAGGAGACGTCTCTACGCAGAGCCAAAGTGTCAAGCCTTTCACAGCTTACTGGGTCCTTAATGATTCGAACAGCTCTACGTTGTATGCGATCAAATGGGTCAAGCTGATACTGGGGTGCACCAGCCCAGAGATGAGAACAGTACTCCATGTGTGGCCGAACCTGGGCCCTATATAGGGCCAATCGGTGTTTTGGCGTGAAGTACCGTCTCGCTCTATTGATGACCCCCAGTTTCTTCGAGGCCAACTTGGCCTTGCTTTCCAGATGATCGCGATACTGGCAGTCATTCGAAACATTAAGGCCCAATATGCTGATACTGGGCGCGGCTGAAAGGGGAGTGTTCTGAAAGACTGGCGATACGATAAATGGGGTTTTTTTAGTGGTTAACGCGCAAACCTGTGTCTTTAGGGGGTTAAATTGGACCAGGTTCTTTTCACCCCATGAAGAGACATTCTCGAGGGATGCCTCAACAGAAGACACAAGTTTATTTCGGCTCTGTTCAGCGTTTTCCCGAGAAAGACTTGCGCGGCCGGAGTAAACAGCGTCCACCGTGCTGTCATCTGCATAGCAATGAATGCTAGAATCTTCCAGCATGTCATTGATATGCAGAAGAAACAGCGTGGGGGACAGCACGCAGCCTTGGGGAACGCCTGCGTTCACGGGCATATGATTGGAGCAAAAACCGTCGACGGCGACCTTGATGCTGCGCCCAGTGAGAAAGCTGGCGATCCACCTGCATAAGTTCTCGGGAAGCCCATAGGATGGAAGTTTAGCAAGGAGCGCCCCATGCCACACTCGATCAAAGGCCTTCGCCATGTCCAAACTAACTGCCAGGCCCTCTCCCTTGCTTTCGATAGCCGCAGCCCAACAGTGGGTTAGGTAAACCAGAAGATCACCGGATGAGCGACCATGGCGGAAGCCATATTGGCGGTCGTTAATCAATCGGTGATCCTCTAGATAAACCAAGAGCTGGCTATTGATGATGCTCTCCATGACTTTTGAGAGCAGGGAGGTGATGGCAATAGGCCTGTAGTTAGATGGATCGGAACCATCGCCCTTTTTAGGGATCGGGTGGATAAGAGCGCTCTTTCATGAATCTGGGACTACGCCGACTGAGTAAGAGTGCCGAAACAAACGCGTTAGCACCGGTGTCAGCTCAGGAGCGCTTATTACGTACCATTAAACCTAGGGAGGGAAGTAAATTACATTTGACACTTCTAGTTAGGTGGACTCGCGGTCGAGGTTTGATACATTTTGACGTTGTGTCGTGACTGCCCGGAACCCTTATTGTATGAAACTTAATAGAATTGTGTATGAACTGCTTAGAGCGGGAAACAAAAGTATTATAATATTCCTTCGCGGCGTTGAATTCTGCGACTTGATTCGCAATGTCTTGAAAATTCGGCGGAAAGTGGGGAAGGGGATAACAGTAGTTAAAAGTGAAGTAATTTTGCAACTATTATTTCTGCTTTTACGGGATGTTTATCTACAATAATGTTTTTTTTATGTAATTAAGAAGAGCCCTTTCGATCATTAGGGACTTAATAAACATATATATAAGTACATTACTTTTACAAATTTTTAAGAAAATATTTTAACTTGTTCAATTTAAGCAGTGATTACAAAGTTAATATAATTTACTGTTTTCTTTTATTTCTTCTTATTGAGTTATTTGTATGATAGCACAACTGAGAAAAGCGTGAAGTTACTTTCTTTTTAATATTTACTAAGTCTGATAATAAACAGTCGCTAAAAACGGCAGATAAAAGAGAACAGAGAGCCTTAACATTTTACTTACACTGTTATTAGCGAAAGTGTTTTTAATTTTTTGCTGTAGAAGAGTAGGAAGAGGGAAGTTAGTGTCAATACACTCCGCCACACTATTCGAGATTTTTAAAAGAGCGCGGAACTGAATATGATAATTTACTTCTTCAAGTGGAAACCAAATCCACAACAGTCACGAATGCTGGCCGGCTGATCCACATCGGCCTTATTATTGTCAAACAATATATAAACTAATTAATAATGATTATATTCTTAATATAGTTTCTGAGCATAGTTGATTGTCAAACACTTAGCAAAGTCCTTAAACGTTTATACAAACAGGGCCATGCAAATTCTGGCCAAGTTAATCCGTATAGCCATAGAGGCTTAGGTCTAGTCCTATCTGATCATGTAGGCCACGTCTGTGTAAACTTGGGCCACGAGACTTACCTCGACATTCTATTAGGGATGGACCTAGATGTTCTAGGTTGCTCTATATTTCTTATTTAGATTTTTTAAGTTGGGAAAATATAAGAGAGCCTAGTCTTAGAGCACTCCTTTTTATTTTCAAATCTTTCTGGTTAGAAGAAGTGGAAAATAAAACAAGAAATCTCATGCTATCTTTTACTTATAAAAAAAGGAAAAAAAGGTAATTTTGATTATCTCTACGTCACATGATGCGTGAGGGAAAACGCCTTCATCTTTTATAATAATATTGGGAATTTTCTCAGAACATTGATATAGTCAACCCTGAACATGTTGACGTTTCACGTATAAACGATATTTTATGTACCGAGCTGTTCCATCAATGCATTTCTCTATTCACTCACTGCTTCAATTTGTGTTTAAACTAGAATAGCATTTTCTCTTGCCAGACGATAGTTCTTAGCAATTGCCTTTGTTTGATTATTTTGCTTTGTAAAAATCTTCCTACAGAGAGAAAAGAGAACGTATGGCTTGTGGTCAAAGCGATCGGACGGTTTCCAAGAGGCGCCAGTTGAAGTCTCGAAAACTGGGATGAAAGTGGGAAACAAAATGACATAACAGTAGGTTGCCTCTTCCTGCTATGTAGGATAAGCGTTAAGCTTTTTTTATCTCTCCACATTGGACAATTAAAAGCTTTATTTCTATACATTTATCTATCAACGTATTTAGTTCTCTTCAACAATGGCGTCGTGATCCCGAACACTCGAAAACAACGCCACGAAAATAAAGGTTTCTAACAAAGACTAGCACCTGCCGGTTCTCATTACGAACTTATTTTACTACGTAAAGGGGAAAACTTCGCTTTTTGATAGCTTAAATTATATTTTAAGTAAAAATTGCGTGTATTATGTAGAGAAACGAAACCGACCGCAAATTACAACAAAACTATACAGACTCTGGGGTTTGTTAAGAAATCATAAATTTTAAGTAAACGAGTACTTTGTAGTAGGGGCGTTATTAGTTAAAATAATTTCAAATTTGGTTATATTGAGAGCGGAGCTATGACGGTGGATGTGCACTGCTCTGAGCTCCTCAGCCTGCACTGTACGGTGGTAAGTAGTTCCTTGTTATTTTTTTATTAAATAATGGAGCAGTGAAATAGAATATACCTACAGCAATTCGTCTAAACGAATGAAACGAATAATGTTAATGTTAGCATTTCATTAGGTGAAAATCAAGCAAAGCAATTAGAAAATCCCAATATCTCTATTATATAAAATCTAATAAATAATTAAAAGAGTTTCACGTCTTCTTTCGTGTAGCAGTTAGGCAAAGAGTACCTAGTCCCACGACAGTCACTGTCTTCCCCACTGCGCCACCACGGCCCTGAGAGTAAGCAATTATTAAAATCACTTCAGTTCACAACCCATTGAATAAGCACCAGAATCGGTAATTTAACTGTTAAACGATAAACTTTTGATAGCATTTTAAATATTAAAAATGATTAAAACTGGGATGATAAGGTCTCTGATCCGCACTGAGCCGTGTTAATTACGGCGAGTGGCGGCAACTTGTAACGAGCGTCGGCTCCAATTATATTTGTTTAAAATGTACTATGTCATACTACGAGTACATCGCGGTGCAGTGGTAAAGAGGACTTAATACACAATGTCTACCTGGGGCGAGTGTGAAAATTCTTATTCGCAGAGGATTGTATTTAAATGACTTTCATTATCCTGCTCCTGTGACAACTCACAACATCGGAAGACGATCTCATATACTAATGTGTATCTAACTTACGTTAGACCTGTATTGTTACCCATAGAAAGAGTATACTTATCATTTATTTATTTTTCACAAAAAACACCATCTCCCAAGAGACATTTTTCTTCTATTTTCGCGCTATATTCCGTATCTCCCGTGGTAGGAAAAGGGAACTTAGTTATAAGACATTCCGTTTTCTCACATGGATAAAGATTATGTTTAAATCACTTACATTAACCAGCTCCTATAAGAAAAATTGCGGCGTTGCATCCTATAACTTAACGCGATATCGATATATTATATCGATAATTTGGCAACGCGGAATGGAGAATCTTAATATAAGGTTCCCTCTTCCTACTCTACTATATGGAGGTTACAGCGTAAAACAAAAAAATATATAATTAAAATATATATTATTATGTTTGACCCTTTAATCATCGTATTTTCATAACAAAAAAATAAAAAAAGCAAACCAACAAAATAATCCCAGTATAACACATTACGTCCAACCTCATAACCCACATATATTCATATTTGAACAATGGAGCTGCGGTTTTTTCCATATCATTACTGGACAAAATATTTTGCTCGTTAAAACTAAGCGTGCGGGGAAAGGCAGGAAAGTGCCGCGAGTATGTCTGCCGCCGGGAGTCGTTCAGTTCAGTCTATAAAATGGGTCCACGGGAGTCACTAAAGAATAAATTCAAAGACTTTAACATCCTCACACTACACTCCGAATATATTTACGACAACTTAGTATATGTGCATAAAAATATTAGTAAATTCAATAAAAACAGTGACCTCCATCAACATAATTTAAGAAATAAAAATAAGCTTGCTGTGCCCTTCTCTAGGCTCCATAAAGTGTCTCACTCATTCGTAGGTCAAAGTATACACTTTTATAACAAACTTCCAAACGACGTGGTTAATTTATCACTGAACAAATTTAAAAAAGTGGTGAAGCACAGGCTCTGCCAAAAAGCATATTACTCTATTGAAGATTATGTTCGCGATAAAGATGTTTGGAAATGAATTGCTCTATTTCTAAGTAACAAATATTGGCAGTTAAAAAGAGTGGCCATGAGTTTCTTTGCCTGTGTCTTCTCATGAGCTCAACCATTTGAACGGGCTTTTTTCAAGTCAAAATTGCACTTTTTTTTTGTTATTTTGTTTTGCATTTTTTTTCTACTTTTATGACATGTCCAAGTAAATGTTAAGCATTTTTATGGAATAAAGATATTTTGACTCTTGACTCTTTGACTCTTATTCATTGAGGATTGCAATATTAATTGTTTTAGATGCTGTGTTGTTTGTACAAATCCGACTCGTGCATGAAGGACTCCGTAACGTTATCCATAAAAACTTATGCTTATTAAATTGACAATAAAAACGTAGGCATTAATATGAACATGAATCTAATTAGTATTCCCTAAGTTCACCGTGCAGCAGGAGGTACGTGGGTCCCTCTTAGATGCGCATTTAGAGTCATCTCTAATGTCCGAGTTCCTCTCTACACATAACCAAATTCGAAATGCTGCCACCATCGCACTACTTTCTAGAAATTAATGATAATTCTACGTAGGCGACTCGGCTCTTCGAGGAGATCTTTTAACAAACTATATAGAGAATCGTCCTTACTTCCACACCTTATCAATATGAATTACTAACTAATACGAAATTTAACACTAAAATTGCTCACTACAGTTCTATTAATTTAGCTTTAGTTTATCGCTCTACGAAATGTCTACCAAAATAAATTAAAATGTACGTTTAATATTTGCATTTCAACTAAAATTAACAAAATAGAAAGAAACAAAACAGAATCGTGTATAAAATTAGCAAAGTGAATAAAACCACAAAAATGATGCAAGAGGTGTGCGGTCGAAAACTTTTTCCAAAGTTGTCAAACGAGGCTCGCGAGCGGTCACGTTCACGACTGAGAGACTTAAAAATACTTGCGGTAACGCTTCTGTTCCCCAACAATGTAAAAATATGTAGAAATTTATTTCTGTGTGTAATAAGGAACAATAGTGTGTGTGTTATATGAGTGGTTTACATTTTTATGCAGCTGCACGCTTTTTCAAGCATTGTAGGGTAAATAAAGGAAATAGTGGCTAGACACTCGGTTTTCGAATCTCCGCTTAGTTTCCAGAACATTGCGTATAGAATTATGAAACTAAACCGTGTGCTTTGTTTAATTTTAATATCTTTCCCAAGTAAATCACTGCACTGCCATGCGGGTAGCTTTCTTTTTATTTCTAAAAAATATTAAAATAAAATCTGCACTTTGAATTAATTTACTATTAATGGTAACTCCACTGAACTATTAACAGAGAATAAAAAAATAATATATATTTCTAATTATAAATAAAAAACTTTTTTGGTATACCGTCAAAAAGGCCGTCGACGGTATTGCTGGTGTCAACGAGAATGTAACGTTACTCCAATATTCAAGCGTGATATTGACTTGCTTGCTCAGTATTATTTTTAATGATCAAAGTACTTACTGTGGCTGATGAAACATTTTTTACGTGAAAAATATACAAATAGAACAAATTTATTATGTTTCAAAAATATATATCTATTACATATACGAAAAGAGGCCGTCGAGGCAGAGAGAGAGCAGCGGCACAAGGGTGTGACTGTAACGCGACGGATGTGGGCTCGATCCCCACTCGAGGGAGTGAAATATTTATTTAAGTTTATATTTCCATTTCTTCGCTCTGGTGTCGAGGCAAAGCGCGGCGTTGAGTTCTGCCACTCAACACGCAATGCATCCAGAATTTGGCAGAAAGTGAGGAACGATTTGTATTTACAATAGGCTCTCTCGGCCTACCCTACAGTGTGCGGGATACAGCGTGAAGCTGAAATAAGATATATGAGAATATTGGTTGCTTTATATATAACGAGTCGTAGCCCGCAATTTCGTTTGCGTGTAGGTACTTCCAAAATTTAAAGCCATGTTTTTTCCGATCCCGTAGGAATTTTGAGATAACCGAGAGAGAGATAATATTTTATTTTCTAGTAAAATTAAACAATCATGAATCTTTAACTTGTTATTCAAATAGTTATAACATATCAATTGTTCTACATCACTAATTACAAATAGACTTACGATAATTAAACAAATATGTAGAAGTTCGTTAATTGTAGCTGTGAAGGCAATCATTATTAGTTTGTAATATAGGTTGGTAATGTTTGTAGGTAAATGTTTTACAGTTTCGTGTATATATTTTTTATAAATTCACTCTGTATTCAGCATATAATGCAGCGACAGAGGGGACCTAGTTACATATATATGATCTCCGAACTCTGTTCTCAAATTTTCCTAATTTACAAGACATTGCGAGACGGAATTTAGCGCCGCGTTTTGTCTTGTCACTGGAGTAAAACAACTAGCTCACGATCAAGATTGACTTTTATTTCTCACAACATGTTAGATTTGTTTACATTCTACTTCACATTTATTTATATTAGTTAATAAGTAAGTCACCAAAGCGAACGTAAATAATTTATATCCCCGAGGCGGATTCAAACTGCTAGACCCCGTCGCTTTGACCGAACAGGCGTACAGGCACTGTGCATCATTGGCTGTGTCAAAATAAAAATTATAAAAATAAACTATAAAAACAAAATTAAAACTTAGTTTTCTCGTGTAATTAAGTAAAAGTAAGTATGCTGTGATACATTGTATTGTCATCGTATCCAAATACGTATATATTTTTTAAACAAATCAGAATATAGTACAATAGTAAATAATTCCAACAATATCACATGCATTACGCAAACTGATTACCGCCTTTTTTAAAGTCGGTTAGATAAAAATAGACATATTATTTAATTTATTTGCACGTTATAGTCACTTAAAATAAACAAAATGATTCCGTTACCGAGAGTCACTCAGACAGACAAGTCCAAACGGAACTACGCGGCGTAGCACACTAGCGGAGTGTAGGACGGAACTAAGAAAC
This sequence comes from Heliconius nattereri, assembly GCA_013403645.1. NCBI lineage: Eukaryota > Metazoa > Arthropoda > Insecta > Lepidoptera > Nymphalidae > Heliconius > Heliconius nattereri. Next base: position 6,250,484 of record JAAIXI010000254.1, read on the forward strand.
GACGAGAACACCAGCATTCTATAGTATCGGAAATTGACGTTTTATAGGTCATCTTGTGCCTGCATCTTTGCGGCATAATTGTCTTTTGAACACATTCCCAACATTTTTAATGTATTTACAAAATAAAGTGAAAAAATCAAACTTAAAACTCGTATTCGCAATAGAATATTGTCAAAAGCGATGTACTCGTATAACGTGAGGGGTCGGCTGCCGCGTCGACTCGTACTGTCAGCACGTTTACCAACTTTTACTATGTTAAAGGCATTTTATATTTTAGTTTGAAATGTACCACATACTCCGTTTCTCTGTGGTTATTCGATTTCTGTTTAGAATCAAAGATAAATAAAAGTTTCAGCTTTTTTGATACAAGCTCTCAATTTTGTTCTTAGTGTTAGCGCTAAATACACAAGCCATCTCGTACCATCTTGTACCAATAATAACAAGATGTTACGAGATCGTAAAGTACGTGTGTCATCACGTTTACCGCTTTAACTTCAACCTGATAAAGGTTTATGATAGGAAGACACTAATTTTACGAATATACGCCTATTACCTTGTAAGGAAAGAATAACATAAGAAACTTGATAAAGAACAATAAAGTAGTTATTTGCTATGTTTAACATGGTTGCTTTTGACAGGAAACTGGAAGTCTTTGTTTTTTATTTTTACTGAATCATATTTACTCAACCTTTTTATTTACTTTCAATTAAACCAGCGGGGCGCAGCGCCACATCGAATGACTTTAAATGCGACGGTTGTGTGTTCAATTTCCACTCGGGGGAATCAGTTATTTTTAGTACTAGGACAGAAAAACTCTATAATTATAAAAAAAAATTCTTCGATTGCACAAATATATTTATAAATGTTATAAAATAAAAATATAAAACTAAAATAATTCAAATTAAAAATATATTCAATTTTGCCTTAAAGTGTTGTCGCGTGGAATATTTGGGATACTTCTTCTACCCACATGTAGAGCAGTCGAGTCACGTAGTGTCCCACACGCGCGTACACTTCCACCGTTTTGTTTTAATCCTTGTATTATACTGGGCAATATTTCCAAATATGACGTTGAGGCCGTCGGACTGTGCGACTCCCACTGTGCCCTCTGGGAACAAGACAAGCACGCAACGCCCCGATAACAGAGTGGACATACTGAGTATTGGGACACTAGGTTCCCTGTGCCAGTTTGACTACACGCAGGAACAGAATCTAACACCATATTAAAAGCTTCTTCAGGTTAATAATAGAAACAACCATTCGGTTCCAACACTTTATTGATAGATACCACTGTGCCGTAAAGTAAGTGTATTTGCCGAGGCTCAGGCAAGGAATGAATCCCGACCACTAACTCCATGCCTTTTATATTACTAGTCAAATCAACAACTATCTTGACAAATACAATTATAACAAAATTGTGTCATTTGACTTCACAAAATATTATTTAAAAATTTAAGCCAAAGAAAATGACAACTTTATTAGAATTATTATACCATAATTCTAATAAAGCTTAACAACAAAATACTAATAAAAATAACTTTACATTATAATAAATTCACAACGCTAACAATATCGTCCGTCAGTCCGTCTGTCAAGACTAATTATTGCGAGATCGCGTGGATGTGTCAAATTGAATTTATTATTTAATATTTAGGTTTTCGTCACTTGTGGCACAGAAAAAATGAATCTTCAACTCTGCGCTTTTAATTGACTACGATTTATATTTATTTTAATAGTATGCACTTGTAGGAACATAAATACAAACGAGTAAACGAAACATGCTTTTTTCCAATACAAAAAAATTCTGTGACCGCAATTTAAGTCTTCGAATTCGGACCTTAGTGGTGCAGTGTTATATTTTTTGGTACATTTATGTTGTCTGTTATATTGGTTTCCTTTTTATCTAATTTATCGTTGTATCCTACACCCAGCAGGGTACACAGGTTGTGAAATACACTTCGTATCCAGATTTCTGCCCGAGACATTTGCTATTACTTTCTACCAACAATCTTCTCAGTGTTATAGTAGTAATATAAACGTAAATAGAGTATTGCTATACAATACACATATATAAATTTAAAAATCATAAGTTATTAGCTGTCAAATAAAAGAACATCTTCCGTACTTATCAAATATAGAGTGGGATCTGTAGCCATACTTTAGTTCTGCAAATGTCAATATAAGGTCCATTTCGCCTCGCTTCCCGCACGTGTTCGGGACATTGCGTGACGAGTAGGGAAGTTCAACACCGCGCTTTGTCTCTGCTTTGTAATATACTTAGACATTTTTATACGCTGGTTAGCATGTTTTCTTCCTTACTCGAATCCCTAGTACGGAATAAATGATTAAAATATTTTAGAACAAACTTTATAGTATTAAAATTTCAATTGAAATTCATAAAAGTTATTATGTAAATCCAATAAATGTAAATGTAAACTAAAATGCTCTCATCAACCTACCGTACTAGTACATCTACAATTAATGTTGCTCCTATAATGTTTATGTGAGCTTAATAAAGGCTTAAATTAGCATAGGCCCGTCTAGACTCTAGACGTTGTTTCAAATTAGATAGCGAAGTTTCAGCTGTCGTGACGCAGCGTTGAGCTCCGCCACGCAATACGGAATTAGACGGAAAACGGGGAACGGAACTGTTTTAATGGGGAATGAAGTCGAAGCCACAACCGTTCCGTTAACGGTCCGTTCATTTTTTTACATTTAACTTAAAGGCATAGTGCCTTTCTATTTTCTGTTTCCACTTACTTGCAGATTGAGGCAACCTAAGGAAGCGCTTTTTTATGAGATGGAGATGAAAATATAAATAAATATTTATAACCTACTATCCACGTCTACTACATTGGTGGCAACATAACATAACTATCAATTATACAGACGCTATTTAACTTATATCATTTCCATTATTATATTATTCCATACTCCGTCACTGAATGATTGAAAGACAACGCACAGTCGAAACTGTTGGATTAAGAAGGATGAATTGAGCATGTTTTGTTTTTCAACAAGGGAGTGTAGGAGACCATTATGAGAGAATTTTCTCAAGAAAAAGAGAAAACGAGAATTTTCTTTTTTAAGCCTTAAAGTTCACTACAACGAAGGTGCGGGCAACGACTAGTAATAAGATGTATAAAATAAAGCATTTTTATGCGACATTCATCAAAATTCATCGGAACCATTGAAAGGCTGAGACACGACAAAGGCAGCTTCGTTAGGCCTCTGACTCCGAGATTTAAAATGCTCCAAAAAGAATTCGCTAACAAGCGTCGTGAATCAGCTCGGGGAATAAATAAAATTACTACTCCCTATTTCCCCCACTTCCCCCTTCAGGCTCGTAGTTAGAGCTAACGAGTTGTAAAGTCACCTGCATCGGTATCAATGTTTCCTCAGTAAATTAGACATTCCTGACTTTTAAACATCGAAGATAAGTTTGTATAATCTCTGAGTGTGCTATTATAATTTGTGTTTAAAAGATACTTTTCAATGGTAGACTCTTACCACCATGGAGCGTTGCAGCGTCTGAATGTAAGAGCGGCATTTGCTATTTTGTTTAATAATAACTCTCTGCTTCGGCAAGACAATACGCACGAAAACGGAGAACGGGATGTCTTAATACTAGATTTTTCTCTGCCTATTTGGGTGAAAAAAGATAAAAATAATATATTCTGCCTAGGCCATTTTTTTGTCTGTCTTGTAAACTGTTTGAGAAGTATATACACAGTATAGATAGTCAGGAAAGTATATCCGTGGCAATATTTTTTTACTAAATTCTGTAAGAATTTCATTATTCTACAGTAATTCATCTAATTAACAGGCCAACTACTACACTCATCAAATGTACACAACAATAGCTGGCACGAGGAGAACGTTCTTGTATATGGATTGTAAAATAACAAAGTTACGGCGTATTGAGACAAGAGACCAGCCCGAGCTGAGAACTATTTAGTTCAGACATATAACATGCATTGCGACGCCGACGGTCGTGGGTTCGATGACCACTCAGAGGAATTCGTTATTTTTATTACCTTGCATTGGTAAGAAGACACAGCGCAACGGGGAGTTCCGAATCTATCTGCAATGTCTAGAAAATTGGGTGAAAAGTGGGCGTAGCAGCGAGTAGCGAATTTAAAAAAAAATATACTTTGAGTATTTATTCTGTACGCAAAAGAAAACAGTATTTGAGATAAGAAAAGATGAACACAGTCATATTGAGTAACAGATAAACAAATTGAATGCCAGCTCTAAAGCGAGCACCGCGAGATCCACGCCGCGCTCCGGCCCCGCGCACCTGCCCGCGCACCTGCCCCGCGCCCCGACCCCGCGCCTTTGTCACGTGACACCGCTTAGGGTTGAGCTGGGATTGTTAATTAATTACTGTATACTTAAGAGGTGGTTCGATTTCTCTGTCAAGACAAAACATAGCATTGAGTCCCCGTAGGTGGTCGCTCCAGCCTGATGAGAACTTATAACCGCCGCATAACTAAATAGTTGTAATAATTTTGTTTGGAAAAATCTTTATTTTTTGCTTCCCGCATTAGAATAATCGAAATAATAAAAACGAGACGAGTGTAATCGCCTTACATAAAGATTATTGTTCTTATTCAAACTACACTAACTTGTGACGAGCGTTCTCTGAGAAACTCTTTAATTTATTCCCGACCTGAGACAGACGACTGTCTCGGTATCAACCTTTTTATATTAAGGCCTAGAAATTTAGATTTGTATTTTTAGTATTTGTTATAAAGTTACATTTGTCAATCTTTGTAATGTTTTTACCTTTTTTAATATTATAATTCCGGTTTCTGTTTTTTAAAAAGCTTTGTTTTTAGCTTTACGATGTATTCGGCATGCAGCAGACACACTCCGTTGCCATTTAGATACTTTCGTTCCCCACTTTCCGCCAAATTTGGAAGATTGTGTAGTGAAACTCAACGCAACTTACTAATTAAATGGCGGAACCCAGAGCATATTTTGTTACTGTGAGAGGAAAAAGGAATATAAATATAGGGGCAGGGGAAGGGGTAAATTGTTTTCACGTTCACAAAGCGCGGCGTTGAGTTCCACAACTCACCACTCAATATATACAAACAATATTTGGAAATTGGGGAACGGAGCTAATAAAAGCGATAACATCCCTCGAGTGCGGATCGAACTTACAACCACCGCATATCCCTCTAAACCACAATTAGAATGCTGTTTCACAGTGGTGTCCTCTAGATAAAAAGGTTCCGTAGTCTCGATGACACTGCAAGTATACTTTGTTTTATTTGGACGTTAAATAAAACGAGTAACGAGTGGTGAGTGCTCATAAAATATTTTATCAAGCTACGAATAAGCTGACACTGTACACTTTAAGGTCACCAAGCAGTAGAATTAGGAATTTACTATTAAATATATATAAAAGGATTTAATATATTTTTTAAAGAATATTAAAAGTATAGGTACTGTTGAAATTATACTGTTGAATTCCGGCACTCCCTGCCTGCTATTAGTTCAGTACTACGTTTACAGTAGGTACCTACTATTAATGTTATTACCATTATATTAACTGCATTAAACAAAAGTTGTAGTGCAATAACTTACAGTGGTCGTCTCATTAACATAACAATTAAACACACGATGCGCTTCTCGTTATACTAATTATATAATATTGTATTTATACATTGTCACTTACATGATAATGAATAGGACATTTAACTCTCCTATCATAGCAGAAGTCTTATTACAAATTTACGCGACTAACGGACGCGCGCTAGGTTGAAAGTTCGTATGAAAAAATCTTTAAATCGGCACCGATTTTTATAAAATACTCTTAAAAATATGTCAATGAAGACATGTTTCGTGGTTTATTTTCATTCATACCCTAGGGGTGTAAATAAGGGGTTGAAAGTTTGTATGGAAAAATCTTCAATAAGGCTGCAAATAAGCAGGCGAAGCTGCGCGCGTCCGCTAGTATACAGATAATATTCAAACATTATTTTGGTAAATGTTATTCCAAAGGGATGCGAAACCGTAACTATTACTTATATTATGGTTTTTGAAACTTCAAGAATGTTTAATCCAATCTTTCACTCTAAGGGCTCTACCATGCTTGATGACCTTTTAAAAAATCTCTCCTTTTTCCCATATAGCTTTTCTCTGCGCTTCATTAATGTAGAGAAAGAGAGTTACATAGTGCTACAGTTGACCTTTTACTGTTGCGAAATGCTAGGAAGTGGCAAGTAATAAGAAAATGGAAGGCAAACTCAGAAGAGTAATGCGCAGGGAAGCTTGATTTATTTGGCAAACAAGCTAGTCGGCGCCAATGATAAAATTATTATATCACCAAGATGAGAACAAACAGCTTATGTAACATTATTTTAGTAAATAAATAAAATAACTGTAGCGTCTTCTTTTTTAGCGGTTAATTAAATAGACCCTGTGTTGCTAGACTTTGTTTGAGTTTTGTCATTATTGCAAGCACACTCCATTTGTGTTGGTATTTCGTATTGACCTGCAAGTACGCGTTCTGTATGGCAACTTTCCGTCACGAGTGAGGCTTACAGGCATCCCCGGCAAAGCGCCGCATTGAGTTCCACCACTCAACACACAATCCAGAATTCAGTGGAAAGTGGGGAGCGGAGTGTCTTAATATCAGGCTCCCTCCCTCTGCTTACCCATGCGGTATTAGGAGGTTTCCTAATGTTAATTAAAAGTAAAACTAAACCAAAGTAACTTCATCCTGTATCCCTAGCGGGGTAGTAAGAGAGAACGGAGCGCCAAACGCTACGGTCCCTGCATGCCTCTTTCGCCTCGTCCACTGTCATCAACTTCTTCATACATGCGCTCCGGGGGACCTCGTGCTTTTTACATGCCTTCCTCCAGTCTCTTTGATACTGTGTTTTCGAAGGTCAACCGTGGTTACCCCCTACCTCTCTTAACACTGTTATTTAAAAACGACATATTATGATTATTATTTATTATTCCAAAATTTAAAAAGTCATATGGCTTAATTAATTTATATTTAATGTAACTTCAAATAACATAACCTAACCACCTAATCTTTAACATCTCATACACTAAGACGTCGTTTTTTTTAAATGGACTTTATTGCTGTTGACTCCGGAATGTCATGTCGGTGACAGCGTCACCAGCGTAACTCACTCCAACTGTAAGATGTAGTCTTAGAGTTTCAGTATGTATAAATTGTTATATATTATTGAGCATGTAGAGTCGTCATTTTGGCGAAAAGATAGAGAAAGTAGTGATCTACCTCTCGATGGACCTGATAAAACCAGACAAGCGTAAGTCGAGTCCGCTCACCGAGGGTTCCGTAAAAAAAATTGGAGGTCTTTCGTAATAGCTTTATCTAAAATTCAAGCTTAGCTTAGCCCTTTCGTCTGATACCTCACTTGTACAAGCCTCTTTAATTAAATTTTACCCTACTTTTAAGGCTATTATTTTTTTAAGATTTAACTACGAATGTATAATTTTCAGCTTTTTTTCCTGAACTGGTCAATCGAATTTACCCCATGAATTTTGATTCCCTTCTTAGTGTCGAAATACGCATTTTTTACGATATAAATGACTGTTTATTTTTTTCAGGAAATGTAGAAATACATTTTTTCAAAAAATCATGAGGTCGTAGATTTCAGTATATGGTTGGAATTTCACCTCGACATCTCTTGCCAAATAGACAGACATGCAGGCGAACAACAAAGTGATTTTAGGATTTTGCCCTTTTTTTCTTAAAAACGTACGGTAACTCTAAAAGAAAAATACAGTTTTTGATTTTTTTTGCCTCGCTGTTACGCTGGGTCCTACGTATAAAAGAGCCTAGTATTAAGACACTATTAATGAATAATATTTCACTTTCCTGAGTGGGAATCGAACCATCGCATTTACAGTCGACGACCTCATTTCGTTTTAATAATCGACCTCTACAAATTTATATACAATGTAAGTACCATTTACAATTCAAATTTGAAGTTTTTCCTTCAACCGAAAGTATCTCATTATTTTGATTACGTTGACACTCAGATACGCGGCGGTATTTATACAGAGTATAAATTACTTAACGTTTTTAAAGACTAGAAGCAGTCATCTTCAATATGAACTTCTACTTCTCTGAAAATGTAACTTAGTTATAATAAAAATGTAATACGATTTTATAAAATACCTTCTGACCTGCAGCTAGCGGCTCACGCGCGGCTTGGACCGCTTGAACTATATGCAGTGGTATAAGTGTGTGACTGTAAGCGCGATAGGTGGTGAGTGGATGGTGGGTTCGATTCCCACTTGACGATATATGAAATTTTTAATATTTTTATTTCTTCGCTGTGGTTAGTGACACGGTGTTGAGTTCCTTGAATCAACACGCAATGCGTCTAGAATTCCGTGGAAAGTGGGGCACGGGGTATCTTAGCACTGGGTTCATGCGGGATACAGCGTGAAGCTGAAAAAAAAAATTTCATCATTTTAGTATGGTTATCTATACTGCTACACACTATATAAATTGTAATTGTCTTATTTAATAGAAAAACATTAGTTATTCACGTCTGTCTAGGTAGGTGGTAAGTATGTGTGCACTGCAAACGCAATTTTTCCCGTGGTAATTCCGATTTTGCAAAAAATCCATCTTTCCATTTTACCCCGGACAATAAGGAAGAAATGATTATGATGTAACCATAAAATTCTAGGTCTCGTACATCAAATCATGCCTATTTCTATAAATACACAACTCGTCATTAAGATAAATAATTTAATAATTTGAAACATCTATTACCATTCTTGTAGAGAAGTCAATATAAAATGATTTGAAATTAAAATTGTGTCTACATTCAATGACAAAAGATCTCTAACAAATGACTCTTGGATATTATTTTTTCTTAATAAATTAATAAGAGCTTTTTATCAGAAAAAAATATGTGCAGAATTTTGTTGTTGGAATATTGTCAATTCAATTCAATTCAATGTTATTTTAAAATATCAATATTTTTCTACACAATAAACAGTGTACAAAAAGGAAATTATAACTCAAAATAAATATAAACGAACTTTAAATTGCATCTGATTAACCGTTATCTGTTTGAGTAAACTTAAAATTTTTAAGTCGAACTCAAATACCGCTAAGCTCGTTGAGATGTAGAGTCATTGAGATACGAATAGAAAGGTAATTGCGAAGCCCGCAGGTACTAATAAAAGTTAGTGAGTCTGTTGATTCAGCGCTGATGCCGGCGCTTTGTCGTGCAGCTGGTACGGTTGGTGGACACAGCTTTGCACGGCTCTGCGAAACTCCGGACGGAATGTTTAAATATATTATATTTTGTTAAATGGAAAACGTGTCTTGAATTCGTACAAATTTGATTTTGCTGATAAATTAATATGTAGAGACGGACTAAATGGAATGGCGTATCATGAATTATAGTCTCGTTGTGATTTATTACTTCAAACTAACACTTGATAAATTATTTGGTAGCTTGTAGTTTCGGTTACAATGTATTTTTTCGTTTAATTTTATTCGTCAATTGCGTTTGTATTTTTGATTGTATTGAATTTGTTGTTATATATGTAAATCAAAATATTCGAGGCCAGTCGTGGCGCAAGAGCACAAGTGTGTCACGCCACTCAACACGCAAGGCCTCCATAATAAGGCGGAGAGTGAGAGAGAGGAGAGTGAGAGGAGTGAGAGACAGAGAGACAAAATATATCGTAACGTTGATTGTAACTAACTAGCAAAGTATTATTCAAAATGTTGAATAAATAATAAAGCTACAGCATATCACAGTACTCCGTGCTCCGTAATTAGAAGGTAATCTATAGACACCACAAGCTTGCCATCAGTAGGTAATTCACTCAGGTGCTATTCAGGTCTCAATTCAATTTAGATTCTTGATTTATGTACTCGTATGAAATGTATGAAAAGGAGGAATTGGCAGGAAATTGAGAACGCATGACGATTTATTGGTTCTAACATATAAGTGTGTATGTACCACACATACGGTGAATGAAAAAGTATTGGTCTCCCATTAGGCCTCTTGCCAGCTTCAATAGGTTTGTGTTGCTATCATAACTTGTTATGAAATTTTGTGGTATAACTTAATTGGCTTTTTTTAAACTGTGTTATGTTAAATTTAAGAAATATATATTAATTAGTTCAAAATAAACAGAAACTATTTAAATTTTCACGACACCACTTAGAGCTTAAGGAATCTCCTACTCCGTTTATTTCGTTTTTTTTTAAATACTTATGCATTTCCAAATATATCCACCTGATCAATAAATAAACAGTAGACAAATAAACTTGTAGAAATACAAACGAAAAAAAATCATTTTTGTAAATGTTAGTGTTAAAAAGCGGTTAATGTTTTTTTTAAAAAAAAACACCATAAAAACATATGTATATCGTCTATGTTTCCAACGTATTTGAAAAGAGTTTCTACGTAATTGCAATAAGTGATATATATCACTCAATAACATATATATAATAATAGTCATTTTAACGGACTTCTGTAATTTTTTCCGCCTTACATCTATCCTCTTTTACACGAGTACACTAACAATATTTTTTTTTTCATTAGATTTTAAATTATAATGTGTAAAAACAAGTTATATGCTATATTTCAGGTAAAAAGAAATGTTATTTTAGTTGAAAATATCTTAATTACCCTATTAAAACTTCAAGTATGTAGTTAAATTAAAAGCATAAATACGTAACACTCCCATTTTTAGCAATATGCGTCATACCGTTACATAAATAGCGTTTATTTATACCTGATGTGATATTATTTCAAAATAGCCCACGAACTAGCTCAGACTTCACGCGAGCTTTGAAAATAATGCAACATTGTAATTAAGATGTAGATAATGGGGAACATGTAGAAATTTTATAATATACTACATTAATCACCTTTGTACTCTACGTAGAGCTTCGAGGTCGCTTTTTATATACTACATCTACAGGTAATTATAGGCTTTTACTAAATCAAAAGTTTTATATGTTTTTATTTTCGATAGTGGATTTTAGAGATAAAATGAGGCAACTGTTACTAGTGTATCTGTGTGGTACACAGATACACTGGTAACAGTTGCTACATGATGAGAAAATCAAACTTGTAACTACCCTCATTATTATCATAGCCTTTTAAACCAATTTTACATGAATGTTTCTTTTAAAAACTGCTTAAAATCTTAAAGAACGATTTTGAACTAATAAAAGCTTAATTTACTTTCTTAGAAAGCAATCATACACTTGCTATACAGTTGCTATAGTGTAGAAATTTTCAAGGAAATTTAGCAAGTCATAGCAGACACGGCCAACTTCGACGGTGGAGTATCCGCTGCACCTAATTACACCGACTTACTCAATTTACTATCTTTACGCGAACATAGTATCCTCGATAAAGAGTATTCTCACTTTTAAATATGACTAGTGCTTGAGAAATAGCATCACCGGTTGAAAGAGACAATTTGTTAACGTAAAACAACTACACTAAGAGTATTATACAAAATATATACTTTGTAGAACAGGTTTGCTCCACAATTCTACGCTAGCAAGTTCCTATACGTAGCGTGAAGGTATTTTTATATGACATTTTTTGAATTTCGCACGCTCACTTATCGTAGAGCCGTCCCCCTTAATTCTGTTTTGTCACGAAACAATAAAGACAATAAATAAGACGGCCCTCAGTTATTCTAGATTGTAAGCTGAATATAGAAAGGGTTAGAGGCCGTCGGTATAAATCGCTTGTCTTGAAATAAGCGAAGCTGTAAACAGGTAATGCTGGGTTATGTTTACGACGGTTGTAGGTTCCTAAAAAATACTTTTAGATAAGCGCTAAAAGCGGAAAATACATAAAATAGAAACTATACACTAAAAAAGATATTTTCGTAAAGTTGTTTTAACAAATAAAAAATAAAAGTGGTTCTTTTGGCTTCGTCGTCTCCTGCATTAGTACTCCGTACCCCAGTTAAGTGTTCAGTGGCGAGTATCAATTGAGTACCCGCTGGAACCCACAAACGTTGCGTTTGCAGTCACAGACTGTGTCTCATAAAGAAGTAACTAATGTGTAATATGTCTCAAACATACATACATTATGTGGGGCGTTCTCGCAAAACAGATACTCGTAGTGACGTAAATACATCGCATTTTCTACATCTATATCTAATGCCATTTCACTCTCCCAGAAATTAAATATGCTTTTGAAAAATATAACATGAAAAATACTGTTTTAGATGTTGAGTTGAGTTTCGCTTATTAGATCTGGGTCTGGGATCTTGTTTGAATGTTATGTTGTTTTCACGTCGTATCCTACATACGTCTAGCAGGGGGGGGCAAAGGAATACTTTGTACCATAATCTTTCCCCAAATATTGAGATATTGCATGTTGGGCGACGGTAGTGGGTTCAGTCCCTACTGGTAAGATAAATTCAACCACTCAACATGCAATATCTGGCATTCAAACAGAAAGCGGAGTACGGCGAGTCTTGACACTAAGTTCTCTACCTGCTTGTATCTAAAAAGAAGATAAAACATTCAGATTATAACTAAAGTCAAGCTTGTACAAGCTTAATGCATTTTTGATGACATTATGCAACTTTTATCCTACACTATGAAAATGGCGCTGAGAAACCAAATGTAAATGAAAAATTAAATTTCCAAGTGTGCCTATATAAGTAAGTATGCATTCTATGTAATATGATGCAATAGTTTGGAACTCCCCGCGTCACATTTGAACACAGGATTGTCATATAAAATATTCACGCGAGCACAGAACTCTCAGTACTTACACAGACAATTTGAAAGGGATTTTGTTGTTTAAAGTAGGTACAATAGTAAAACTTAAGCCACGTTATTCGTATAGAGTCAACTTGATTAGTGTCAAGACATTCCGTTCCCCACTTTCCGCTCAATTTTCCAGTGATAGAAAGCGTCTTGAGTGTAAACGTTACGACCACGAGTGTAAACGTCAAAACGCTGCGTCTTAAGTGCCTGACATCAACGCCGCGATCTGTTTATCAGAGACTTGTAGTTTGTTATACTCTCTATTACTTTGTAATGTAATGTAATTACAAAAGTTATAATTGAGTTCGTGCGCCGTGTTCAATGAAATATTTAAACAGAATACGCAAATTTAAACAATTATTTAAACTTTTAATAAACAAGTTGATGTAATATTTTTATGGCTATTATTTCCAGTGAAATATTTTTAATGTTCCAAAATTATTTTGACTTCTTTCCTTTGTTCTTAATTTATTCGCTTTTATATTCTTTTTTTTGCTTCACATTGAGATAATAGTGTTAAGATACTAATGCGTATCGACTTAACGGCGCCTTTTGTCTTCTTAAAAAAGCGAGCTAATGCAAATATTTCAATCACCGGAGTGGAAATTGAATACATACAACGTCAGGACAGTTTTTTTTGTTAATTTTCAAAGTGCCCATATATAATGAGGCAGTGACGTACGCTGCTTAACATCGGACCCACGATCAATACTCATGCAATCCTATTGTATAAACAAAATCCCAATAATATTTTCATGTTGAAACACTAAGTCCGGCGCCAGGGCGCTTCCCTTGGGGACGTTACTTCCCCAACTTGTCTAATTTGCAAAAACCGCTCATTCGTTCACGAATCCTTATTGAATTTTTACGCACAATCTCTCGTCGTCGGCTCAATGAGCAATTTTTCAAAGTACTTATAAAAATTTAACCGGAGTCGAGAGCATCTGAAGTGTGACAAAGAGAGCGGTTCATTTACATAAAAATTAGAGATGATAACCATCTGCGGTGACTTGGCCGAAATTGATTTTAATATTGATTGTTTGTTTTTTTAGGTATACTAGTGACTGAGTAATTAAATCTAAGACAATTGAATATTATATTATTATATACTTAGTACCCACTTCTTATATTTGTATTATACAATATGTTATGGTATAATCGAGCTGGTATGATGATGGAGTCAGAACCTGAATAGTCTAATAATACTCTATCGTTCACAGACAGACACTCGTGTATCACACGTGTAGCCCACCTATGTCACATCATTCTCTAACAAAATTAAACAAAGCGGAAAAATTAACAAGTTTTAAATAGGTATAAGAAAAAAATCGCATCGTATAAAGGTCGAGACGTGCCGAATTAACAATCCACGAGGAGCTCGAGGCTGGGATCAAATATTCAGGAGAACGTCGATACAATCCCGCGGAGGTAGTGTTAGCTCTGCATTCATTCTGTACAATTATATGAGTTAGTGGTCAAAAGTTGTGTTTGTTTACACTTTTATAACCCTGTACGCAAACAAAGAGGCTTTGTAGGTTTGGTGTGTCCATGTTTTATAGTTTTATCCTATATTTTATTTAATAACATCGATAGCCTAAATTATATTAACCTCTAGGCAAATGTAGTCAATAAATATATTAAGACTGCGATGTAATAAGGCAGGCGGACACGTCGTTAGGAATTTACTTAACGGCAAATAACAACCGCAACGAAATCTTTTCGTATTTTTTACCAAATAGGATGACCACAGTCGCCCTACCTGGGCCCCCGTGGTCTAGTGAGACAACATGAGACCGTATATGCGGTGCTTCGTGCACGAGTACGACTCGCACTTGGTCGGTGTTTTTATGTGTGATTTATTACGACTTAAAATTTAGGTGCGAAGTGTTGATAATATTTTTCAATATTTATTTTGGAACAACTCAGATAGAAAAGATGCAAAGCGTACTCTATTTATTTCCAAACGACAATATTTACTTTATAAAAGTTAACATTTAGTGTTTTAAATTGAATAAGTTATGTGTATGAAGCTGTAACTTGGTCACACGTGATGCAGGTGTAATGTGGTACATAGAGGGAATCCATTGCTAAGACACGCCTATTCAATAATGGAACTCAGCGCCATGCTTTGTTTGTTACCAGATCGAAATTAAATAATATACATGATCCATCTGAATGGGAATGAACCCCCGTACGCCACGCCACTTCGCCACGGCGACCTCAGTTTCCATATAAGTATATTCATACAAGTTACGTGTTATGTCACTTTATATAACTTCATATTTCTTGTTACAGGTAAGCATCGTGATGGCTAATGTTTGTTAGAAACAGTATTCCCCTATATCCACTATATTCAAGGTACAATAATAATGTCAAAAATAATTTAAAATTAAATATATTAAGGTTTACTTATACTTAGAACGTCTACAGAGAAATGTCTCGTATATTCCTAGATGTTGACTTTTCGTTTGAACTAAAATATAAGGTGAAAGTATGAATGATAATAATGTTCGTTGTCATTGTCGTCGATCAAAATTAATTATTGACCTGCGATTGACAACACGCGATGTATTTACATTATATAATGTTTATTTAAGAAAAGAGAAGAGCAATGAAAGAGGATTTTGCAAAATTCCTACGGGACCGGCAAGGAGAGTTTCAATAACGGGCAATGACTAGCTATAAAGTAATAATTGCGTCTATAAATTATCAATAAACACATTATCAATAAATTTATAATTATTAAGAATATTAAAAAAATTGTTATTTTCAAAAATCAAATTAAATAGTTTGCTAAAATGTTTTGTAAAACAGAATTGTTTTTGTATATTCATAGATTCACTAAGCACCACGAATCCCATAAGTTTAAGTCAAAGTCAAATAACATGACCGTCAATGTAAATGTATATAAAAGTGTACTAAATAAGCAATAACGAGACAGGAAATAGTTTAAGTTGCTAACTCGCCGCCGTGGCGCCGTGCTCGCGAGGTGCGAGGTGCCAATTCTCTGCTATTGTAACAAGACAAAGTGCAGCGATGACTTCCGCCATTCTACACGCAATGTGTCGAAAATTGTTAACGAGGAACGGAGTGTTATAACACTAAATTGAAGGAGGCATGAAGATAAGAAAAAATAATGGAAATAACTTGTATACTTAAGGGAATCTGCATTTTGACGAAATCCGCCCTCGCCCTCGCCTTGTATGTATATTGTATCGGGGCTCTTCAAAACTGCTCCCATGGCGTCGGAGCGTCTTATGTCGACCCGAGGTCGCTCGGAGCCGTCGGGTCAAGGACATAACCTCTATTTAAATCCTAGTGTTTTTGTATCAAATAATACCTTTTGAGAATTAATATAAATACAAATAAACACATTTTTAATTTTAGTGAATATTCATTTTTAGTGTTCTGGACCTCAAAACGATAAAATGGAAGCCTTATAAGATCAGTATGTTGTGAATTCTAAATTAATATCAACCATTTTGGCCTACGGTCGCTTAAAGCACAGAAAAAACAAGTTTCTAAGTCAACGAAATCAAAAGATACGAGTGTTTATGCATCGATTTTGCTGCATTTTATATGAAATTGCTGCTGCATTTGTTACATAATGGAAATCTGTTGGGGATTTCCTGTATTTTACAATTTTGAAATTTAGTGTGAAGTGAGAACTTGCAGTACCAATGAAGGAAAAAAATCCAAAGAGTGAATATTTATTTGTAGATATTTTTGAAACAATCCTGAAATTGCTACAGAACCCTCGGTATGTGAGTTTGACTCGCATTTGACCGGTTTTTTTTTCAGTGTCATTTAATTTTCATAATTAAATGAATTAAAATAAAAGCTTTTTAAAAAGTATTAGAACTTGATATTGCACCTTCAAAGAAAAATTACTGTTCCTGTCTGTTTAAATGTATCAAGGAAAAGATATGAGAGCAAGAGTGTCTCGGAATTTGACAAAAAGTGAAGAATAGAATAAGTGAACCCGTCGTGTTCAGTGGTTCAGTGTTCAACGCAGCCGTTGTGGGATCAATTGACTTCGAACTTAAATTTTATTGAAATTGAAGTAGATATACATACTCGTATATAAAAGTGTTACATAGAGGTTAGAACTGCACCAAACCCGGGATAGTCGCGTGATGTTTTGAAAATGTACAAATAAATGTATGTACACTTGAATATTTATTTTAACACTAAATGGAAAAATAAACGGAGCGGACTTCATAGATTTTGACAAGTCTTGGATTGTTTTCATTTATTTTTATATTGTGAGAGTTTTAGTTTCTTACTTTTTTTTGGAAATTTGTAAAAATCTCCGTACAAGGATGCTAACATAAATAAGTTGTAACGAGCGTATAAGAATTTTGACGTAGCTTGATGAGAACATATGGCTTAGTGGTCACAGCACTTGGATGATTTCCCCTATTCCTACCTTGCTATGTGCGGGATACATCGTAAAGCAAAAAAATAGAGACGCTTTCTTTATAACACTCAGATTCTAAAGTTAAGGTGCTTCGTTCCCAATTTTCCTGCCGAATTTCGGAATATAACAAATGAAACAGTTAATTCTTCCGGTGGAAATCGAATGTATTAATTATTACCAAGAAAAAAAAAATTAAATTAAAGAATAATATATTTAATAAAAACAACTAAGAATATACGATGAAACAGATTAAATATCAAAGTGACTTGTGCAATGCAGTGTAAATGACAGAGACACTGTCTTCGTTACAGCGGCGTCGCGGAGAGAAAAAAAATATAGCCAACGAAACTTTCAATGAAATGAAACGGGTAAGACAAAGAGCACGACGTTGAGTTCCGCCACTAAACACACTATGACTTGGATTCGAACAAGAGGCGAGGTAAAGCCTCGGTATTTGGTTTTCTCTATGCTGGTTTTCCTGCTGTGGGAGAAAATGTGAATCTATAAAAAAATATACTATGTAGGCAGAGATGTTGTACGTGTTGCGTGGGGGAACCCAACGCCGCACTAAACACAATACAAAACGAAAAGTTTGTTTTTAGAAAAACAAAATTTTCCAAACATTTTGTCATAATTAAATAGAATAAATTAAGCATCTCCAGAAATATTATTCACTGTTTATCCTTTAATTGTGAAATAAAAAAATGAAAAGGACTGCTTTTGATGCTCTTTTAATTTAAGCAAAAAGATCAATTTCGAGTCAGCATAAACAAACTTCAACATTATTAACGTCGTATTGTCTATTTTTCCGAAAGATTCGAAGTTTGTATTAAAATGTTGTCTTAACTGGACCAACGACACGACACACACTTATACTAGTCGCGCGGGCGAAGCATGTTAAGGTGATTATGTAAAACGCTTCGAGGTCGTCAACAGTTCTGATACTGAGCTAAGTCTGGAATATAAATTGGCCTCGCATTTGCATAAGAGTAGCTACACCGTATACGCTGTAATGTAATATACGATATACAAAGTAAATATTAAATTAAATCAATAAACCATATATTATCTTAAATATAAAGTGAAACTTAAAATACCTTCCTTCTATCCACGTATTCGTTTACTTATGAATAGCTAAACTTCTAAACGGGGACAGTACTCCAGTGTTTTACGAGGTCGTGCTTGAACCAAACGAGCATATTTTATTTTATTTTTGTTTCAGTTTTTATCGTCGGCTTGTCACGTTGATATAAAACAGGTGCCTCGTAAAGTACCTCCGTGCAAATATATTATTTATACTTTACAATTATAACAATATTAGGAAATACAAATATACTTTTTATTGTTTCTCGCATAACGAGGTCAACAGAGAAACATTACGTGTTGAACGGCGGAACTCAAGGTCACGCTCTGTCTTCCAGAGCTGGGAAAGGAAAATAATTTAAATATAATGAATTAGGAGTTAATTAAACAATATAAATTCCCTCGAATAGGGACAAGGATACGATCCCATTACCTCAAGACGACCTTTATAGTTTATTATATATATAATTTTAGCATATATATTATTTTTGAATATAGGTATTACTTATATCTAACATCTAGAACAATACTTGTCTAAATCTAGTATGTAGGTCGCGACCTACGCTTCCTGAATTGTACAGTAAATAAACAATTCATACAATGCTCCTTGACTTACACGTTCCTTCACAAATTGTAATAAAGTTCGATTATATGATTATGTATAGAGAGCAAATATAAATGTATTTTCCCCTAAACTCCCTAATAACTTACTAAGTCCAGTAGTCTAGTATTTGTATGAAGAAGTAAAATAAGAGGCCATCGTGGCGAAATAAAACAGCTAGTTCCTCGGACGGGAAATAATTATAGTGTAGTAATATGCATATATTTTTTATTAATATAGTACGTATTTTCTTGTCTTGGCAAGTCAAAGCGCCACTTAACACGCTATGCCTTCAGATTTCGGGGGAAAGTGTGGAACAATAGTGTCTTAACAATTATTATTAACTAATAACTAAAAAATAGCAATTATTGCTGGTTTTATCATAAACGTCCGATTCAGTTTCGATCATAATCCTGCTACTTGTATTCTGTTCATTGTCTTTAAGTAATTTGTATACACACTCACGTAACTTTGCAACGTAGAACACTGAAATATATTATGCTGGTTTCTGGGGAATGAATTTTTTTTGGAAATTTCTACGGGGACAGGAAAAAAATGAATTTTGCATTTAATAAACCCCCTAACCGAAGTTACGGGCGGCCATTAGTTTTATATAATTTGTTGAAACACTGTAGGACCTCTACATACCGCCGCGATAGATACGGTGCTCTGGTGTCAAATAATTTTGATAGACGGCGGCGTTGCCAAGTCGTCATCGTATAAATTACATGAGCATGAGCAGACATGCAACTCGGTAGATTTATTGTTATTATAACTCTATTAGGGCTTAGATATCAAGAGAGGCAGGAGAAGACCTCGATTGACCTTCGATAACACATTATGATACCAGTATCTTCCAGAGAAAGGTTACGTACAAAACAAAAGAACTCCCTAGAGGGAGTCTGCCCGCGTGTGCGGGTTGATGACAAAGATAGGGATAAAACGTAAAGCTAAAACAAATATTTACATAGCTATAATTAATTGTAAAGGATCTAAGCACTTGTTAATTATTACATGTAATAAGGGCAACTTGTATGTAAAGTTCTCTAAGTAGGTCCCCACGGGGTCTCGCGAGTAGCGTTTTGTAAATCAGCTTCACGCTGTATCCCGCACACAGCAAGGTAAGCAGAGGGAACCTAGTGTTAAGACTTTCCGTTCCCCACTTTCCGTCGAATTCTCGAAGAATCACGTATTAAGTGGCGAAACTCAACTCCGCCCTTTGCCTCGACTCCAGAGTGAAGAAGTGGAAACATAATTTCGTGTTAGAATAAATTTATATTTAATAAAGTAATGTAGGATTTAGTAATGTGTAGTGAATTGGATTCCCTAGACTTATTATTATAGGACAATCAAGCACGTTTGCCTCTGCAAGTGAGAATTGATAAGATCAAATTTGGGATGTAACCCATCTATGGGGTTACATCCCAAATTTTTTTATGAGAAAAATGTTGAGAATTTGGACATACAATATATATCAGGGGTACAATTGCGTGACTGTAAACGCGACTGGTTGTGAGTTCGATTCCCACTCACTGAAATAAGCTCCTTTCTATGCGTTTTACTAATAATTATTTTTTTCATTCTTTCCTCATATAAAAATTTCAATAATATAAAGTAAATGAATACCACCACCGTCACAATAATCTTGGGAAATATCTGTAACAGTATACAGGGACTCCTGCGGAAATGGAACCAAAATATCGAATCCCTGTAACCCTCTAATCACTGACCTGCTTCGAGGACGTCTTTACCCTCGAGTAGGTTCTCGTTTAGAAGTACCGTATAAGGTAAGTATAAGGATTTTTTTAAATATATTTCTAGATTTATTCTGTACTTTTCTGTTCTTATTTTACTTCGCCACGATGACTTTTCTTATAACCTTTTAAAATAATTAATTTTAAACTACAACATAAATGAATGATAATATAAAATCAATATAAAAATGAAAAGTTAGTTCATCAAGTAGAATGGAACCATAGCCCTACTGCAACACGACTGATGTTATTTTCGTCGTTACATAGAACTAATGAGATGTGAAAAGGAGAACTAAAGCAGATGTGACTTGATCTAATCTAGTGTAATATGGCGGACGTTAGAACGAACGTCGTGAGAAACTTTAACGTACTTTAGACGACTCTATAATGCATTTTTTTTAAAAACACTAGCATTAATGCTCTTTTTATATTTAGGTGCCAAGGGCCAGTGGATTTGGTTTCCACTTGAGGAGTTAACTATTTTCGTTTCTGGTAAGTCGCGGAGTTAAGTGTCAGTGTCAGTGGAGTACGGAGTATCTTGGCAGTGGGTGTTGTCTGCTCACCGCGCTAGACGGTAAGACGCGTGAAACAACTTTTTTGAGTATGGAAGTGGAAAGCCCTATCATTAATTAATATTATAACATAAACTTTGTAAGTATATTCTAAGTTAATACTTTACGTTAATCAAGAATATTAAAATAATATTTTGTTCCTTTACGTTAATAACTGCTCGCTCCGAAAGTCTAGGAAAATACATTAAGATTTATCGAACATCTCACTCGAACTAAGCTCTTACGTAGAAAGCTTGAGACGTTAAAGTTCTTAATATTTTGTACATTATAAGATTTTAAAGGCAAACACGTACTCGTTTATAAGTACTTGTTATAAGTTGCGTCTCGTTGTTTTGAAATTTATTATTGTAGTATCCAAATAAAATGCATAAATAACATATTTTGTTGAGCTTTACGCTGTATCCCGCATGTAGCGGAGCAGACGGAGGGAACTGTGTTAATATACTCCGTTCCCCATGTGACGCGCAATCACGACACATGGCGAAACTCTACGGCGCGCTGTGCCAAATTTGAAGGTTATGAGGAATTTATAAAAAATATAAACGCTTTCGCTTTCCGGACTAACTTCAAATACACCATGTTCCTTCACACACACTTTCTATCAAAACGAAGAAATAAAAATAATTAATTCCCCCGAATGAACATCGAACCCACCATTACCATTGCACTACCCCGCTATACCTCTTGAAAACCTGTAAGGTATGACGACCACATATCTCTACTATACAAATTTCCTGTGGCAAACCAAAAAGTATTATTTTTCATTATTTAATTTTTTTTTGTATTTTTTCAATTCATACCTCAAAGTATTTTGATATGGTGTATGGTGGACGTGGTGCAGCCTCAAAATGTAAAACACAACGGTCATATGTTCGATTTCTACTCGAGACATTAAATTATTTTCATTTCCTCGCTCTGGTAACAGAACAAAGTGCGACGGTGAGTTCCTGTTCTATTCTGTTCTTACTTTGTGGCGTTCCGAGCGTGTCAGTTCAGCTCTTGGTGATTGCATACAAAATGCAATAAAGACGACGGCAGAAATGCTTGTATCTTTTGGCGTTGACTTAGAAGTTTATTCAGTTCGAGGGATCATGAACTTAAATATTTTTTGATATTACTATAAAGGTTCCGTTTTTACTTTCCGAGGTACGGCATCATAAAAAGTACGAATATATAATTAGTATATTTAAATCGTACAGTATACGGGTACTTAGTAACTTCGCGTAACGTTCGGAGTGCTAGCATTCCGGAACGATGGAATTTCTCATTATACGTCTCACTTTGTGAAATATCTTTAATGTTGTTTAATTTATTGAGGCAACTTTTTTTTAAATTTCTTTAGTGCATTTTTGTAATGATTGGTTCAATTTGTATAATGCTTTGTTTAGCGAGCTACCGTTCTGTGCGCTACATCGCTACGGCGACAATGGCAATTACACGAGACTGAATATTCAATACCTTTTACAGTAGTATAGTATTTATACGTTACAAAGCAATAACTGTAAATCATTGCACAACTGCGCAAATATTGCAAGTGTTTAGGAAAGGGCGACGTGAGTGTCTTAACACTAGGTTGCCTGCTTGTTATTTGGTTAGCTGTTAGCAGAGTCAGCCAGTCAGTCCAATGTGACTCAATAGATAATGAAATGTGATGTTAACTTTCGCCATTCAACAGCCTGAAACTAAATATTCCTTCATTAACATTTCAAAGAAGGAACTTTTACAAGGTTTCACAAGTTAAAATAAAATCTCTAGAAAACAATAGACCGGTCGTGTAGGTAGGTACTGCATACCTTATACTTTATAATGTAAGGTTTATATGGTCTCCTACAAAACTAATGTCGTACTGATTCTTCAAACAAAATGAAGTTGCGCAAAAGTTTCGAATTGTTTTAATTAATTTGCGGCACGAGAGTTCATAATTACGTTTCGGAATAAAGGTGTTCGTGACGTCACATTACACATAAAGTCGTGCTTAGGAGGATTGAGTGGCGCAGCGACTGCTTGCGAAACGCAATGGTTTTAGGTTTGATATTGACTCTGAAGATTGAGGCAACGCGCCACTCTACACTTGGGTGGTGCGTGGACTTCGAAGTATATTAATATATATATTTTTTATTTTTAAATTCTTCCTTCCAGCATGGTACGCACCTGCTCTGTGGTAATTACAAAAAAATGGACCGCAATTTATATGAGACAGACAAACGGAGAATAACTAAAATAGCTATAGGGTCAAAACAAGAAGCAAAATTTTAAACTAGTTATACTAAAAACTTAGGGCTAAGATAAATTATTACCTTGTAATAATTAGTACTCTCTTAAATGAATAGACCGGAGACAGACTGGCTGTGTTACGACAGCCTCATGCGAGAATGTCAATTAAATTTTATCATTTTCTGCTTCAACAGAATAAAATTTTAATAAACGAAACATTTATAAAATAATAATTCAAATTCAAATTATTCTTTATTCAAATAAACTTATTATACGCACTTTTGAATCGTCGAATGAACATATGAAGAAAAAGCTACCACCGGTTCGGAAGGCAGTTCTGCTGAGAAGAGCCGGCAAGAAACTCTACAGTTGCTCTTTTCAAAGTCAATAGTACAATTTATTACATTAGCTAGCAGCTATCCTGCATTACATTCAATAGACATTACATACATTACGTATATAGACATACATGTTTATTCTCTAAATATTCTTGAACAGTGTAATAAGCTTTATTTATCAGATTTTTTTACAGATATTTTAAATTTTGGAAGTGGCAAACCTAGAATACACTGCGGAATTTTATTATATACACGTATGCTCAGACCCATAAAAGATTTATTAACTTTTTGGAGGCGAAAACTTGGAGTAACAATCTTATCTTTATTTCTCGTTCCTATCGTATGATTGTCACTATGTTTACTATGACAATGTATATTTTGTCGGACAAAGAGAATATTATAGTATATAAATTGGGAAGCAACTGTAAGAATACCTGCATCTTTGAAAACATCTCGCAGAGAATCTCGCGCTCTTAATTTATAAATATATGTCACGGCTCTTTTAAATAATAATTCTTGATTCATCTTCAGCATTGTGCAGGAAAGACAGAGAGGACTCTATGATAATTTGTTGTGTTCCTCATATTCCGCCATATGTTATGCAGAATAGGGGAACGGAGTGTCTTAACACCAGGTGACCTCTGCCCACCCCGCTGTTTACGCGATCCAGCATGAAGCAGTGTTAGCTTTGGCAGCATTAGCTTATCTAGAATAAGGAACCAAGTACATAGAAATATAGAAATTAAACTACAATGATCACATTATTATCATAAATATTATTAAAATTGTAATTAAATTATTTAAGCCTCATATGAATGCCAAGTTCATCTAAATTGTATACTAAAATACAACATAACGCCTAAACATTTAGGATTTGCGCTCAAAACGGCGGAACAAGAAAGATATTACGAGCGTCACAATGTCCAGGATGATATAATCTGGAATAAAGGCCTAGTTGAAAAAATAAAGCCAAATCTGTCGTAAAAGGACGCGGTTTCTTATTAAAATGTGGGCCTTCTAGGAAGACCTCCGCGAGAAATGGGTTTTTTTACATAAAAAACAAGAATATAACTGATAGATGGTTTGTTTATATACTCCTTATTTTTTTTTAAACATAAATATAATTGAAGACTATATGGGATTTGGACCCGGCGCGGGTTCAAGTCCCACTGAGAAAGTGACTATGTAATCCTCTACGTTCCCCAAAACCTACGGCTCGGTGGTCACAGCGCTTGAATGATTTCAAATACCGCTACGTTACAATTTAATTTAAAAATGTTAAAAATAAATTTGAATTCACGATCGATCGCGGTCAGCCAACATGATTCTAATTAATTAATATCGGGCACAGAAACACAATCTAAATCCACTTAACCATAACAGACAATCTTCTTAAATATTCTTGTTCCTAAGAAATCTTCGAACAAAAATTATTTAAACATAAAAAGCTCTTCAAATACAATCCTACGCAGCGTTTAGCATTCCAGCGATATAGCGTCGCGGCGTAGTGGGACAGCGGCACAGTACGTACAACACGTTCTGCTCTGGTAATACGAAATACGGGGTTGAAATCCGCAAATAATAATATATAGGGGGGAGGGTGGGGTACAGTGTAAATCTGGAGAAAAACGCAATCGTAACTTTTTATATAATTATATATGTAGGAGATTGCTCGCAAATGACTCTTATTGGACCTGTGGGCTCCATTGTGGGTTAATGCAAGCAGGAATAACGCAGCAGATTCGTGACACTCGTCACTAGTCCTTCCTTTCTCCAAAACATCAGAAGACTAAATCATTCTACGATCGTCAAAACATCAGNATAAATAATATAAATTACACAGCTTTTCAGCAAGCAATGACAAGCTTCTACACAGCTAATTCACGAAATCGGATTTTCTTTACTGGCAAAAACCATGTTGCGTTCCTTTAAAACGTACAGTCTAATGTAGGATTTTCTTTCTTTTTCAGCTTCCTTATATTGCTTGCTCATTGGTTTTTTAGTATTGCATTTTAAGATTACCGGTGCCGGTGTAATAGGCCCAAGAGAGAAGCTTAAGTATCCTTTGAAACTTATCATGCTAAGCAAATTTGTATATGAATATTCAAATTCACTTAAAATATCTTGTTTTGGTTATTTGTTTTATTATTTCTGATTTCATCATAACTGTTAACTAACTGGCTTAAGTTTTACATTTGGCGGAAAGTGGGCAATGTGGAGTCTTTACATTAGGTTCCCTCTGCCTACCCTGCTATAAGCGGAATACAGCGTAAAGCTAAAAAAGACGTATGTTTATATAATTATAGTTACATTAGGTATTGTTATCTGCATTTTGACCAATTAAATAAAACCTCTAGTTATCGTCTTATCGAAAAAAAAAATAAACCTTTTTTGAACATTTAATGTTTTGGTTTTGGTGAAATACATTTAGAAAGCTTCAACTAATCCCAGACTATTACTAAGAATGGACTTTAAAAACGAAACGGCAGAAATACAAACTTCAGTGGAGAGAGGTTGCTGTTCAAAAATAATCTATTTAACTTAGAGTACTAACTTCTTCTTCTTCTTTTAATCGTAGCGTACGAAATGATTTAATGGTAATTTATTTTTATGTTTTGTTTTACTAAACCTAATAAATAAAATTATTGGCTGACCTTCTAATAAATTTCATGCTAATACGCGAACGACAGGCTGTAGGATTTTGATAATTATATTAATATTTATTATATTAATAATATGTCGTTATTGTAAATTCTTTTTGAATATATGCTTATCAGTAGTCTGATCACCCAAATATCAATTTATTCATTACTAGCGCCCCCGCCCCCTTCGCCCACTGTAACTGTACCTACTGCACTTAGTAACTTATACCTTACACTTAAATCATCTACACTGTGGTGCTCTAGATAAATCTTAATTTAAACGTTTTGGTAATTTATTGGTATTTAAAACGAAAGTGTTTAGTTATTTCACATCTATTTAGGCAGGAAATAGTGACACGCGCATGGAAAACAATTTTTTTTTTATTTCTGATCCCACGAGAATTTCGGGATAAATAAACGCCTATATGTTGCTCTATAAACCCCTTCTAACTGTCACTGTTATTTCCATAACAGAAAGACAAACAAACAAATCGTGTAATAAGTTCAAAGAAACGTAGAAGGGTAAGTCGGGCTCGCCCACTGAGGGTTCCGTACAAAAATTGGAGGTCTCGAGCTTTTTCTGAAATTAAGGCTTAGCTTAGCCAGAGCTACTTGAGGTAGAGGCTTTAATGCCAAATTTTGCCCCCCTTTTAAAGACTATTATTTTTAGGACTTAACAACAAACGCTTTATATATTACAGACACGATCAGTTACGTTTTTATTATATGTATAGCTTATTAATGGATTATTACATTTTTCACATAAATATTCACGTACATAATATATTATGACCAAAATTGACTATTACACTTTTAATTACTCAAACCACGCGCAAACAGAACCACAATATTTTTAATTCCAAGCATCAGCCCAACAGTCCATTTTCCCCTAGTTTCCCTCGCAAGTGCTACTAAGACTAAGAAAGGAAGTTTTCTATTATCGCCGTATCTTGACACCGAGTTTTCCGGCTTGTGTAATTGCCTCACTATTTTACAAGCCACGCAAACAAAAAACGTTGACAATTTTATACAATTTGCTAAGAAAAGGTTGGATTCATTTATTCTAGACTTAAACGATTCTGTTTTATTTCAACTTTTTATTCATAACTTGTTTGTTAGGTGCGATAAGGGACTATCTCTTTATGGACAGGTGTAGGTTTGGTCATTGTTTCGAGATTAATATTTTTTAAAAAAAATTGACGATGATGATATAATGAAAGATTTGACTGATTTATTTTTATTTTTATTTCCTAAGTGAGAGTGGAAGGAATACCACTTCAACATTGTTAAAAATATCTATTCCTATTTAATAAAATTTGCCCAATGAGACATCAAGTTGACATGCGGATGACGACAGTTAGTGGCCTGAAGCTAAATAATATAGTGCTCATTGCATAATGTGTTATTGCTTACCACTGGGAAAGAAGAGAGTAAAAACAACTGTAAAAAAATACGAGTAAAAAAGACTTATGAAGCAAGATTGAGTGGTAAAAGGGGGGACTTCGGTTGACCTTCGTATACACAGCATCGATGATACTGAAAGAAGATCACATTAAAATATGAGGAGAGTATGTATGAAGAAGTTGTTTCAATGGTATGCAGTGAGCGTGACGTTTGGCGCTCCCTTCGCTCTGGTTCCCGCCGGGACAAACTATATTGGTCAGTGAGGGCATCTGCTTCTTGGCATAGCGGTATTGCGTCTTATTGTAGTCGCAATGGTTCTTCCCTCTAGGAAGAATAAATTACTTTAATTTTCTCCCTTTAAAACATGGGACGTGGCGGTGAGTTCCGCCACTTAAAAAGCAATGTTTCGAAAATTGGGCGGTGCCTGAAGGATGGAATGTCCAAACACTATTCCTTAACACGGTTCCTTCTGCCTAAAAGCTAAAAGAAAGAGACATAATCTACTTAGAAAAAGTATTGTACTACATATAGAGAATTATTCACATTACGCCGTCAGTGATGTCTGTAGAACAATCGTGTCTTCGCAATAGTCGTAGATTCAATCTCCATTTAGGGGAATGATTTGATATTTAAATATTTTTTATTTTCCAACCTACTCTGGTAGCACCACTCTAATGCGAGTGAGACACAGACAGTGAAGTATTAAGGAGTGATGAATAAAGATGGTGATAGCAAAAAATATACAATAACGGAAAAAATAGACATTCATTTCAGAAGAATTTTAGGCAACTAAAGTAGCAGATTAGATTATCTTTTGTCGTCGGTCGAACCTACTTTCTGCTAGAGGTGTAATGTGATTAACTTCCTTAACGCGAGTGTTAGCAAGGGACCGAACAAGTGTTTGCTAAAATTTGTGAATCCCTAATTTTGGTACCTACTAGGAGTACAACACAATTACATGGATCTTAATTGTGATAATTAGTATTTAATTAAAACCAATTATGTATTAATTATTATTATTAATATTGAATTGTTTTATGTTATTTGAGTATGGAATAATAGTGAGAATTTTACGAAAAATTGGGTATTGAGTGGCGGAACTCAACGCTGGGATTTATCTACTAGTGTGGAGAAATGTAAGTACATTTACAGTCAGACGTATCGTCCGATTCCCACTCAGAGATTTATTATTTTTATTTCGTATTTGACATCCTCGTAACAAGACAAAGCGCGTCGTTAAGTTCCGCCACTTAACACACAATGTTTTAAAAACTCGAGGCGAAAGTAGAAAAGTAGAAATGTTTATAAAACAAATATTTACCGAGTCTGTTAAGAAAATAAATGTATGGTCATATTTTTTTATCTCACAGGGTAAACAGAGGGAACCTAACTCTCCCATTGCGCAATGACAGCCAACTTTAAACTGTCGCTTATGTCCTTAGATGATAAGCATAAGAAGGAAGGGGTAAGTTAACATACCTACGCAAAATAAATCAATGAAGATGCCAAAAAAAATGTACAAATATATGATTTATAATGTAATTTATATATTCACTCGAGGGGATCGCATCAATATTTATATTAATTTAAATTTCCATTTCTGGTGTCGAGACAAAGCGCGGCATGCAATACCTCCAGAATTCGGCAGAATGTTGGGAACGGAGTGTCTTAACATAAGGTTCCCTCTGTCTATCCTGCTGCGTGCGAAATACAACGTGAAGCTGAAAGAAAAAAATAAAATGTTATTGAAAAAATTAAAATATTTAAAAATAAAATTGAGCAGAGGAAGTCAGCACCGTGCTTTGTTTTACTAGAGTGGATTTTTTACTCTCGTGTGTGGGAATCGAACTCACAACCTGTTGTTTACGATTACTCCATAATGACCTCTCAGATCGTAAAGTAAATAGTAAATAACAACCTCACTCCATTTTTTTTTCATCCAACTGTAATTAAATTTTAATAAAGAAATTAAGGAACATCTAGAATCAAATATCAAAAATTAATTTCTCTTAATGTAGGGCGGAATGATTCCTTAACTCGATTCACTCAGTTTTTGCGGGACTCAGTTCCGCATGACGTGCTAATTACCTATCTGCCGGTAGCCCGGGGGTTCCCCGGCGGTGGGAGGTAGCGGGGAGGGGTGTTCCCCTGTTAATTATGTTAACGACCACCCATTATGATAATATTAACGGATGATATCAACGTTTGTATCTACTGCCCGTTCTTTGACTGGTTTTTTGGAGTATATTATGTTTATAAGACGTCGTGCGAGTAATGGAAGATAACATTCACTCCGGGGAATGGGGAACACAACTGGGGAAATTTAGTATTTTTTATATCGACATCATGGCAAAATATAGGTACGTCTACTAGACAGATTACTTGTTGTTAGTTTAATACGTTAACATAATACCATTAAAAATGTATTAAGCTTATTCGAATTAGTCTCCATTCGCTGCAATACAGTCCTTCAAACGTTGATGCCAATCATCAATAGCAGCACCCACTCTTCTAGGGGAAGAGAACTGTTTTAGGGGGACTTTCGGGGGCTCATGGTCTTCACCTCCCGACAATTTTTTTTTTTGCTTTCGGACAAGATTTCACTCTACTCCATTTGAATGTAAAAAAATATTTTACAATATATTGAAGCGAACATAAAAAAACAATGAGCAATATAAAACGACAGATTTTAAATTCAAAAATAATATTGTGTTATTTTTTTATTATAAACAGTACTTATGGTAAGGCTAAGAATAAAGTAAAAGATTAGATCCTTATATATAATATTAAATGAAAAGCTTAATACGAACATCTAAGTGTCAATTGTAAATTAATCAAAAACTAAAGTGTTCAATTTACATCTGAAATGCTTCCTATTTTCTGGAAAAGTTTTAAAAAGAATAAGAAATATAATATTAACTAAACATAAACCTGCACTTTGGTCGTTCACAATAAAAGGGGTCTTTTTGTAGGATTCGCGGAGTCAGCTTAGCTAACTACTAGCGAGGACGTCACGTTGAGAATGAAAAAGGACGTACCCAGGTAGCTTAGGCACCTCGAAATTATGAAAAGAATAGTAAAGAGGGTTTATGAAGCAGGACTTTCGAGAACACTGTTAAAAATATTTACATACTTTATATATAAATTATGAAAGGTATATGTATACCAAAAACTCAAAATGTAAGAAACATTAAACCGACCGTCGCAGCCATAATGACACGTATAAGAAAAATAGTATAAAAGAACCATTTATGTTACGAGAGAAATGACGAAAAACGAAATCTCAAATTACAATAATATAAACGTTTGGGAAATGGAGTGAAAAATGTTACTTCGCTGGCTAACTGTAACTTATGTAGTGAGGTATATTCGTATTATTATAAGGGTGGTCTTTGGGATTCGTAAGTCTTATAAGGGAACAAACTTATATATTAGAAAAACTTTATACAGCTTCACGCATACCGCATATAGCAGGGTAGACAGAGGGAACCTAGAGTTAAGACACTCCGTTCCCCACTTGCCGCCGAACTTTTCGAGGCATTTCGTGTTGAGTAGCGTGTGGCCTAGGTGCTAGAGCGAAGAAATGAATACATATTGAAAATAATGTTTTACAATTAATAAGATTTTTTTGCCTTCTAATAAAATAGGTTAGATTTTTTCTTTCTCTTATTTATGCACTATGTGTATAAAGATGTGAAATATTTTGAATACAGAACTCGACCTATGAATAATTTGATGGCTTCCAATTCCAATTCCAACATGACACCGATTAAACAAAAAGCCCAATCGTAGTACTCCGATCGTTCGACGATCACATCCAAGATGTACCATCCAAGATGTATAAGTTTCATGGCTCATTTGCTGAATTGAGAGTCGTTTTATGGCGGCGTGCGGAATGGCGCACCTCTCACGCCTAATCTTTATGTACGAATAAAACGAAACACTAAATGTGCGTCTTAAATAAACGTAAGCTCCGAAACTGCTGGAGCTGACACAGGATGGGCCATAAAAGGCCTCTTCACATATTGTTCATCAACTATCGTGAAGGCATTACTTTATGATGATATACAGCGTGACACTAATAAATACCCTTAAACCACATCAACATCCATTATATATAAATAAATGTGAGCTAATGTCGATATTATTGTTAATGTCAGTCTCTGAGTTCTCTCGGAGTTCGTTAACTTGGATTAGTGATTATATTGTAATTGATCTATAATTTGTACGTTGCGAGTTTATTGTAATCTAGATGCTATCACCGACTTCGTCCACGTGGACGACTGTTATATTGTCTATAGCCTTTCTTGATAAATAGATTGTGTAACGCAACCAGGCTCCTGAGATTAGCGCGTTTAACGAAGCAAACTCTTACTTACAGTCTAAATGTAGTTATCCGTAAATCACTTAAAAAAGAGAGATTATATTGATAATTTAAAAAATATATGTATTTTTTATTTTAAGTAAACTCTACATTTTAAAAGGCGGAAATGAAAATATTAAATAATTCATTCCCAGCTTGTGGGTGGGAATCGAACCCCCAGTCGATATTAATATTAATAAAATAGATATTTTAGAGGCCATCACAGTTTTAAAATAGAGAAGATGAAGTGGGCGCGTTACTTTGACATCTAAAGTATACGATATAACGATGTTCGGGCTTTAAAGAAGTTTTGAAGTAAATTCACACTCAAATTTAAAAATAAAATAATATCCGAACATGGTTATTTTGTAATATTTCATAAAAGTGTACCTTGACGAGGCTATTAGAGATATTTTTATATAATAAAAAGACATAAAATATAGATGACGTTTTATATATGGTTTGGATAATCATATTAAGGTCATATACAATGACTACGCCATGTAGCTCCCGTTACAACCGAAACTTATAAATTAGCAATGGTTTTATTTGGCCGCTCGTTTGGGCGTATTACGCGCTTATTAATTCTCCAGTTTCCCCATCGCTCAATAATTAGTTTTCCATTTCCCGGCGATAAATAATGAAAACGTGTTGAAACTTCACAATAAAATTGTTCCGTCTTAAGTCAGCCAAATTAACTAACGCTCGAAATTAGGAAGGTTTAATTTGTTCAGAATTCGCATTTCACCAACTCAATCAGAAACCTATAGACGATTTTGTGTTATATTTAAAATATTTGAAAACAAAATATTTGTTGGGTAAGCTGGTAACTTCAATCTGTAAATTTAATTTTGCTCTCTTCAACGCATTCCGTAATATTTCAGGGCAGCTTTTGCTCGAACGTTTCCCGTGACGAGCTTAGTGACTGCTAATATGGGAACTCTGAAAAGTGTATCTATTTCGTCGTAATCTGGTCACCGAGTAATATTGTGAAGTCAGTTTTTAAAAAAGTAGATAGACATGTATGCCATATATACTCATATTGTGAATAAGGATTCATAATGTGAATTTTGACATCTTAGCATAATTCATAATTCTTGATGCAAGAGATATAAGGTACCTAAGGTACCTAGGCAATCACGGTGCACACATACAACACCCTATGCTGACCACGGTGTTGTTGCGCCCGAGACGTTACGCCTCGGTGGAGTTCCTTCGTGTTGGACCTTTTGAATACAAGAATTCTTACAAAAAAAAAATACTAGACATCCTCTATCTACCCTGTTAACTGCGGATATACTAATTAACAATCTCACTTGCGTATAAACGTGTGTACTGAGCTCTAACTAGAGTTAAGATAATACAAGCAGATATTGGCTGGATGCTGCGAAGATGCGGGCCGTTAAAGTTCCTCCGCTTTAATTAAAACGGAGCTACTTTGATCGACGGTGCCGTACGCCGCCGTGCACCTGCATTATCTGCACCGCCTGAGTGATATATCGTTGTTTTATTAAGTTATAATTGCAATCGAGATATAAGTAGTATCGAGGTAGTGTCGAGGCCGCTGCGCGCAGTGGTGTGGTGGAACAGCGCTTTAATCTAAATACGTCAGTTGAGGCTTCGTTTCTTATTAACGGAAATGAAATATTTATATTTCCTTGCTTTGTTAAGAAAACAAAGCACTACGTTGAGCTCTGCTAATCATTACGCAATATCTCGAAAATTGAGCGGAGTGTCTTAACACTAGTTCTCTCTGCTTACCCTACTACATGTGGAACATTTCCTAGG
Organism: Heliconius nattereri; assembly: GCA_013403645.1. NCBI lineage: Eukaryota > Metazoa > Arthropoda > Insecta > Lepidoptera > Nymphalidae > Heliconius > Heliconius nattereri. The sequence goes on from JAAIXI010000254.1 coordinate 6,284,438, forward strand.
TTACAAAAAATATAACATTATAATGCTCTAAACACAAATATTCTTATATTTAAACGTCTCTAAGACAATGAGAGCTGTAATCCCTTTGAACCGATTCCAATCATGTAAGTGTCATTAATGTGACAGTTGACTAATTAGCAAATATATGTTTATACAATGGAATACGGGCAGGGGAGGGAGGGGATTTAGGGGCCAATTGTAATGTAATACCAATATTGATAATTGATAATATCTTCTTATCATTTACGGACTGTGATAACGATAATAACGAGACCCTCGTGGTGCAGTGGGGAAGTAAGTTTAAGCTTTCCTCCCAAGTTCCGATGCCACACTTGTTTACAATAAACAAAACAACGTCACGACACTGCTAATTGGACACGACACGAAAGTTGTAAATTTGGAAAATTTACTCAAATAAATTCTAGTTTCATTTTGAAATTAATGTCTTTAGTGCTTTATTTATATTTTATTTCAATTTACAGCTTCGCGCTTTTCCTCATAGCAGAGGCAGGTTAAGAGACCTAGGGTTAAAATACTCCGTTCTCCACTTTCCGTTGAATTTTAGAGACATTGCATGTAGAGTGGCGGAATTGCATGTCGCGCTGGTAGACGCAGCGCGGCGGAGATAAATTATTCCTCCAAACGCGTCAATTAGATCCCCGAGAATCGAACTCACAACCATCGCATTGCGCTCACTCATTGCGCTACGACGGCATTTGTTATTTTTTTGGTATTTCAAAATTAATCGTATTATGAAGAGCGAAGTGGTTTAATAATAAATTATAACCTGCTAAATGTGATGATGTGTGAAGCTACAGCAATCCTCGACCAAACATGTAACTTTCGAGATAGAACATCTATTTCGAACAAATTCACTTAAACACAGAAACAAATTAACTAATTGAATCTCAGGCATAAACAAAACACGGTAAGGCGCAAACCTCAAGTACGAGCCCCAAAAGTTTCACCACCGGGAAATAGCCGCAACGTACAAGTGAAATTAATCCTGTAAGTAACCGGCTTCTTGGTACAGGCCAGGAATTTGGTGAGTTGAGAGCAGCGAATGACATGCCTGCAATTACCTGAGAATGCTAGGAATGTATGAGCTGGAACTGGTCCAGTCTATTTTTAGTCTAAGTCTTGTGACAGCACAATACTAAAACTCATAATAATGTGTTTCTTATATTAATTTGTTTTTCAATTTGTATACCATCTTTTTAGTTCTTTTATTTATTTACATTAATATGGAACTTTCACTATTGGAACTTTTATTCATAATATTTACTTATATTGAGTATTCAACACACAATGCCTCCAGAAGTCGGCAGAAAGTGGAGAGCAGAGTATCCTAAAATTAGGTTCCCTCTGCTTACCCTACTGTGTGCGGGAGGGATACAGCGTGAAACTGATTTCAGTATTTACTCATATATACATATACATATATATAAATGTACATATGTATGTATAATATCTATATATAATTAGTTTTCATTTTTATTCTATTAAAAGAAAATGTAAAAAAAATAAGGCCAAGTTTCTTTCCCATCATCCACATTCATTAACCTTCTTATACATGCTCTCCGGGGAGTGTTCTTTCTCGGACGTGATCTGACGACAATGTATTTTGAAAAATTTCCTCTAATAAATATCAAAAATATATTTGTAAATAATAAAGTGTAACCCATGTAAACAGTACCCAGTTGAATGCTATTCCCGCTCGGCGCCTAATTATACCTATTTTAATTTCTATACTCAAAGTTTCTGTGCGCATACACTCAGCACTACGTACTGTTACGGTAGTTGCAGTTATTAGGTAACTAAGATACAAAAATGGCACCTAATTTTCGTCAAATTATAAGCTTGAATGAGCTTTATAATTTAACGAAAGTTAGGTACTATTTTTTGCTATCCAGATATGGTACTGTCATCGCATCCGGACTAAGGATTAAATTTTAAGCAAATCTGACCCCAGGAAATGGATTAAAAATCGATTGACAGATAGATATGTAGACAAACTAAAAAAATCTAAAATCTATAAAAAAGTATTTACGCTTTGTCTATTTTTAGACATTTGGAAAGTTTTTTCTCTTCACGGTAGTATTTTTTTGTTTGACCTGTATCCCGCATATAACGGGCTAGGCAGAAGGAACCTGATAATAAAACACTTGGTTCCCCACATGCCGTTACATTACGCGAGGAGGAAAGAAAATAGTGTATTCTCCCAGTAGGAGTGGAACCCACAACCGCTGTGGTACTGCGCCCCGACGGCCCTAATGGTAGACTGATTATACATACGAGTATGTTAGGATTTCAACATTAAAAACGACAACCAACACGTCAAACTAAATAACGGAGTCCAGAGACTTATATTTAATCATATTTAATGTAAGTAGAGCACGCCGGCACTAGGTAGGCGCGTATCGCGGCCGAATTAGTTATTAGTCCAAACTTTCCCACTTAAACATTTAGAAGATAGATGGAATGTCACTGGTAGTCCACTCTGACACAAACTATACATATTGCGAATTCTGTAGCAACTAGTATTCACAAGTGATTAGAAAACAAGCAATGGATATGTGACAAGAGTTAGGTTTCGGCTAGTTTTGCGTCTGCGCGGGCTGACAATCGATAAGGCCGCAGCCTCAGTTCTAACCTACATGGCTCCACGGGCAGGATTCATTCTCAACACGCACCTTAGGACTTTGAACCTATATTGACCTGTATAAGTGTATATGCTGTATGTTACAACCACTGTATTTATGTACATATATGAATATATTATTTACATTGAAAATTAATTCATAGATTGTATAAAGTTACTTCATAAATGTAGATTTTTATAACCGTTTATTTTTATTAAATAGATTTTCTACGTAAGATGCTTTTAGATTTTATATTGTTCTTCTGTTCTGCTTGATTATTTACGACAAGCCTGTCCTCCGGCGGTCAGTAAAATCTTACTCAAAGTGGTAGGTTCCGCGCGGTTCCTGATAGCAGGAACCTTGATTTGTATGATAAGTAAAACTGTTTTGACTACTTAATGTTTAACTATAACTGTTTGCTTATGTCTTTAAAATTCGGTTCCAGTTTTTCCCAACTAGTAAAGTACGCAGAGAGATTCAAGTGGCCTGAGATCCCACCGGTAAAACCTGCAGGTATCAGTTTTCTTAATTAAACTTATATTACTGAATAAAACATGATTAGTAGAACAGATTACACTTGGGTTGCCTAGAAGAATCCTGCCGCAATCACCTTTATTTACATTTCTTCGTAACTCGTTTTGGAGAAAATTGCACTCATACGTTTTTTATATGTATCGCACATCATTTAAAAGAAAATCGCATAAGGAATTAGAAAATTAACGGTTGCCTGCTGTCAGTCTGCCGCAAGTCTAGGGTTGCCTGGTTTAAGCAAGTCACTAAATGTTAATAATTTGCACTCATGTGTTTTTGTAATGAATTATATATCAAATTAAAGCTTATTTTTTTCTGAACACGATAAAACAGGGTTGCCTGGTAAATAACTGCAAACAAAGGTTACCATCATTTAAATATTTTAATCCGGTTCCGTTTGATTATGAGAATAGACGATGAAATGCGCGGTCTGGTCTAATGTAAAAATACATTTCAATAAACGTTCTCTCTCTCTTCGTCCTTTGCTTGTTTGATTTGACAACGCCGTCCGTATAAAAAATGAAAAGCTGGCGCCTATCTTTTTGGTACGAATATCTACGTTTTTTGCAAAATAAATGAAAATTATTCAATTAAAAAATATAAATAAAATAAAAACGCTAGCAAGAACTTGTCCGTCTATGCTGATAGTTTTTATGGCATTTAGGTCTGAAAGAATTGTTCTTATCATCACTCCTAACGTCTCTAACTTAGTGTAATCAAAACTGAGGCAACTCCTACTGCCACAATTGTCTAGGTTTTATTTTGTATTAGAAGTTTAATAATAGTAATTATTATTATTTATTTTAAAAAATATTTAGTGCATTACATAAACAGTTTGCGGCAGGATTCTTCTAGGCAAGTGTAATCTGTTCTACTAATCATGTATTATTCATTAATATAAGATTAATTAAGAAAACTGATACCTGTCGGTTTTAACGGTGGGATCTCCACCTATAGTGTTAAGACACTTTGTCGCTCACTTTCTGCTCCATTTTCGAAACATCCATTCATCTTCCAGGGCGTGGAATTAAGAATAATTAAATTACAATCGTCCCTTAAGTTGGTTTCGAAAGACGGTTGTCATCTCAGTTACAGGTCAGACGTGTTCCCACTGCGCCACCACCGTTGCCGTCGTCGTGTGGTGTGGCTGTGCGTAGCTCCACGCACGTGCCCATATAAATACAAACTCACATATAAATATAGAGGAACAGCAGGTACCACGAGTACGAGCAGACTCTTGTTATTCACGATGCGTAACTCATCAAGGACGTGGTTAGATAAATTAATAAACTTTTATAGATCTTGTTTAAGAAATTTTCATTCAAAGTATGTTAATTAGATATGAACTTTCAAATGTTTTTATTTATTTTCCATGCACATTCTTATAAGGTAAAAGATTTTTTTATTGCAATTTATTTATTGTTAATTTTGTTATAAGTTAGGAATGGAGTGGCTGAACAATAGGTTCCCTCTACATATCTTGCTACATGCGTGCAATAGGAGCATGCTGCTTCCTTTTTAAATTGTTTTTATTTTTTACGAGATTTTAACTTTCAATTGGAAAAAAATTGGATAACGAGGTACCTCCTGGATTCTCTTCTTTTTTAATTGTAGCTTCACAATGTACAAAGTTAGGCAGAGAAAGCTTTATGACAACATTCTACTTTCCAGCTGAAGTCGAAATATTGTGAAGTTACTCAACGCCGCAGTTTGTTTTGCTAAAAAGTGATATAAGTAATTCCCCCGAACATTGGTATTGAGTTAAGAGCCATCGCGTAGTAAAACACTGTCTCCTGCACCACGAATCCTCATTTAACAAAAAACATGTGTCCGTATTATATTGTATGTGCCTATATAAAGGCCGTAGTAAGCGTATATCGTAACAAGGAAAATGTAAAACGGACTATTCATTATCCCCGGTATTCCGGATGAGGTGAGCCGAGAGAAACGAGGATAGGACTCAAATATTACGGCAAAATAAAATTTCACTTATGATGCTATCTATCGTAGCGCAATTGGTATGTGACTTGTGGTTAGGTACGGTGGGTGTGAGCTCATAAGACCGTGAGGAATTTAGACCAAGTATTAAAGAATAAATTAAAAATTTTTTTAGCTTTACGCTGTATCCCTCATATTATGGTGGAATAGGCAGAGGGAGGGGAGAAGGACGCTTCGTTCCCCACTTCCCCCAAATTTTCGAGACATTGCCTTGATTGACGGAATTAATATTTGTATTTTTGTCAGAGCGAGTCGACCCCACAGCCGCATCGATCACAGTCAAGCCGCGCCGCGCTGCTGCTGCCATGGCGGCTGCAATTTGAAAACCTTTATATTGAAAACTGCAACTGTTAAATTCATTGCCAGTGCTTGTCGGGCAGATGGACGATCTGCCATCCGGCGGTAGCGACAACATTCAAAAGTGTGTCAAAAATCTATTTAAATAATGAATATTTTTAATTTAAGTTCGGAGGAATTTATATTGGATATATTTATATTGCGATGCCTAATGAAAGGAAATCATAAAACAGAGTATGTACATAATCACTTTCTCTCCGTTTACTTACATTTTTGTATATTTTACTATGAAGTTTTTGATAAAAAAAATTAATTCTTAAAGAATTTTAAGACTTTAAAGTGTGACTTCAAATTTGAAGAAATTTTCTAATCCTAAGTATTTCAATGTCGAATAACAAATATTTTTGTTACAATAATACATTTTTTATCTTGTTCTTACCTCTAATTAAAAATAGTTTAACTGCGCAACAGAAGTGGCTTTAATTAAAGCACGCGCGTTATCGCAGCTTTAAGTTATCGTTGTAATTATCGTAAAGCATTAGTTTGTTGGTATCACACGTCTGGCCGCCGACGCGGTGATTGTGGGTTCCTAGACTAGTTGTGGCGCAGGAGCACAAAGTGTGACTGTAAACCACTCGAGGAAATTAAATATTTATTTTAAATTTATATTTTCATTTCTTCACTCTGGTGTCGAGGCAAGGGGCGGCGTTGATTTACGCCACTCAACACGCAATGCCTCCACAATTCGGTGGAAAGTGGGGAATGGAGTGTGTTAACACTAGGTTCTCTCCGCCTACCGTGCTTTGTGCGGGATACAACTTACACACTCACTCTGTTAGATAAAATATTGCGTTGAGTTCAGTAATCAATTTGCGATGTCTTAGCACTTTACCTGTCCTGATATACGAGAAAAACCGTGGAGCTTTAAAATTTAAAAAATATGTCGTAAAGTAATCCGGCAGAACTAAATATACAACTAAAAGTCAAAATTAAAAAAAATCCATTCTTGCGCAGTCACCGACTCCATCAGCATTGTCATATATCCACAGATAACGACAACATTAATCTCGTTAAAACGGCATTAATAGAATCGGCTTAATTTACATGAGACAACAAAAAATGAATCCATTTTGTTTTTGCTATATAATTGTGCGATTCAAAAACGTCGGCCACAGAGTAGCGAAGGCACTTCCTCTGGGAAATAACGGAACCGGATAAATTTCCGTACATAATTAAAACGACAAAGCGTTATTGACGCTCGTTCGTTTGGTCGAAACGGAACAGAATGAAACATTGTGATATTCACGTCCAATAAAGCAGGCCATAAGATAGAGCTAGTATATACACCAGGTGGCCGGGAGACTTGCCGTTTAAAACGGTTAATGGCCCAGTTAAAACGGCTTAAGTGCGCGACTATAAACACGACGGTTTTGGATTCTATTCCCACTTAGGGAGTAAAGAAATAATATTTTCATATCATCGCTTTGGCAATAAGTCAAAGCGCGGCGTTGATTTCAGCCACTCAACAAGAATTCGACGGTGCACGGACGGACCGGAGTGTCTCAAGACCAGGTTCCCTGTGCCTTCCCTGCTATTTCCGGGATTCAGCGTCATGATTCATGTATGTTGTAAATATTTTATTTGAAAAGTCATCTGAATTCAAATACAGGCGCTTCTTCTATATTTTGGTACTTGAAGTTACTCGTTACGTTAATCTAATGTCAATGCACTTTGCTGTGTCAATGCTATTTAGATAAACATCTGAAGAAAACATCACAATTCAAATAATCGCTAAACCTGAATAATATATAATAATTTCATTAATTTCCTTCATAATAAATGCAATCATAATGAAATTTAACCATGCAATATGAATTGTCAACATTAGAATGGAAAATAAATAGAGTACTAAGTTCCGTCCGTTCTACCTAAAGTATAGAAAAAAAAAGAAATATCCAATGTTAGTAATGAGGCCGTCGTGTGACGGTAAATGTGATAGTTGTAAGTTCGATTCACGTCGGTTGCATGAATACTTTTTATTTATTATTATTTTTATTATTAAATAAGCGCAGCATCGTGCTCTAGCTAGCTCTAGACACAAAATCTCAAAAGTAGTGCAGGAAGTGGGAAACGGAGTGTCTTACCACTAGCTCTCTTGGGTAAAACCGTGCAGTTGCCTTTTTTTGCTCATAAGCTGAAGTACACATTACCGATTACGAAGACATCGGTACATTCGGAGTTCGGACATTTGTCAGCGCCCGATACTCGAATGTGGACGTGTGACAAATGGCGACAATTGTTCCCGACACCGCGCGACTCGATGATAGTTCCTTTGGTGAAGTGTCCTTTTGAAGCTTATTATCTTTCTATAGCCCAAGTCTTATTTTCAAATATTTATGTTTTGTTATTAGCTAAAAAAATATTAGAAAGGAAATATTAATCACAATTGTGTGTAGGAATAAGATGGCCTTCGTAGACGTAGGAGTAATAAATATACATACATACCAAATTAAAGAAAATTTTAAAAAAATCTATTTCAACTACAAACCTATATAAAATCTTAATTCAGCATATTAGGACACCCATCGAGGCGTAATAGGACAGTGTCTGAATGATATTAATGCGAACATGGAATAAACTATAATATTATAATGTATACATAAGCAATGCGAGTGACTAAAACACAACGGTTGTGGGCTCGATTCCTACTTGGGGGACTGCTATATCTAACATCTTCATTTCCTCGCTCTAAGAAAGGGCGGGAAGTGGAAAAGGGATTGTCCGAATACCAGGTAGATCTGATTAAAAATATCCTATATATCATGTATTTTTAAAACATACATGAGTATGAAACAGAGAATATTATATTATAATTTATCCTTATTAGCTTTAAGCTTTTTCTTCACCAATTAACCTATGAGTGATATCACACTCCACTAGGCTACTAGACACCTGTTCGTCGTTTTAACGAATGTAGCCCCAGGAAATTGGTCCATCGTGTCTAGATGCCTGGTGACTGGCATTCAGGCGTCGTAATTGACTTCGCTGCAACGAACTAACGACCTGTTCTATTCTAAATATTTAGATGTTGCGCAAAGAATGCTTTTGCGTAGTGGTTATTTTTTGTGAAACATAAAATTGGGTTGGTTGTGGTGGAGTATGCTTATGAACTATATTTGTTCAGAGTGGCACACACTGGCACAGCGTCTGTGGCGTGTGGCCTGTGGCGATGACTTCTTAGCTGACAAGATAATGCACGGCGTAGGGTCCAACCATTTATGTAAGTAGGGCTACCCCCATCAGCATAAAACTGATTACAGCGCGAAGCTAGATCTGATGAAATAAGTGTACATCTTACGTTATGTCACTACACCCACTCACTTGGTTGGTACTTCCGTTACTTAGTATTAACGTTACAGGCCAAAAATATGGAATTTCAATTATAATAAATTCAAAGGCTTGTACAATTTGCTAGGTTGTCTAGGCCAAGCAAATGTCGTCACACCTACACTATATATTATGAATGCTCACTCTATAACGAATATGATATATGCGGACCCGAACGCGGCAACGCCTGCTATTATGAATATATATTAAATATATTTATGAAATTATTTTCAATTTTCAATAGAGAGATGCGTTAAGCAAGCTCATTTTGGGTGACGTTTTGTAACAACAAACTTTGCAAATCGGCGCTTAGCAACGGTCACTTAGCGACGTTGTCATTAACATGGCGGAATATATTGCATGTCAAATTAATAAGTATTGTAATATATTGGTATATATCGAGAATATTAGAAATATGAGGGAAAAAGTATCCTAAGTTCATCCTGAGACCCTCAGGTATCTCTATATGAGTATTTTATCACAATTAAATTAGCGGTTTGGGCCTGATTGCGTAAAAGACATACAGACAGACAGAGTTACTTTCGAATTTATAATATAGGTATGGATAATGAGGATGTTTGATTGTCATGATCTTTCCTTTTAAGCCGGTTTACCGCATGTAAAGAATGAAATTAAAACGAAATGTATAAATGGAAAATATAAAAATATATTTTCTTTATAAAAGAAATTCAACAATATTTTTCACTAAATTTTATATATTTAGCTACTTTTAGGTGAATTTCAGAGGTATGTGACTTATACAAATGCTCGTTTTAAAGATATTCTCGAGTGGATTTGACTTCAGCGTCTGCTGTCGGTGCGATAGCCACGGGTGGCTACGGCGGCTATTTACTAACGCTCCAAGTATATTTGCAAAGTGATTCAGATTTGAATTTTAAAATACCTGCGTTCTATTGTGGTTTCGTCGTATTTAGTTACTTTTAAACAAGTTAAAAGCTTTATATGTTCTTTGAAACATGTATTTATTTAAAAATAAAAATACCATAATAAACAAATAACCTATTAGCAAATTATCAAAGAATTCCAGAATATAATGTTAATGTATATAAGTATATAAGTACAATTACACGCTTCAGAACGTTTAGCTGGTTTAAGGCCAGCACAAGTGTGAGAGCCTCCCATGTCTTCATAATTGTGAAATCTCAAGCGATGTGTTCTGACAAGATAATGTCAACTTGCCTCAACTCTCGCATTCTTGCATCTAGTCTTACACACAAATAAATGTTCCGCACGCTCTAGCGTCGCTTCGTTTAATGTAGAGCTTAAGATTTAACTGGTGAATGCTTTAAATGTTTTTGGTGTTGTAATTGTAGAGCGGTTATTGTATTTTAGAAAGAGAGGAGTCTACAATTGTTGATTGTATTACTGGTTGCTTTTATGCTTGCTCCAAAATTTTTACTTACATTTTATTCCATAACACTAGTCGCAGTATATATTTTTTTCAATATTTTAAATTAGATTAATTTCTAAATTCTTGACAAGAACATGTATATATAAAATCAAGCTATGGTAGAGCAAAGAGTCGCCATTCATGCTACGACAATGTAATAAATAACATTTCACATTTACCTTTGAAAGCGCTTAATAACGGTAGACAGCTTGATTGAAGAAATTTCCATTAAAAATAAATAGAACCTAACAATAGGATCATCTATTAGAGCTAAGGGAGCTATCAGACGAGCAAAGAAGTACTTCGCGATTCTACGGCATCGCCCTTGGGAATTGAGACTGAGAAACTTTCAATTTCTTTTACATAGTTCGAATAAAAACAAAATAACAAAGTTGGTTTCTATGAAAAAATATCATCTAGTTCTCCATATAAATGTTTACGGGATGAATAGGCGCTAACAATTGCCGCTGTTGCTATGAACTCGCTTTCAAATTACTACTTCTATTTACTGGTTTGTGTGTGTTTTGCATTTGGTAGAATTGGTTTAGTTTTAGTGTTTGTAGCGTCGTTGATGTACGAGTATACCTGTAGAGGAGTATAAGTTGGTTTAGTGGAGAACGAATGAAATCATAAATATGTTATTGATAAATAGTGTCAGTTACAGAGATATTTCCTATGAAGTGATAGTTGGCAGTAAAAAGCATTTAAAAAGCGCGGTGCTACTTACCGCCGCTCAACACGCAGTGTCCTGTGAACTAGTGCTTTATCAGCAGACTCTCTTTGCCTCCTCAGGTGTGCGGGAAACACGCGGAGCTGTTATCCTGACATATATACGAGTAATGTACCACATAGACAACTTTGTAACATTCCGTTACTTATTCCAGTTGGTATGTAAAAGATCGCCGCTGGTCCCAAGAGTGGTCCTCTATCGGACGATCAGATGAGTTGGCGCCGCTGGGATCCATAAATATCTTTGTGCCAGTCCTGATGTCCGGAACTAGGGCGGGCGTGTGCTTGGCGACAGTTTAATACTATTGTTATTGCAACTATGGTTTCGCTTAGTACTTTATATGTAACTCTTGCTAACTCCAGTATTATCCACACTAAGGATAGAAAAATATTTTACTAAACTTATAGAAATTTCAACATAGCTAGGCTCGAACCCGCGCTTCTTGGGGATGCTAATAACGCTTAAACATATTTTTATATATTAAAATATTGACCAGTCAGGCGTCGTGGTTCAAATAATAAAACGTGAAGGTGTGGGTTCGATTCCCACTCGGGGAAATCAAGTACTTAATTTTCATTTCCTTGCTCTGGTAACAATACAAAGCGCGGCGTTGAGTTCTGCCACTCAACCTCCAGATTACGTTACGCAGTAAGTTAGAAACGGATTGTCTTAACACTAGGTCCATCTACCTAGGATAGGTAGATAGAACCTAGTGTTAAGACAACTTATCGTAAAAAACTATCGTAGCATAGAACAAAAACCTACCGAGCGGAGAGAGGAGAGTGCAGTGTCTTGACATGAGGTTCTCTCTACCAATCTTGTTATTCGGGAAAAAGCGAGAAGTTGTAAAAAACTACAATAGTAAATGAATATTGGTAAAAACTTAACTACATTTTATGTTTATTGCGATAGCATCGACTTTTTTTATGTTGTTGATTAATATATTGAGCTTATCAGCAATTAATTAATTAAACTGCATGCAATTAACTTTACACGACGTCCGTCACTTAAAGCGTATATAAGATATTAATCCACTTATTTCATTTATATTTACGCCGTAATACCCGCTCTGGAAGACAAAGTACAGAGGTGAGTTCCATCGGTTGGAGGGGTGGAACATAGTGTTTTCACACTTGTTCAGTTCTGTCTACTTTGTTACGCCGCAAAAAGCGGAAAAAGGTAATATTTTATATATTCAAGTGAATTAAACAAATAATTATCAAAGTTTAGCGTCAATTTATATGGCATATGTTTTTTTTTAGATTTTTAGCTACACATTCAAGCGCGATAGTCAAAAGGAATCTAGCGTAAAGGAAATCACATCTTTATAAGGGAAAATAGGGAATCTTTCGAAATAGTGTGTGTTGAGTGACGGAACTCAACACTTAGCTGCGTTGAGTTCCTGTAGGTAATCTCTATTATTGAAAACACAGTGGATAACTCGAATCCAAATATTACTAACTCTTAACAAAGGCAGGAAACTTCGATGAGGATATAATAATAAAATTATTATTTGGAAGCGATCCACGAACACACACTTCCAAAGTTACTTTATTACTTTCGTTAATTTAGGCGAAAGTTCAGAGCAGAGGGCTATGATATAAATTTAATCTTTTAATTACTTTGTAGTGCCACTTTTAACATGCAATGTTAATAATTTCAAAACGGTCGCATAGAGACGGTTGTTATTAACATGGCAGAATAAATTGCATGTCAAATTAGAAAGTATTTTAATATATAAGTATATATGTGTAATGTAATGTTATATAGCCTATAGCACTTCTGAAGAATGCAGCTTTCATACAAAACAAAAACAAAGTAAATCGGACCAGTAGGTCCAAAGATCTAAGACAAACAAACAAACTCTTCCTCTTTATTATATCAGTTACTACTACTATTATTTATTGGAATTAAGCAGAAAATATGGTTTTTTTTAAATATTAAAGTAGTTTTATAAATAAAAACGAATAAAATATTGTAATGCTAAATTTTATTTTAATTATGCTTCATCCCTCATGTAGCAGGGAAGTAAAGTGAACTGATAAGACACTTTCTTTACCTTCCCTGACTGTTTCTTTCTGTCCTACCGTTTAAATTCGACAAACAGAACTCAACGCCGCGCATATTAATTGCCCCATTCTGGCAAGGGACAGTTGTTCTGTCCCCTGAGTGAGGTGTAACACTCATTGCGTTTACAATGTAAGGAATAAATTATATGTAAAAACCAAAATAATTATGAAAATTAGTATTGATCACAAGTAAAGTCGTAAGCGGACGCTAGTCATGTGTGTATTCGCGCCCAAGGTGCTCTATTAATGAGTATAGAGTCCGTCTTATCGGAACAAAGGCGCGCTCCCGAGAGCGCACAGCGCAGCGCTACGTCGCATGTGGTGTAGTGACGAGACGTTTACGTTACTTAAGTAGAGACAAAAGAGAATTCAGTTATTTATAATGAAAATGTTTAATGATAGTGTAAATGTATTTAAATATTAAATATTATATTAATAATATTATTAAAATTACTGACTGATTCCCAGATGGGTTTCCTATGTTACAGTAAAAGGAACCAGTATTACGACACTCCCTAAGTATCGAGACAATGTTCGTTGCATAGCATTTAGTTTTATTAATTTAAAAAAGATTTATCACTCTACGAATATGCTAGTTGATAACGAAGCACTTCGTTTTCTCCTTCTGACGCAGTGGGTAAATAGATTACTATAGAATATCGATTTGGGAAATAATAATTTATTTCATGCATACTCACCATTGTCAATATATCGCTTTGTGAAATCATTTAAACTTTCCCTATTAACAGTTAATTTTCATTTCTATGCTGTTTTCCTTCGCTGTAAACTTTGCAATTACTTTTAATGTCTTTTGATTACGAAGGTCTTTCAAGTAACTCTGTTTTGTATTCTCGCTTATATTGAAACTGATTAAGAGTATAATTCAAATGTGCTAAAGACATTTCTTTATACATTTCTAAAATCAGTTAATAAATGAAGATCATAAATACATAATACTTCTTTTGGAATATTGAAATATGTTTCTATTATTTTATTAGTTCCGCCACGCAACACTAAATATCTCGACATTGAGTGGTGGTGGATGACATTCTTACCATTTACCCTGCTATGTGCGGGATTTAGCATCCCCTTTAACCAGATATGTATGATACAAATTTACTATACCAACGAATTACTTAAACATGAACTTTTCACGCGTTTTTCTGTCTACTTTTTCTTTCGGTTTTCGAGCATTCTCTACTTTCTGCTCCAATATAAGACATTGCATGTTTTGCGGCGAAACTCAACGCCACACTATGTATTGCCATGTCTCTAACAATTCCCAAATTAAATTGTTTATAAGTCTACTAGTGGGCCCTGACGGACGGATATTTATGAAGTGATTTTCGGTTTTCAATAGAATTTGTAAGAAAATATAAGCCTTAATAATTAAAATAAGTTAAAAAAGAATAATAAGTGGAGATTTATTATTAGATAAAATATCTGAGTAACCGAAATGAACAAAAAAAGAAGAAAAGTAACTAAAGGAAATTCATATTATTAGAAAAAAAACCTAAAGTTTACATACTGTACCACTACTACCACTCGTAGGCAATCAATTATTTCTTAGAATGTTAAACAGTAGACTATAATTCCCATCTAGATGAAATGCTAAACGTGACTATTATATTTATTTTCATAAGGATGAATATCAAATTATAGAAATCATCTAATTTTTGTTAATGTATAAAACAAATCTATATCTATAGTATATATCAACGCGGACTTTTTTAAACAATATTTAAGGGACAATATTTTTGGAGAATATTGTTTTTGTGTCTCATAAGATTGAGTCGGCGCGCGCCATGTACGCGTTAAGCAAATTCATTTTGGGTCACGTTTTCTTAAAACAACAAACTTTGCAAGCCGTTGCTTAGCAACGGTCGCGTAGCGACGGTTGTTATTAAAATGAATGTCAAATTAAAAAGTATTTTAATATATTAGTATATATCGACAATATTACAAATATAAGAGAAAAAAGTATCCTATGTTCATCCCGAGACCCTCATGTATCTCTATGTGAGTATTTTTTCACAATTAAAGACAGACAGACAGAGTTACTTTCGAATTTATAATATAGGTATGGATTAGTCAAACAGGAAGAAAAAGATAATTAAATTACCCGAATATGGATCAACCCCGCGTTACGTTCGCGAGCATCTTATATAGAGTAAAAAAGGTGAGCGTAAGTAAAGCTTGAGTTTGACTAATGGACTTATGAACATTAATTTGAAAGCCATTAGAAACATGACATCTATGACTTGCGATGACTCCGCGATATCGCTAACAAGTGTTCAGATAACTCGGTAAACTTTCATTTGTATTTTACATTATAAGAAAATCCTAAATTATTCATTTCCTTTTTATTACTTTTCATATAAAGTCTGCCACCGGAGGGCATGTACGAAGCAGTATGTAGAAAGAAAGAAAGAAGAAAGTGAAACTGAAGGAAAAGGCCTTCTTCAAAATTTACTTCTAATTAGAATAGAATTGAAAGCTACTGATTGATTGTCACCCATTTATCTATCCTTAGGCCTTGTAAACATAATGTTCATATATGTACTAACTACAGCCCGTACAAGCCGCAGCTCTACAAATAAGATTATGGCCGCTTTAAAGCGCTTTAAAACAACATGTTATATCCGACGTAAATACGCCGTAACATGAACCGTGGTTAGAGTTCGTTTACGGTTAGATTTATACGTTGCGCGACGAAATTAAACATATTTCATTGTATTGTAACACTCCCGAAATAATAAAAAAATACTAAAGTTCTGTGAAATTCAGTAAAATTTTCCTGAAATATATTTTTTCTGGAAAAATATCTATACAATATATAAAACTGTTCCATTACAAAATGAAGGACACAGACAAATCTACTGAACAACTGTGGACTTAGACCTGTGGACACTCCACTGGTTAGAGTATCCTCGTTAAGGTCACATTAATGTTACAGTATTTGAGAGACTCGACGACTCTTTCAAAGGTCTTCGAGTAAATTTTCAACCGCTTTGATTATGGTGCAGTTACACTTGGTTCCCCTTGCTACTCCCTACCCTATAATACGAATACTGAACAAGAGACAAAATCTATCTAAAGTAGAGGCAGGAAAATCAAAGTTCAATTCACTTTTCTAAGAAAGCTTCTTTTATTTCTGGTACAATAGTACAAAGGGGTCGTCTTTTGAGAGTGTGTCGGCTTGTAGAGCTTGGCTTGACTTGCTAACCGTTCTTGATAGAAAGTAATTTGAGCTTTTGAAGCTTATGACTGTCAGATTTCAACTTGTCAGCTACAAACTGTTTCGACTGTAAACGGAAGTAAGATTTTGTATTGAAATGTAAATATTATATTATATGAAAATATTTAATGAGGTTTAAATATGTTTTATTGAGATCTTTATCAATCCTATATTAAAAATGAATAAATCAAAAGTAATATATTTTTGGTAATGTGTGTCTTTAATAATAACAAAGCTACATACTGTGTATGTAAAAGTATAGTACAAAATATAATTAAGCATTATAGATACAAAGCAAATAATATTTGAATGTATAATTAATTAAGTAAAATTAAATTTCATTGTAGCGTCAGAGCTCTTCATAATTTTATAAATATTATTCATATTACATTTGCCTTTACTCCGTTCCTCACAAACGGCAATAATAAAACTGCAGCTCATTGAAAACATGTTTATTAAGTTATAAAACATCTTGTTAATTACGTAGAGCTTTACATACACTCCGCTTATAATCTATGCTCACTGAAATCTAGAGTCGATGGTAGCAACAACATGTGAATTTAAACTCTATTTCTTGTGAAATAGGGCTTAGCTTTGTAGCTTACGGCTCACGTTTCCACATGGCCGGTGTGAAATAGGTACAGTAGCATTCATAGCACTGTATTCAGCACTGAACTGCAAGAGCGCAAAACCTCTACATCAATGTTAGGTTTACCGAAGTTGATTTTCGTATTCACTTATCGTTTAAGTATTTTTATCTCAAATATGACCCTGTCGCGGGCGTAGTTCTAGGTCACTATGTACCCCCATCCACATCCACACAGGCAGAGGGAATCTAGTGTTATTACACTCCGTTCTCCATTTTCTACCGAATTCTGGAGGCATTGCGTGTTGAGTGACAGAACTCAACGGCGTGCTTTGCCTCGTCACCAGAGCGAAGAAATGGTAATATAAATGTAAATAAATATTTCACGTCGACTTACAGTCGCACACTTGTGCCGCTACTAATCTAATTATCAAACTGATCATAATGACGCAATGCAACAGTGTCTGACCGTAAGCGTGGTCTTACTACGTGAGCGTGCAATACAGTGCGTATTGCATTTACAATAAGACGCGGTAAGAACTATTCTCTGTCTAAAATGGAGAAGCTGTTTCTAATATTTGTTTGTACCGTATGCTATATACTCCCGATTGTATAAGATCGCTCTCGGGTCACGTGACTTCGTATCAACAGATATCTTCAACATACATATGAATATTATTGCATTCAACAATTTTATAGAATATTGTTTAAAATTATATACTAACTGGTTATTGTAATAAAAAAAGTAAAAAAAAAATTAAGTTAAACGGTTTTATATTGCAAGAAAATCGTGGGGCACGACACTTGCTACTTACCACTAGGTGGGCGAAGTCTCACGCCATGTCTGTTGATTGTAGATATTGGACGTGCTCCACGTATTTATTTTAGTTGACTGTATCCATGAAATATTTTTTTAGATTTTAATACATTTATATGCAACAAAAACCGTTTTTTAACTTATTTTTTTTTACTTTTTAAGTTTTTAGTTTTTATTTCTCATTCTATTCAATTCGTTGAGTGTCTCATTATTGCAAGGTTAATGGATAATGTTACGGTCGACCCCCCCAGAGGTCCAATAAAGGGGCAAGGCTAAGTAGAACAAGATGTGCCTGAATCTTGAGGGGAAAACGCTAACGACATATCATTTTTATCCACCCTAATCCCATACAGTTCTCGGCGCGCTTTTCCTTTTACCTTAACTTGGGTGGTGTACCCCTACCGATGTATCATGTTTAGCCGCCCTAACGCCATACAGTCCTCGACAGGATACCAGATCTTGACTTGGGTGGGAGATTCATATTGTAATTTTGTATAGTATACTGTATTATACTTACCAAGCCCTTTATTTTGATACCCATATTGATGGGATTGAAAACTACATTATCCGCCATTTTGTAGCAGTGGCCATCTTTGATTTTAATTTTGTTTCAGTGCACTAGCACTGAATTCTACTTGACAAGTCGTTTCATTTGATACCCATATTGATGTGATTGAAAAAAACGGAGTTGTCCGCCATCTTGTAGTGGCAGCCATCTTGGATTCACAATAATATTGAATATGGATAATTATATTGTCACCAGAATCAAAAACGTATACCAAATTTCAGATCAATCGGTTAATGGGAAGAGGGTTAAACTTCAATTATTAAATTTGACCCAAACAAATATCCAAACAAACGGGGTGAGCTAAATAAAACCGTTTAAAAATAACTGGTATTAGTAGAATTCAAATTTCAAATCCAAAAAAATACATTAAAAGAAGCTCTAATAATTTTAAAGTTATTATATAACTTATTTTATTACTGTACGTAAACACGGCTCATAGACGACGTTGGGGACTTCTAGCGGAACTTACTTATTAAATAATTACTTAAGTAGTTCTTATAAGTTTGACTCAATGGAGTCAATATCAGGCGTCTTATTGCGTCACCGCGCTTATTGCGTCTCCTGTCTAGAGTACGACATTGTAAGGTATACCACAGTAGAGGACCACCGTGGTACAGTGGCACTCCGCCTGACCTGACTGGTCACGCGACCGTTTGAGTTCGTTCCTCATTCATCCTTATACTTACATACATTATTTTCATTTCTCCGCTCTGGCTCTTCCACTTAACGCAATATCTTGAAAATTGGAATCAAAGTGGGAAACGGAGTATCTTAATATTAGGTTCGTGCCTATGCCTGAAAAAGGGTAACGTAAGTTAACAAGTACATGTAATAACATTACAGGTGTATTTATTTTTACTTGTTTCGAGAAATTTAAGATATTTAACACAAAAATGCGTAATATTGTGTACTTACACACAACGCATCTTACATAAGTGTTTCAAATTCGAACAGAAAGTTGAAAACAGAGGGTCTCGAAATTAGCTTGGGAAATGAAGCGTAGAAATAATTCGAAGACATTCAGAACAACGTAAAGTATAAATGGCTAAAAAGATTAAGGAGAGCCACGTCATCGTCAGTATTTACAATTTAATGAAACAGGAGCGACCTAACTTAAAGGAAGAGATTTTTCATATTTCCTTCCTTTATTAAATAAAACGCCATTGAATCTAAAATTGATGGAATGACCAATGGTTGAAAAAAGAATCGACGGATTTTTATGAAACTGTATAGTATTTTTTGCAGCGTTAATAAATGTTTCATTTCGGGCCAATATTTTAATAAATGCGTGTTGAGAAGCGTACCTCAACGCCGCGCGTACCACCAGAACGTGCGAATACACGAACAGTCACAGTGTCCCACGGCTCATACCTAATGAGCGGAATATTCAGTTATTAAATCTATATGAAGTGGCACATACACTAGGGAGGCGGCGGGCTTGTTCTCCATCCAAATATATGCATAAATTATTTTTATTTCACCGCTCTAACAATATAAAGCGCAGTGTTAAGTTTTGCATCCAATATGTCAATTTGACATCAATCTATAGTTCTATATTAAAATTAAAAGGCTCACCAGTTTTAGTTTGTTTGCTTACATGGGTTGCGGATCTCTAGAAGTCCCCTCCAATGGTCCACTATTTCGATGGGCAACTGTACTTGTATCTAGAGTATCCAAGAGTCATACAAAACTCTTAGTTATTGATGTTTGACTACGTAAGCGAAGCCGCATCTGAAAGCGAGTCTTCAAATAGTTCAACCATTAGCCCGAAAGCGGAAAATACAAATATAATACAAAAGTTTGTTTCACGAGGTTCATTTAGAACTGTACGGTGTAATTTAAGCATTGTAGAGGAAGTGAAAAGTGAAATGAGATGAAAAATGAACGAAGTATACTATGCAATAGCAGGAGGTCCAGACGTCGCAGGCGGCGCGTCAATCCCGAGGACCGAGGCGGTGGCAGTAGGCGTAATTTACTCGGCTCTCAATTTAAAATCTAATTAATGTCTTTTCGTGTTGGTGTTTGTATTAAAAATATGTAATTAAATACTTTTCTGCATTTTTTATTTAGCTTAACTTACATTTACAGCATTTGTTAGGAGCCGTGGTCTTAGTAATAATAATAATAATAATAATAAAGCCTTTTATTTACCGTTGCCACAGTTACAAACTTAATGCTAATTTAATATAGTTTACTTTCTAATTTATTTATTTTATCTACAATATTACTAATAATATTTAAGTATATGTTATAAGGAGATTTTTTATTTATTTTTTTTTTTTTTCTACTATTACCATCTATTCTAATTTTACATTAGCGTTCATAAATTGTTTCTTTTACTAATTACTTTATAATACACACTCACACTAATTATTTGTTACTATTCATTTACTTATTTTTATTTATTTATTTTTTTCTCCTTTTTGTTAACTTTTATTCTAATTTTATTTATAAACTATTTCATTTTCTTATTTAAAATTTTCTAAATTATTTATTAAATATAACTAATTTAGTAATATAATATCAGGCAAGGTCCCCAGACTGGGTATAGGCCTCCTCCAAAGGTATCCACTGTTCTCTATGCAGTGCTGTTTGCTTTCAATTGGTAACATTATTATGTTGCTATATCTAATCTAAGTCTTATATAATAATCTAATACATAATAATCAAAGTCTTTTTATTTTTATTATTATTTTTTTTTCTTTTTATCCTTTGGAGGGTTTTGGTCGTACTCTTCCGCGGTGACCAGCCGAGTTGGAAGATCTTTTGTTTTAATTTTTTTTTTCTTCTTTTCTTATTAGTTTCACTATGGAGGAGGTGCTTGATTGCTATGCTTGTTTGTTCTATTATTATTCTTATTTGTAGGATTAATTACAAAATTTAATTTTCCTTGTTTTATAACTCCTTCTGAAAGACTGTTTGATGTTTTAGCTGGAACATCCTTTTGTTGTATTTTGTTCTTTTTATTTATTTGTATGTTTTTCTCTATATTGGTTATAGTAGCATTTTCAGGTGATGTAGGTAATTTACGCTTAGAGTTATTTTTCCATACAATAAGTCGATCGTATTTGATTACAGCTATGTTTCCTTTATCTCTTTCCAATTGAAGTTGTTGTTGTAGTTCTCTTCTTTTCTCCAGTATCTGTTTTGGATAATCTTCTTTGATGTAATACTGCGTACCTTTTAACTCCCTCTTTTGTTTCATTATTTTTATTTTTGTTCCTAGAGTTGAGAGAGTAACTACTATTGGACGTGTTCTTTCGTCTTTCTTTCCTATTTTTTTGATTTCTTGAATGTCGGCATAATTTAGTTTTACAGAGAGATATTGCTCCAACCAGTTGATTACGTTCCTTTCTAAGCTCTCGTATGTTTCTTCGTTGTTTTCTATACCAAAAATAACCAAATTATTTTTTCTTGTCTGTCTTTCTAAGGCTTGAATCTTTTTTTCTTGAATTTCCATTTTATCTTTCAGATTTTCGTAGCGTTTTTCTATTAATGAAAATTTCTCTTCAAACAATCTACTCATACTGAGAGTTACTTGTTCAGTAATATTTCTTCCCGTTTCTCTGATTTCTTGTTTTTGATCGTTCAATTCTATCGTAATTTTTTTAAGAGCGTTTAAGATTTCTTCCATGATTCTAAAGTGTAATTGTCGTCTTAATACAAGTAGTGGCCTCTGTTGTCGTCTCTTAGATAACTTTAATATTTATTGTTTTTTTTTTTTTTTATAAGTCCTGCCCTCTCGTGGTGAGTGGAAGAAGCACTGATTGATTTTCTTTAACAGATCTATGTATTTACGCCTGTTATCCGCTAGGTGGTGTCTTTCGGTCGTGTCGCAGTTCCCTTTCGGAATGACTTTCTTTTTTTTTTTTTTGATACTTCTAGATTAATCGTCCTTACAATTTGTAGTAGAGATAGGCAGAATGGAACAATAAATCTGTCCAAGAACTGCGTTCACTTCACCATCAATTTTTTGTGTCTATGACAAACACAACCATCTTTCGATCGTTACACTGTCACCGGTACTTCGTCACTGTTTTTGCACTTATATGTTCTTAATCGCCGACACTTTACACTTTTCACGTTCTTTTATAGTCCATGGATATCTTCCAACACTATTTATTGCAATTTTTACAGTAATTCAATAAATAACCAAAATTATTCACAGAGCTGATGTTAACCGTGGCACAGCAGCGCCCCTCCTGGTCTTAGTACTAAAACTAAAACAAGATATTTGATATTTTCAATTTATGTCAAAAACTAAAATTTAGCGTGCGAAGTGAGAGTGAGAGGAGAAGTGTCTCATATTTAATATTACTTAAATTATAAGCTTTTTTAAAAAATATATATTATTTAAACGTTATCGAAGTAGAATAAGCTTACCCGAACTTCATAGTATTAGTGTGATATAAATTTGTTTAGGTGTCTCGTTATAACAGCCTAACAAATTGAAATGAAACTTTTCACTTACAAACTTTTTGATAACCTATTTTAGCTAACGCTAAGTACAATTAAAATACGTAATTGAATTATAAAATGCCTTGCTACATCAATGTGCTGTGATTTTTAATGAATTGACTTCAAAAACAAACATAAACCTACATAAATTAGTGAACGTACACAATTTTGTTCCCTTGAACAATAAAACGTAAAAATTCTTTTTTTTACTTTTCCAGAGGGTTATTTAAGAACCCGCTCCTGTTTCTACACTTCGAAACAAAATCACATGACAAATTTCAGCGGTCTACGCCGCGTAACAGAAATTAAAAATATACAGCTATTCTTGTACAAGTACAAGTTTAGTTTTTTTTTTTGTATTTTATTTGCTAGTTTACAAGATAAACAAGACAACAATTATAATTCCATAATTTATATCGAAGCAACACGAATACATCACACCTCACGAAGAAGCGATCTCGGCGCAGTGTCTGACGATGACGCGACGGCTGTAGGTTCGATTCCCACTCGGAGACACTATAGTGTACGCATGACGTCCCACAAGGGAACGAGAACAAGGCAGATGTATAACGAGTAGCTAGCAGGTACAATACATTCGACGATCCGTCCGTACACAAAGGCCCAGGTTGCCTACATTTTTAATGTCGCGTGACCCTCCTTGCCTTCGCGTCCGCGAGGATTTACGATATTCGAAGAGAATTTTGTAAAGCGTCAATCCTGAACTTATACAGGAGTACGGCCGTGACTGACTGACGTCACTATATTTCAACGCAGCTTTTGTGTAAAATCTGGTGTTTCTTGTTGTGACTTTTCAAATATTAATTTTCATGTTATTTTATAATGTTTGGTTAAAGAAAAAAGAATATAAGGAAGCTTTACTGACATCATGTGCTTTTCGCCTATTGAGCTATACCCTTACGGGATACGGCGTGAAGCTAAGAAAAAAACCAAAATGAAACAAAATGAAACTTTAAAAAATTGTAACAAATTTCCTTTACATCGAGCTTACTGAAGTTTTCAATTGTCAATTTATACTACAAGATAACAAAACAGCTTTAGGCTTTTTTTCGCTTTGCAAGGTAACCAGAGGAAACATTTTCGAAACTGTTCAGGCACTTTAACCTCTAAGCAATACGAGTACGTACTTACGTACGTATGAGACGTACGTACGTACGTTACGTACGTCTCATCAAGGTAGTTCGGAATTCTTATACTCTTGTATAAGAATTCCAAACTACCTTGATTTCACAAAAGCGAGAAAATTAAAATAATTAATTCCCCTGAATTGGAATCAAACCCACAACGTCGTCGTCGTCGCCTTTACCGTCAGACGCTCCCACTTAAAATTAATCTCACTCAGATTTATAATATTAATTTAAAATGTAGAGTTAAGTAACAGTAAGGAAAAGATCCTATGAAGTTTTTAAAAAAATCTCAAATCGAGGGAACTCAAGGCATTAACTAAATAACCAATCTCAGTTCATTACTCATTCATAAGATTATGTCTAGAGTCTAGACCTTAAGTTTAAGCACTAGCGTATATACATATACATTTCTGAGACTGTTTGTGCATAAAATATTGCATTGAAGTGCTTTAGAAAAAAATATATATTCTAATTTTTATATCTGTGCGCTGAGTTCCACCACTCGACGCGCTATGTCTCGAAAATTGGGCGGAGAGTGGGGAACAGAGAGTGTTTACAATGGATTCCCTCTGCCTTTCCTGCTTTATGCGATATATAGCGTTAAGCTAACAAAGAATTAGGCCGCGTTCATAGCGTTTGGAGCTACATTCTCAACGACTATCCCGTGAGAAGTAAAGCGGGAACCATCATACTTAGAATAAGGATAAATTCTGATTCTAATTATTGCCCAAAACAAAGATGCCTTAAACTCGCTTGGAAGTATAACTAATACAATCACAAAATAATAAAACATTCTATTATTAATGTAATTACACACACACACACACACACACACACACACACACACACACAAACACACACATAAACTGACACACAAATGTAGGTAATAATAGAGAATCTAATTGTTTTTCTTTTCTTCTTTTTCAATAATTAATTTGAACCTTTTGTTATATCGCTTTATTTTTGCTTATGTCGACATAATAATATGTAATTGATGAGTATTCTCACTTTTGTCATCGAAATAGTGCCTTAAGGGACAAAGATGCTGGCAGACACAGTTGACACTAGTACGGCTGCCATCGCTCGCCTCTACTAAATTGTTGTCTAGATTTTTTCATATTCCAATGAAATTAGAGTGTATATGTAACATTTAATTACTGAATAAAGCATTTATTATTATAATTATTATATTATTAATCCTTCAAATTCCTAGAAAAGTTACTTTCACTGTCCAAATGTTTCAGTAATGTCTGAATTGATCTCAAAAGGCCGGAGTGACGTTTAAGTTATTAACAGTCTGTGTCACTAAAGTAGACAACTTGTTATATAACCTGATTGGGATATATAAACAACTAGCTTGCACCCGCGGCTTCGTCCCGCCTTCAAGTGAGAGTAACTGACATTGTGTACTCTGCACTCTGACTGCAAGAGCCCGATAGCCTTCCTCGACTTATGGACATTGCAATACAAAAATGATTAGCTTACAAAACGCTTATATACAGCAGGTGGAATGAACAGATGATAAAAAGAGCCCAAGCTTAATAGTTTCACAAGTAGGCATCCTAAAGTTAGTACTCCAACCTTTGGCCTCCTATATAACCATAAAACCAGCTCGATGGTAGCATATTATTTTATTGTCACCGGATATATAAAGTGTTATTACAATGTTTTCTATTACTTAATAGAATTATATTAAGAAAGTAACGGCCTAATAAAAGCGTATGAAGAGCAATGATAGTACTCAATGGGGAGCGGAGTGTCTCAACATTGGGCTCCCTCTGTCTATCCTGCTATGTACGGGATACAGCGTGAACCAGATTCTTAGAGTACATAAATCCTATTAGAATTACGCAATTTTAAAAAATATATTTTAATAGAGTTCTTATGCTAGAATTCTCCTTTACAGCTCCACTATCACACGTCACGTCGACCTTCGTTAGCTTAATCTTGTTTGACGCACACAATATAGTAAGTACTGATACAAATATTCTCTGCTCTGGTAACGACGGATAGTGCGGCGTTGAGTTCCACCACTTAGTACAAACCTGGCTATGCGGGTAAAACCGGGACAAGTAGTGCGTAGTCTTCTCTTATTGCATCTATAGATACCTAGTCTAGTACTGCAATATTATTTATTGCTTCACCAGACGTTATCTATAGATGTTGCATTATTTATTCTTCAGTAAACGACGCTACAATTGGCCAAGTTCGTAACTTTCTTTTGTAACAACTAACGTTCGCCCGTAAAGTTCAATTGAATTGAATGTAAAATGCAACTACATGCATATGTGCATATGTATATCTCATTTTGTAACATACACTCGCGAACTTTACTAGTTTTTGAATACTTGAATACAGTTGGTTTTTCTTAAACCTTGCAACGTAACGACGGTGCTGGCAACCACTTAAAAATCATTGTGGGTTGAAATTCATAACCATTTTGTGGTAAATAGCTTTTTGTTGACATGTACATTCGACGATTCAAAAGTGCTTTTATAGTTTATTTGAATAAAGAATATTTTGAATTTGAATTTGAATAGAACATTTTCAATAGTAATTTATATCGGGTAATGCATATTGACCCACAAATTTAAGTTTATAAGTAGTAGGTAAGTAGGTTCCGCTAAATTACAATCATTAAATTGATACGGAATCCCGGATGGACGAGTCAGACACGTACCTGACGGTTATTTTGTACTAGGGGACCCGGACGCGGCTACGCCTGCCTCAACTATAAGAATATTTATTAAATATATTTACGAAGTTATTTTCAGTTTTCAATAGAATTAGTAAGAAAATATAAGCCTAAATAATCAAAAAGAATAATAAGTAGAGACATATTATTAGAAAAAATATCTGAGCTATTGAAATGAATCAACAAAAGCAGTAAAAGTAAGTAAAGGATATTCTTAATATTAGTACAAGTACCTAAAGTTTTCCGTGCGTGCGTACACAGATATCGACTCTATGAAATAACTAAACATTTTTCTATATTAAATACGATAGTTTTTGCGTGCAATATCAAATAAAATAAGAAGAGAACCAAAGTGTAGTTTAAATTCATTATAAACAGCAAATAATTACTTAAAAATTAACGATAGTTCGAAAATGTATGAAAATTTATTAAACCGTCAACGTCATCTGCCCGTTTGCGTCGGCCATACTATGCCACTCGAAGGCTAGGTCATTCCGAATCAGTGACATCTACTTAATTATTTATTAGAATGTTATACAGTTAACTATAATTTCAGTCTAGATAAAATGCTAAAAGACTTTTATATTTATTTTATATAAGGATGAATATCAAAATATAAGTTCATTTTGGGTGACGTTTTCTTAAAACAACAAACAAACTTTGCAAACCGTTCCTTAGCAACGACGGTTGTTATTATTAACATGGCAGAATAAATTGTATGTCAAATTACAAAGTATTTTAATTTATTAGGACATATGTGTAATGTAATGTTTTATAGCCTATATCACTTCTGAAGAATGCAGCTTTCATACAAAACAAAAACAAAGTAAATCGGACCAATAGATCTAGAAATCTTAGCGTTCAAACAAACAAACAAACAAATTGTTCCGCTTTATTATATTAGTATAGAAGTATAGATTTGTATCGTTATTTGCTTACCTAGGAATATAAACGCCGAAATTATATATTTAATTCGTACTTCGTCGTAGTTTTATTTTAATATTTAGTACTTGATGAATGAAATGACGTGAAATGTTTAATTGTTTAATGTAGCTTTCTTTGCTATCAAATAATCATTGCTAATATTTAAGACTCTTTATAAAAAAGCTGCTAAAAAATTTTTTGACTACGCAATACGTGACAATCTCAAATAAGACCTACACCATCTGGATACGCGACACTCCACTATTTTACGTGTTTCCAGGTCGATATGACTTGGGTACCTGCAAAAAGCACGACTAAATTCTACCATTAAGATCCTCTACTTCTGTAGCTCCTCTGATGTTACACGGGGTGGTGGGCGGCGGTGATCACTTACCATCAAGTCACCCGTACCTTCATTTGCCTTGTCTTTTTCCATAAAAAACGGGATGGTTCTCGATTCGATTCCCGCTCAGGGAATGAAATATTTATTTTTTTAATATTTTCTTTCTATGTTCAGACTAGGCAAGGCACAGAGTGGTATTTCTATATTTAACACGAAATACCTCAAAAATCCGCTAAAAGTTGAGAATGAAGGCTTAACATAAGGTACCCTACTATATATGGGATACAGCGTGATGCTATCGATGCAATGCAAATACTAGAAACATGGATATAAAAACACCGGACAAGTGCGAGTCGGGCTCGCCCACCGAGAGTTCTGTACAAAAATTGGAGGTCTCGTGCTTTTCCTGAAATTCAAGCTTAGCTTAGCCAGAACCCTACCATCTGATACCTCCCTTGAACTAGCAGCCTTAATATCAAATTTCGCCACCCTATTGAGGCTATTATTTTTTAGGATTTAACCACAAATGTATAGTTTTCAGATATTCTCCTGTACTAGTACTACCTGTAGATAGTTGCTAGCGGTCAAATTTCATAATTCTATGTCAATCGGAAGTACCTATTAATTTTGATTCGTGTTTTTGCGATATAAACGACCATATCTTTTTTTATAAGTAAATGAAGAAATACGATTTCTTCAGAAAATTATTGGACTGTACATCTTAGTTCAATGGTTTGAATTTCAACTCGATATCTCCAAGCATTCTTGAGATAAAGGCTCTTGACAGATAGACAGACGGACAACAAAGTGATCTTAAAGATTCCTTTTTCCTTAAAAGGTACGGAACCCTAAAAATAAGTGACATATAAGCAAAATTGTTTAAAAAATAATTCTAAACACCACACTCCATACTTTATTAAGAATTAATCGTAAAATTGAATAAGCGAAGAAAAAATTGCATTCAGGATATGAATTGAAGCAACTCTTATCTTAACACTAGGTTCTCAGGCTTCTTCCGCCTACTATATGCGAGATACAACATGAAGCTATTATTATTAAAAAAACAATGAAGTATACATATATTGAAAAGTTAAATTTGAAGGAAATGCTTAATATATAGTGATAAGGTGTTATCAGCATTAACGCGCGCTCACCCGCACTTATTTGTAACGAGGCTATCCTCCAAATTACTACAAAACTACTGAACCGATTCCTTTAGCGTCTACCCGTGAAATTACTCCCTCACATACCGACGATAAATTACCCTTTTGTTAGTGAGTACTGCTGTAGAACTAGAAATGGTGCCCTTTTTGGTTATACGAGTAGATGTGTGCAATTCTGACTA
The DNA here is from genome assembly GCA_013403645.1 of Heliconius nattereri. Lineage (NCBI taxonomy): Eukaryota > Metazoa > Arthropoda > Insecta > Lepidoptera > Nymphalidae > Heliconius > Heliconius nattereri. Next base: position 6,313,622 of record JAAIXI010000254.1, read on the forward strand.
TTAAACTCATACGAGACGATAACACTAGGTTCCCTCCGCCTACCCCGCTATGGGCGGCATACAGCGTGAAGCTGAATGAAACAGGTAACTTCATAAATGAATTAAAACTTTGCCTAAAGCTTTCAACATTTAATACCATATAAACGAAATGAATCTATAAATGTCAAATTATTTATAAATATCGATATGTACAGATTTGCATCGAAATCGAGTTGACATAAAACGTTGTTCATTTACATTAATTACAAACACATAATATCATGCTTTTCACTTTGAAATGGAGGCAATAAAATTAAATTTTTATTTAAATTTCAAAAAAATTGGCAAGGCAATGAATGCAGCCTTGACCTTTGACTTTTGTTTCACTCACTTTATTTGAGCTATCAAACTAAGTGTGGCGTTGAGTTGAGTGAGATCAAAACTCGGACTACAAAAGGAAGAACCGGATCCCTTATAGCTTGACTTTGTCGTCCGTCTGCCAATACCATTTATCTCATGGTCGCGCAGTGGTTCGGGCTGAAATTAATATCAAATATCCGCGTCTCCAGAATGCAAAGGAAATGTAGAACAGAGTGTCTTAACACTAAGTTTCTAACTGTCTCGTTCTTACTTGAACGTAATTTCTTTTATTTTCCTTCCTTTTCGGAAATGACATTCGTAACTTATTTTACAATGATTTTTTTAAAAGAAGTATTAATTTCAAAATATGATGAAAATTTTATTACAAAACATATGTTCATCATATTTTGGACAAAATAATGTACCCTTGTTCCCATAAAAATTCCAGGAAACTCCCCTAGACTCCTCAAGGAATTTCAAATTTCAGCGTTCTTCAGTAACATGAATTTTACATAACATACGAGTATATATATATATATATATATATAGCATATAAAGGTAAGAAACGTTAACACACCTCGCACAACTCGCTGCTCGACCAGCAGTCGATGATTAATGGAGGCCGATTAGTCAAGCTAAGGAGTTCCTTCGTGATTGTGATTAATCAATAAAAAAACTGTCCGGAAATGAAGTAATACTCTAACAGAGTAAGGCTGCGTACAGAGAGGTAGTTTGGTACTTAGTGGGTATATTTTATATATTTTATTGTATTATTTATCTTTACCATTACGCGATAGGCAAATTAAAATCAACTCAATTGTTCTAAACAGAACATTAATGTTAAATTATTTTTAACAAAGTGATTGTAAAGTATGGCGTAAAGTACCATAACTCTTCCATTAGCGACACCAGCGTGACGCCAGCGGGACACGGTGACACCTAATGGCGGCTGCGCTGTGTCACGCTGTATGCGGCTGGGTGATGGAGATGGATGAATTTAAGTGTATTTTAAATGTCGTTTTATATATATGTAAAGACAATTATAATTATGTTAAATTTTAGTGTAGTAACTCCTGGCCATAGACTAACATTGGCATACAAAACTATGATTTAAAAATAGATAATCTGTAAGTACGCTATACTAACTGTTAAAAGAGATCTTTTTAAATTAATTTTTGCTTAACACGTGTAATATTAAAAATCTTTGTTAATAGTAATAAACATTCAATGTCGTTTCTTTAACGAGAAACTCAATGTGTTTCTAATTACTATTATCCAATAACATCTACATTATATATTATTTGTATTTCAGGACATCTTCTAGGTACAGCGTGAAGCTAAAAACATTCTCAGAATGTCACTACCTATCTAAAATGTAACTAAACTTAAAAGTGAGCTTTACTTACTCTTATTAAAATTTACTCAGCTTCGAATACAAGACGAACAGTGAAATCGAACACACAGCCGTCACGCTTACAGTCAGACGCTATGCCTCTGTGCCAAGACGGCCACCTTTATACTATTTACTAAAAGTCTATACTAAATTGGGTTAATGAAATGTAAAAACTTCGTTCTTATAAAAAGTATCACAAAAATAAAACTAACTATGTTAAAAGGCATAGCGCGGCGTTGAGTTCCGCCACTCAACACACCTCCAAAATTCGGCGGAAAGTGGGGACGGAAGTGGCTTAATGGGACCGGAGTATCACATTACAGTTTCTGATTCTCTTTGTTTTCCCTGTTATGTGTATCGCACACATAACAGGGAAAACAAAGAGAGATGTGTTACGTGAACCTAAAAAAACTACCTTAAAACATAGTAAAGTTAGCCATTTCTGAGGTATGTTTTTATTTTCATACTTATAACCTATAATAAAATTACAAACGAGGAAACGCATTGAGTTCTCAAAGTTCGTGTAATATAGAGTTTCATATAGAAGAGGTTAATGGCTCTCCGACTCTAAACTTGTAGTTACGAAGTTATTCCAAACAGAATTATATAGGTTTAGCCTTCTGAAACTATCGTAGGATTACGCTTATATGTAAACACTTATGTTTGTATTTCTTGTTCACTTGAAAATCTGATTTTTCAAGTATTTACGGAAACATAATAATTTGGTATAAATCTCCTTCGTTTAAAGGTTTTATAGAGAATTTCAATTTATGTTCTATTTTAAAATAATAAAGCTGAAGAGTGTGTTTGGTTGAAGATGCTAATGTCTGGAACAACGGGGTCCTCACCGGAAAGACTGTAAGCATGACAACGACTAGACAACTTGTGGCTTCGAACAAGATGCAGGTCACTTACCGAAGCGAAGGTGGTGTTTGTTTTGAAAACGTTATGTTTGTTCTACGTCTTACTTACTCGTTGTATGTAGGTATGTGTGTACCCTCGCACACAGCAGGGTACACAAACTAGTGTTGAAACACTTTATTCCCTATTTGCCACAGAATTCTGGAGACATTTTCTGTTGAATGGCGGAACTCGAAACCGCGCTTTCGCCTCGACACCAGAGTGAAGAAATGAAAATATCAGATACTAGATACGTACGTACTTGTACGGGCCCCGCACTCCCCGCAGTTTTTTAGCTTCACGCTCTGAAAGAAACCTGGGAACCAGTGTTACACGTTCTCATCACGACACTTCCGTCCCTTACTTGGAGCAGCGGAGCAGAGCCGTACCGAATGAGGGTCGAACCCACAACCTGTCTCGTTTACAGTTGCACGCTTATACCAGAAAGGCTGGAATCCTGATAACTTCATAATGGACCGCACCCTCTAAGGAGAAATAGCGTAAACTAGTAGCTGAATCACTAAACCATATAGTCTCGTTTATCTTCTGTACTATTTTGTAAAGCTGGGGGGTTACTTCCTACCTTTAGGGGCACTTCCCACGATCCCCGATAGCGACCCCCAGTCGCTATGAATATATTACCATAATCTGATTTACACAACATATTGTGCTAATAAAATTTATTTTTTTTAACTATTCATAGACTGTACTTGAGGTTGGATAAGTAAATTGTATATGTTAACTTTGTGGTAAGCACGGTTGTATGCGTTGCATGGTTGTATAATGGTAAGCAGATGAATTAAGGTTTGATTAATTTGTATTCAACTAATTAACATTTTGGGACTAAAAATTATTTGACTTTAATTCATCGGTTTTATAACATCATTTAACGAACAACTCCAAACTAAACACTTTTAAACCATCAGATAAACCATCAGATATAAAAAAACCTAGTAAATAATAAAATTAAAAAAGAAAACATACGTATAATTAATAAATTTCACATTATGTAGTAAAAACGACGTGAGTAGTGTCGTCGAGGGCGCGCGCGGGCGGTCGGGCCTGGCGCGGCGCCAACTGTGCACTTCCGCCCGTTTCTTACCGACTCAGCCTTTAGAACTGTACGCGATAAATACTGTGATTGTGTATATAAATTATTGATATGGCATATCGCCCTATTGTTGTGAAACATGACTCCTCTCCACAGTGGAGTGGCACCGTCTATCATTGTACTTGAGATAGAACGCGCAGCTTCGCCTGCTTATGTGTACCCTTGAAATATTTTTGAAATATATAAAATATTTTTAAGAGTCTGAATTTCAAATTTTATAAAATTGGTGCCATAAAAAAAAACTATACAAACTTTCAATCCCTTATTTGCACCCTAAGGGGAGAATTCTAGAAAACGATGAAACACGTGTTCAAATAAATACTTTTAAAAATCTAAATTTCAAATAAATAAGAATAAAAATGGGTGCCAATTTAAATTTGTTCCCATACAAACTTTGAACTCTATTTCACCCCTTTAGGGTAAAAATCTTTGAAAATCTCTTTTTAGTGGATGTCCAGTCCATCTGTCCAAATTTCACGTTTCTACCATCACCGGTTGCGGCCGTGCGTGCGTCTTACCTCAGTCAGTGGGGACAAGTACTTTTTAACCGACTTCTGTAAGAAAAGGAAGTTATCAATTCGACTGTTATGTTTTCTTTTTTATTTTTTTTTATGTTTGTCACCTAATAACTTTCGACTGGGTGAACCGATTTGGATATTTTTTTTTTATTTGAAAGGTAAAGCTTTCCGTGTGGTCCCATTTATTTTTGACCCATGTCTGACAATGGTATTTATGAGAAAATCACATAAGTCTTAAATTTACATTAGGTATGTGCGCGACAAATAGACGAATAACTCAATGTCGCGCCAACCGATTTTGATGATGATAATTTTTATTTGAAAGAATACACTTCAAGGATAATTTGGTGAAAGTTTGATTAGGTTCCAATTATGGGATCCGGTCAAAATTGAGAAAGATTGTTTTTTTTTTTTTTGGTAAAAAATTAATTATACTGTAATAGTTACAAGCAAAAACTTTTTAAATTGATGTCAGAAGTGAGATTTCTGATCGTTGCATTTCCTTTCAACCAACCTCAAAAAGAGGATGTTCTCATTTTCAACCAACTTTAAAAAAGGGAGATTCCCAATTCGCCCGAATATTTTTGATGTATGTTCTTGTCAGTATACCAAAATGTTAGTTTCCACAAAAATAATACCTATAGCATATTATATATAGCATATTATGTATATAGCATATTATATATATAGCATATTATATATATATATATATGCTAATGCTACAACAACCTTACTACAATATCTAATTACTAAGCCTGTTTGTTTTACTTGGAATGTATGCAGATATCGTTTTTAAAGCCGACTTCAAATTTTACACCGTCACATATATATTTATAATATGTTTTCATAAAATAAAGTAGGTACATACTAACCAAGGCGTAGCTACACTGTACACTGTGCAGGCTTCGCTATATCGAGACCATCAATTTTGCTAGTTGTCTCTCGAGCCGCGGACCTGCCTGGCCTGCCTACAGTAGGATCAATAAACTCAAAGACAAATGTGTCACGAGCGGGTTCGAGTAACGAATGTCCCGCTAAAACAATTTAGTTTCCAAACAGTAACAAAAGTGGGGGCAGGTAAATAGACGTTCTTTTATTTAGTCGACGTCCACCCAAGTGGGGCACTGGCGCGGCGCCAGCGGGGAGCGCCGGGGCTCTGCGAGGACGAGGCAGTCGGTGTCACACCTACCGGAACAAATGTTCAGACAATGATCGATTTTTAAGCTAACTTTGATTTCACTTCAAAAATGTTATATCTTTCTTGTTTTATTTATTTAAAAACAGAAATATTTATTTTAAATATTTAAAAAACTTGCCGACGAAGATTAGCCTTTTTAGGCTTCTATAAAAAGCTAAGATTATTTGGCTTTTAGGCTTCTGTACCTTTTAAGGAAAAAAGGAAACCTTATAAGGTCACGTTGTTGTCCGTCCGTCTGTCTGTCAAGACCCTTTATCTCAGGAATGATTGGAGATATCGACGGTAGATCTGAGTATATGTTTGAAATTCAAAAGTTCAAAACATATACTCAGATCTGTAAAATCATATTTCTACATTTACTTAAATAAAAGATATGGCCGTTCGTATCTATTTAAACTAAAATAGTTCGGCGCCACTGTGTTGAGGCGCCCCTCATAAATCACTGGTCTCCTGAACTGGCGCCGAAAACTGTAGAACAGGTGCTGACGCACGAAGACTTATGGGCACATCGTAAAACATCACATTTTTAACTCGAACTCAAATGATTCATAATAATATTGAGTTATATTGGATCTAATATGACAGTTTCTAATTAGCTTAGTAGTTCGCTCGCAGCCGCCGTTTCTCTTTAATATTGTTCTGATTCCATATTATAACTTTAAAAATTACTTATTTATTTTTTCTTTTAATTTTGTTGTTAAATGTAAATATTTTTCGAGTAGGACGATCCAAGCTACACCTAGTGTAACCACACAGTTGTGAATCCGATTTCGGAGAAACAATATATTGTTAGAAAACGGAAGCGGTTAATGTTTTTAAAATAAACACAATAATAAAACATACCGTCTATATGTTTCCAACGTACTCGGACGGGGTTCCACGAAATTACAATAAGTGACATGTATCACTCAATAACAACACTCCACACTAGATACCTTCCAATCAGGGCTTCCGTCTACCAGCAACTGTGTCCGTTTGACACAATTCCACTGCTTTTATTGTATTTTTCACCTAAATCTACCCACTTTTTTTTAACACGAGTACGCTAAAACATTTTTATTATCTCGCTCAGTAATAATGAGCCTGGCGTTGAGTTCCGCCACTTAACACACGATGTCTGGAAAATTAGGCGGGAAGCGGGGAACGGAGTGTTTGAGTGTTACATGTGGGATACATACAGCGTGAAGATACAAAACTCTCGAACAATCAAAAAATAACACCATCGTATTAATAGTTAAATATATAATTAACAGGTAAGCAGGGACGAGCGTCAGACAGTAAGGTAACACACGTAAATTTATAAAATAAAGTCAACTCAGTTTCTTTGGAATCCTCGGATTCGGCACCGGCCGGTGTTTGCGCAATGCGCGTCCGCTTCCTCATTATCATAATTCTTGAGTGTGACATTTATGAAACATTCCCCGCCGACCCAGCTTACAGATCACGTGTGTGTGTATCCCGCTCACAGCGGGGAGGCAGGGGCCTAGTCTTAAGACACTCCGTCCCAGTTTTCCGCCGAATTCTGGCATTACATGATGAGTAGAGTAACTCAATGTTGCGCTTGTGCATTTTTTAAATTTAAAATGTAGATATTTAAAGTGTAAAATAATAAGATTTTTTTTTAACAAATATTTGAACTAGTTGAGATTTAATCCTGTGCTCTTGAATGCCGTCCTAGCCGTCCACTCTGATGAATTTCTTCTACGCACGCTTACACCTTTTTTATACTGTTAGCATCTCTGAAGATTTTTACAAATTTCCGCAACCAAAGTTAATGGCTTATAATTATTATTTTCCTATTTAGTAAATACAATAACATTTCAAAAATCGGTGATAATTTATTTTACTGCACCGAAAAATACACATCTGTGGCAATCTATTTTAATTTTCCTAACTTAATTAACGACGCGACGGTGGTGGGTTCGATTCCCGTTCTGAGGATTGAAATATTTCATATTTTTATTTCCTCGCTCTAGTAATGAGGCGAAGAGCGGCATTGAGTTCCGCCCCTTAACGAGCAATACCTCGATAATTCGGCGGAAAGAGGGGAACGCACGTAAATGAATGGAAACAGAGTGTCTTAACACCGTCCTCCGTCCTCTTTCCCTACCCTGCCATGTACGGGATACTGTGTGAAATTAAAAAAATCCGGTCGGGAAACGAGTCGGATTGGCCCTCCTAGGTTTTCGTACCAATTTCAACATTGTAGTTCAACGAGAAGTTTACAAATTTAATTTTGCAGACGTATGCACTGATTTTGTATTAACGAACAATAACTATAATTTTGTAATAGTTGTTAGATACCCATAGCTAATACGAGAGAGCAAGGCTTCGTTCATCAGTAGGCACTATAGAAGTGGTAACAATACTTGTATACGAGGGTCCGGAGCCAACGAGCGTGTAATAGCTCAGGTCGCCGACGTGCCAATACCAACTGAGCACGTACTGACATAAACTACGAGTACAAGGTTCAAATAAAATAATAAATAAAATCTAGTCCCTATTCCCCCAAAGTATCAATTCGACTGGATGTTTTTTTATGTTTGTTAACTCATAACTTTCGACTGGGTGAACCGATTTGAATAAGTTTTAGTTTTTAGTGCTTCCTGTGTGGTCAAACTTTTTTTGGTCCATGCCTGACAATGGTATCTATGAGAAAATCACATAATTAGTTATGTGCGCGACAAATAGACGAATAACCCAATGTCGCGCCAACCTATTTTGATGATTTCTATTTTATTTGATATTATCCTTGAAGTAGGTGCCAAGCTAATGCTACAACACCCTTACTACAATATCTAATTACTACGCCTGTTTGTTTTACTAGACACCGACTTTAAAATTATAAATTCTTTGTAAAATGATTTTTGTCGTTGCTAGAAGTCGGTTTTTCTTTTGTTAAAAATAATTTATTTTACTATTTTAAGTGATGGGCAGATCTTAAAATGACGTTTCTTAACGAGTGATGATGGTGGTGGTAGTGGTTTTAAACGACTGGTTGTGGTTGTCCTATGTTAAACTTCACTTAATTAGGTATTATTTTTGTGCAAACCAACATTTTGGTATATTGACAAGAACATACATAAAAAATATTAGGACGAATTGGGAAACTCTCTTTTTTGAAGTTGGTTAAAAATGAGAACATCCTCCTTTTTGAAGTTGATTGAAAAGAAATGCAACGATCAGGAATCTCACTTTTGACATCAAATTAAAAAGTTTTTGCTTGTAACTTCTTCTTCTTCTTCCTGGCATTAATCCCGGCTATTACCAGGGTCTGCCTTCCTTCTCAACCTACTCCACTTTGCACGGTCTTGTAACTATTACAGTATAATTAATTATTTTTTATAAAAATGATATATTTTTGTTATAAGTAGAAGTGTGCGCGCGAAGCTGTACGACAAGGTAGAGGTGGGGAGTGGGAAGGCACCCCCTGCAAAGTGGTCGCTCTAACTTTACATATACGCCGCATTTTATCTGCGAAACTGAAAATTCGCTTTATCCGGTGGGTTCGGGAAGTACAAGTTGGCTCGTGCTTACAGAATTGACGCGAGAACGAGTTACGTTTAGCACAAGATAAACTTTGCTGCTAATTTTAGGATTTTGTTCGTGTAATAACAAGTGCTAAACGTTTTCGGTATTTTGCTTGTTAATTTATTATTACAAATGAATGTAAGTGAAAAAGCTTATTAGCCAGCATCTTCACGCTCTTCCCCGAAAACCAGCCAGGTAGCCGCAGTAGGCAGGGCTGCTTAAGCACTAGGCACCAAGCACCAGACAGATCCATGCTATGCTTTGTATTGCCAGGGCGAGAAATGTAAATAATTCATTCATGCGTGTGGACTTAACCCTCAACCATCGGGTTAACATTTAAGCGCCAGCCACTGCGTCAGTACTTTCTGACCTAGTGACCAATATGGAATATGGTTACGTCGCCTCTTTTACACCGTTTTTCATTTGTTTTTTGCTTTCTGTTTTTTTCTGTTTTGTGGTTCAGTTAATTAATTTTATTTTATTATGGTGTAATAAAGTGTTAAAATAAATAAATAAATGATTCTCCTGTGGACTTCAAAATTGGATTTCTCTAGTAATTATCAATTTTGAAAAACATATAAAATCTTATTATCATAACTATAAAATAAAGATTAATATTGCATTTTATAACAAAAATATTACTATTATATTCAATTATTATATTAATAGTACCTCTACTTTTCAAAGTAATCTCTATATATAATAAAATAGTAAAAATATGTTGTCTATTCATTTAGTATTTTTGACTGANAAGTTACTCCTTGCGGCCGTCCTCCATCTGTGACACATTAATTTATTTATCCTCCTATTCGATTGATTTATTATTTACTATTATATTCAATTATTATATTAATAGTACCTCTACTTTTCAAAGTAATCTCTATATATAATAAAATAGTAAAAATATGTTGTCTATTCATTTAGTATTTTTGACTGAAATGGATACAGGGGCACTTAAAAACAATAGAAAGCAAAAATATATATTTTTTAACTTCTTGTCTGTCTGTGTCTGTCTGTCCGTATGTATGATCACGCTAATCTCTGAAAGTACTAAACCGATTTACGTAAAACTTTCACCAATTTCTTTGTTTTAACCCAGCTTAACATCTAAATTCATCTTAATCGGTTCATTAACAGAAAAGTTATAGTCATTTGAATGAACTGAAGGCATGAGTTTGCCTGCAAATGTATAGCAATCCATATCTATACTTATATTTATAATAAATCAGTATTTGTTTGTAATTAATCTGTATTTTAAACCGACTTTCAAAACAAGAAGGAGGTTCTCAATTAATTATTTTCGATTCATAATTCGATTCATTTATTCGATTTATTAATTTGGACTCGATTTCGATATAGGATTGTTCGATTCGATTCGGGTATTTTTTGTAATATGCAATCATTACAGTTATTTTACAAAGAGTTATAAATCCGTACCTAAATCAAATTTAAGGCTGTTTCTGAACGCGTAAATTAAATTATTCATTAACATCAACACATTGGATTTGAGAATTCTCAGTCAATTCTGTTTATTAAATGAATAATCATGTAGTTCAAGCAGGCGAAGCCGCAGGGGGCCGCTAGTTATTAAAATATAATAACATTTTAAGCTTAACTGAGCTTTAGTTTCATAGTCATATATGTATGTAGAGTTGGAGCTCGCTCTAAGTCGCAGTAGAGCACTTACGCTACGTAACGCGTCACGCAGAACTCTATTATCATAATCTCTATGAAATTCAATTATATTTGTAAACAACATTGCACTGTAGCCATATCTTATATAACATAAGTAATATATTATTTGATGCTAGTAAAATTTTATTTATATACTTTTTTGTTAGTATAGCACTAGGGTAACGATAGCAAATGCGGATATCAGAGAGATGTATCACTAGAATCTGCTTACTGAGCATAATACTACAAACATAAGTTTTAATTATAAAAACAAAATTAATATTTTTCACATGCTTCGAAGTGGTTTCATTTTTTGGTTTTGGTCTCAATCCGACCGCGGTACCGCCCGAACGTCTTAATGTCCGCTTGGCATCGCTCTTACCAAACCAATCCAAACCACGCACGCGCGCACTCTCGGCCTACGCCACCCTGCATCACCAAGAAGACGAAGTGAACCGATCGGCGTCGTTTTGTTCGGCGAGCGGCGATTTCCGTTGTTTTGTGTAGTGCAGTTTAGTGTGTTAGTGCCCATAGGATTTCACCCGGGTTCACACCCACGTGAGTAATTTTACACAGTTTTAGCTTAAACTAGGTACTCAGCCCGGCCCCACCAGGCCGAGACATTAGGTCAAAGTAGGCACACAACCCTCGCCTCGGCGGGGGGTCAAGTTTAGTCAAAATGGTTCGGGTAGATTCAGATAATCTACTTAAGTTCGCCGCGGAGCATATCCCCCCATGCTTTCTAATGAAAATCGACGGGTTCATAGAACAAGAGAGCCTGCAAGAGCAGGAGGCCAATCCCGGCGAGACCAACGCCGAATCGGCTTCTCGTTGCCATTTTTAATACGCTCTTAAAAGAGTGCTCACTCCCAGACCAATGGAAAGAGGCAATTGTCATAGGTATTCACAAGCCTAAGAAACCTCGCACATGCCCGTCCAGTTATCGCCCCATAAGCCTTCTCAGCTCAATGGGCAAAATTTACGAACGTATCTTCCTCACTCGTTTCCAAGCCGCAGTTGTGGCCAAAGACATAATCCCTCCTGAACAATTCGGCTTTAGAACCAAGCACTCCAGCGTACACCAGGTACACCGCCTCACGGAATTCCTGTTATCCCGAGCCAAATTAATGCCATTAGCGGCAATCTTTTAAGACATTGCAAAAGCGTTTGACAAAGTCTGGCACAATGGCTTGATTTCCAAGTTACAAAAGACTGATGTACCTAACAGACTCGTGCACATCATTCCAGACTACTTATCAAACCACTCATTTAGATACAGGGTAGAAGGCACCCTTTCCTCCAGTCGGCCGGTTAGAGCCGGAGTCCCCCAGGGCTCCTTCCTATCCCCGCTTCTGTACAACCTGTACACCCACGATATCCCTAGAATCCCAGGTACAGACCTAGCCCTTTTCGCAGACGATACCGCCGTCTAAACGTCCGGTCGTGTATCAGTCTGTATAGCTAACAGACTCCAAAAGTCCATGGACCGCATAGGTCGGTGGCTATCTCAATGGCGCATAGAGGTCAACCCCGATAAAAGTAACCTTATATACTTCCCCCTTCGTAGGACAGACTACTTGCCATATGTTCGCCTTCAAGGCAAAATAATCCCCGAGGACAAACGAGCCAAATACCTAGGTGTCATTTTCGACAGTCAATTGTCTTTTAAAACCCACATTGATCGCCGCAAAGCGGCCTACGTATTAAGTTGTTTGTATCCACTCATTTGCGCTAAAAGTAAACTCTCACTCAGAAATAAGATCCGCCTCTATAAAACATGCGTCAGACCCATCTTCTCCTACGCCAGTGTTGTGTTCGCACAGACAGACCTTAGGCGATTACAAATAATTCAAAACCGCTTCTTGCGTAATACTACCGGTGCCCCGTGATACATGCGTAATACCGATCTCCATAGTGACGTCAAATTAGATTCAGTAAGAGAGCACTATCGAAAGCTCTCTAGTAGCTATTTCACTAAAGCCGAATCCCATCCGAATCCGCTGGTGGTAAATTCGTGTAAATACGTAAACGTCGCCCTTGGGATCGCCCTAGACCCCGGGATATTTTAACCGATGATGCTGACCCCATTACTAAAGCGAACGACCCTAAATTTGTAGGTAGGGCTGGCTACACACAATCGCAAACACACACGCTACACACATCGCCTCCGCCGCTGGAGACGAGGTCCCAGCTTTACTGTGGCCCAATCGCGCCTAGGCGCAAGAGGAGCCCGCTCTCAATAATCCAATAGGGCATCAAGAGCCCTCCCCAGTAGACTTTGGTCGACCCGATCGAAGCGCGGTCCGAGTCTCAAAGTAGACGCCCTTGCGCCACTGTGTTCTCTTTTGTTGGTACCTCCCAATGTAGCCATGCCAAGGTCAGAGCTCGTCTAGCTCGGCTTCCCCAAGCCGAATGACGCTGTAGAGGCCGATATGGCCAACAGCATACTGCTCAATCGAAAAACAAAAACGAAAACGAAGTGGTTTTACCACATTAAGGAAAATAAAAGGAACTACTCAAATTCGAGTCACCAAGGCGTCCCGTTTCGTTCAGAAGATACTTCATATTAATTCGGCTTGATACTTCTACACTTTCTCGAGACAAAAGGTCTTGACAGGTGGACATAGATGGATGGACAAGCGTTCTTTTTTTTCCGTTTGAGGTACGGGACTCTTAAAATATTTGAGAGAATTTATAAGAATTTGAACATAGCCGGACTCGAATCTACGTGTCTTCAATGGTCTCGTAGAGGCGTGAGTTTCAGTCCCGCGTCACTTCAATTTTATGCGTTTTCTAAAATGATAAAATATTTAAACTTCATAAATAAAAGTTAATATACGATTTCACATTGAACAAATGAACATAACTATTTTAATTAAAAGAAGAAATAAACGAGCAAAATTTCAAAATTCATGCAAAAAAATGCGTTGACATAAATAATTACACGAAGAAAGTGAACAAAAGCTTTTAGAATTTACGACGACTGTACAGTGTTGGGGAGGAATGGCAAGTAAAGGATTAACGGTCGACATTATTAAAAGGCGAGCTTAGAACGTGCCGATGCCTCGATCTGCGCCGCGATACTAGCGCGCACTCCCCGCCCCGTCCGGTGCTAAAGTGAGGTAAAACTCGACGAATTTAAATTATTTAAGCATGAAACCATCATAAAATAACGTCCAACAAGATTTTTGTCATAAAAAAATGTGGGACGCGAGCTATTTACAAAAATATCTTTTTTAAATGTCCTTTTTTGTGTATCATCAAAAAAGGGGCTTGACGGAGAAATTTTGTGAAATTGGTATATTTTTTTGTTAAACGAATCTATTGGTCATCAAAATCTTAAACTATTATAATATCTTTATACCTTTATAACCAAACTAGCGTTTACGGGTCGCGATTAACATGCTTGCATGCATTTACCGCCCGAGTCATTTGAGAGCAAAAACTGGCAAATATATGAACCTCGATAGAGAACAGTTCGGGCCGTTGAGTTCCGCCTCTCAACACACATGATGGAAAATGAGGAACGCAAGTGTCTTAACATTAGTCCCAAGTGCCCTCTGCCCACTCTGCATTGTATGTCGGTCATGGGTACGATCAGTCACGGATTCGATTCCTGCATTATGTATTAAGGTAAAATATTGTTATTATACTGGGCCTGATTAGAATCTAAAGCTTTAGGTCGAAAAAAATCTTAACAAAAAGTTCTGTTTGATTACGTGAAGCTTAACATAAAGTCAGAGAAGATATATTTCATAATTTTATTCTGTGGAAGAAGGTCCAAAATGTAAATTTAACATCTTATACTATTTAATAATAAAGTAGATTTTTCAAAGCTGCATTAGCTAGAGTGGCCACGACTCGACTGACTCGAGTCGAGTGGTGCTCGGCTCTTTTTCCTCGAGATCAGTGTATAGATACAAATTGTTAACAGAAACGAATGAGAGCTTCAGAGCAGTCGATGAGACATTAAACTTTGAAAGTAAGATTTAAAGCGCACGCAATGTACGAGTAACGTAGTTGTGGGTTTGATGCCTATAAGATGCAATTTCTGTTTTAGCGAGTTTTTTCTCTAATGTGTTTACAGTAAGGTTGCGTCAAATGGTCAAATAGTCATTGGATATATCTTAAAAGCAACCTCGCCTTTTATCTGCAACTTTGTTTACATTGTCTTTAAGACGCACTTAAAATCTACTTTTTTTTCCTTCTCATAGAAATTTCAAGAAAACCCTTCTCAGTGCTGCTCTACCTCACCTCCCTAGATGGCAAATTAAACTTTTTGAATTCTGTATACGTCAGTCACTCGGTAACAGAAGTGTTTAAACAATCAATCTAAGAGACTGCCGTCTGTGCAGCGCGTACCTACGAGTGCAGGCTCAGCTGCTACTAAATTATTCATCATATTTATTGTGTATAAGAATAGAATTATTTTATTTTCAAAACAATGTTGTAAGTGCTTAAAGATGTCACACCCTCGTAGTCTACCTCTACGAGTACAGTCTCAGATCTATTTCAATTTGCAAGAAGACATAATATTATTTTCAGGTGTAACATGACATGTGGCAATAGAAAGCTTTATAAACTATATCTGCTTCACGTAAATAAGCGACCAGTATCTACATCTAAAGATACCTATTTGTTTGGCATTGTGGCAGTGGAGCAGCCTGACTGTCAAAGGAGAGTCGGGTGCGATCTCCACTCCGCACACTCCACATCCTTACTACCTGCTGCGCTGCGAGACAAAACGCAAAGCTGAATGTAAAACATATATTCACATTCAAATATTATAATATAATTGTATATCTCTTCAATCGAAGAGGTTAACAATATGAACCTCGGAGGTTCTTCGGGCACTTGTCAGACAGACACTTCAGTTTTATGTCACGTATATAGTAGTCGTACACTCGTAGGGTGTAGATGGTGTTCCATTGGGTTTCCTATTATTTCCTCTCTATATGATATCGTATCGTTATGTCCTGCCCGTCTTTACATATAGGGCAGATATATTTGTTTTGCGTCAGCATAAAGAGGCATAAAACGTAGAGTGGTATTTATACGAGTCTACATGCTCGTATAGCGGCTCTACGTATACAATATACGTTCCTCCATTTCCCCTCGTCAGCGAAGGTCATTAATTCTCGTTTCTCACCCTGATTCCAATCTCGGTGGGTTTTTGCGACACTGAGCAATTACGCGTCGCGCGAGAACTGCGACTTATTCGCTTACTTTACATCTCAAATGCAGTTTTGCTTATGTTATTCGTATGTAAGCTTGTGGAAACTAAACGAACGATATCCGCGTGTACAATCCTATTAGGTTGATGTTAAAAATATGTCACTTTCAAATATATATAGAATTTAATAAAAAGAATAAATAACATGGTTTGGCCGGCGGGTTTTTCTTTCCAAATCAATAATTTCCTATGTGTAATATTTACATTACATAAAAGTCTTAAAGCAGTTACATCCTCGAAGTACACTAGAGTGAGTATTTCATTCTCACGGTTTTATATTGTACATCATGGCATAGATCACACCCATTTTTACATTTTTTAAATATTTACCTTCATTTTAACAAGTAAACATATAACTCTATTGTAAGGCACAGCATCTGACTGTAAATGAGACGATTGTGGGTTCAGTTCCCACTCGCAGTATTAAATATTTTTAACCTATTCGCTCTGGTAACAAAACAAAGTGCAGCGGTCTTCCAATCAACACGCAATGCCTTGACGATTGAGCGGATTGTGGGGAATGGAGAGTTCTACACTCAGTTACCTCTGCCTATGATTCAATATGCAATGCAATAATACAATGTAAAGGAGAAAAAAAACATACTTATACAAATTTGGTAAACTAAATATTTTGGCTACATTTTGAGAAACGACTTCCAAAACAGATTAATATCCGAGAGTTCTTTATGAAACCTCCATGCGTCCGCCCTCCGTGACAAATACACCGCACGTTAGACGACGAGTTTCATATTATAATTTAAAAAAACTTGTATTTCTTGCAAAAACTCCGTCAAGCACTAATGAGCTTCATCTTTCCTTGGTTTCACTCCCTTTCCTTATTTATTTTATGTTCTTTAAAAATGTTACCTAAAATTTTAAAGAATCACTAAATAATGTATGATTTTAATAATTTAAGGGCTTTATATTGCAGGGGTATTGCACAAGTATTATTATATTCTTTACAAACACGCTATATCAGCGCCCTGAATTTATTCGCTACAAATGCAAGTATGAAATTATGTTGCACTATTGTTTTGTAGCGTATCTGTGAAGTCTCGTTAATACCCGTTCCCCACTTTCTCCCGAATTCTGGAGGCATTGCGTGTTGAATAGCAGAACTCAACGGCGCGCTTTGCCTCGACACCAGAGCAAGGAAAAGGAAATATAAATATAAATAAATATTTCACTTTCTCGAGTGAAGATCAAACCCACAAGCGTGGTCCGTGGTCTTGCAGAGACCTTATTAGGAATTTAATCTGGATCTAGCGCGTTTTTTCCTGCTGCTGGAGTACAACAAGGTTCAGTAACTTCCTTCGCACTATTTATTCTCCATATTTATGGCATGTTGCATTCCAGCAGTATTCATTGCAATGCCGATGACGGCACTTTCAAACGGCTTCGAATCCTTGAATATAAGGAGAGGCTATGATTCTCTGTTGGTATTCTGCCTATGGGGTCTATACAAATATTGGTCGAGTATAGTTACCTGGTGTGGCGCGGGTACAATAACAGTAGTTGTCGATATAATGTCTGCATACATACATACATTCATAAACACTGCTACATACAATACATATTTTGTTAATTGAGTTCCGTCGATGCGCAAATTGCACATTGTTATTCTTTGATTAACTCACGTGTATATTCGTATTTGTTTCGCACTCACTCACTCACCCACTCGCTTCGCATCAGTCCTCGTTAGCGTTTTGTTCGAAACTAGGTTCCTGCTTTTTTTGTTGGTATACATATATATAAAACAATTTTATTGAGCTTTATATGTATGTCAGCTACTTACTTGGGTTATAAATTTAATAACTTTGCACCTTAACTGGCGTAACTTAACGCTACGCTTTGACTACCAGAGCGGAAATATGAAAATATTTTTTTATTTACTTCTCGATGTATCCTGCATATAGCAGGGTAGCGCATAAAGTGACTAAAGCTAATGTTAAGACACTCTGTTTCCTAGGCCCCGCCCAGTTTTGAGAGAATTGGTTATAGAGTGGCGGAACTCAAGTTTAGTTTCTGTCCCACACACTAGCCCGTATAGAATACAAACAAGAAAGAAACGGTATAACATTGAAACAAGTATTATGATTTAAACTAGCGACCCGCTCGCGGCTTCGCCCGCTTTAACTACTGAATTATTCATGTAATGTACTTAATTTAAATTAAAAAAATAATAAATCGCTAATGCAACCCGCATTTTCGTAGTTACAATAAGGATTTTCCAATTGTTTTAAAAAAACACACTTAAATAAATAACACAAACAACAGAAAACTTAAACCAAATATACATATATAATTATAAACAACAGAATACCTATTATTCTCTTACTCAGAAGTACTTAAATGAATGATGTAACCAACTATGTCGCGTGGAAATACATTATAATTATTGGATAACTCCAAAATGCGTGCAATCACTTCTAAATTTACTTTGCCTGGCAGAATTGAAGCATTCTCTCTTCCATCTCCGTAATAGCTCCGAACGACATCAGAGCGATTATTCCCTGACCGTGGTCTCAGGCGAAAACCTGCTCTAGAGACACATGGAGGGGGATGCAGGAGGGCATTGGAATTGGACCCTCAGTTTCCTGAGGGAGGCCCTAGATGACTGCCCATGAGTCGGATTTGGAGGAGAATAGAAAGTCCCTCGGAAGAAGACGTCTGACATCACCGGAGGGTGAGGTTCTGTACTACCTGCAGGATTCCTCGTTGAGTAATACTCGCTGGGGCATTGTGATGCCATCAGTGTATAGTGCGCAGAGAGCAGGTGAAAATTCGGACTGGGACAACAGCAGCTCGCACTCTGAACTCTTACGCAAAATGTCCTGTCACTTACAAAGCAAAGAGGCAAAGACATGCGCGACGTGCTGGGGGGTGCCGGCTCTGAGCACTTTATGAAGTAAGCCCAGGTGCCAGACTCGTTCGAATACGCGCTACGTCAAGGATGACGGCTATTGCACTCTCTTTTCGGTTGATCACTGTTGTGGCGTAGTTTACCCGTTCGCCAAGCTGCTCGCTTCGTGGGTGGATGTGCAACTTGAGAAGTGAGAGGAATATCTTCTCGAACAGCTTGGCGACCGTGCTGAGGAAGACGCATCGCACGATCGGTATCCCTCAGCAGCATAATGAGCAAGCCCTCCTTCCATGCCCGGGGGAAAGATGCCAGGCGGGTGCCGCGGATCCACTTTTACAAGGAAAATGTCGCGGGGCGCGGGGGAACGCGTGGTGGGCGGCGAGCCGTTACACAGTAAGGATTTTTTAGTACCGTAATTTTAAATTTGTGCTACGAATCTTTTAAAGTACTAACAACTACTAAACTACTAATAACTACTACTACAAATAATATGAAACCAAATTTATCGCGCTGAAATAATACATTTAACTCCAATTATCCAATACGTGCAAACGCATCTAAATCTTCTTTGCTATAGAGGCAGGCGGACTTTTTTTTCTAGCTTGTGGGCAATGCTGTTCGCCCTATTGGCTTATACAGCGTCACCGGTTGGATAGGGAAGAGGGTACTCTGTCCCTGATGAAAAGCAAGCACTACGTGGCTGCCTGTGAGGAAGTCGACGACTGTAAGGGCGCCCCCTGCGGGACTCGAACCTCGGCTTGCGGCCGTCGAACGGACTGGAGGCAGGCGGGCGCGGCGCGTTGCGTGGCGCGGAGGGACGCATGGCGAGTGGCGAGCCGTTTCGCAGCAAGGATTTTTTGATATTGTAATAACTTGTAAAGTACTTATTAAAATGAAAAATAGTAAAAGACAGTTTTGATCTACATTAAATGGCCAACGTAACCAACATAGGGGAGAGCGGTGCTAAAAGTTACCGAGGTAAGTTGTTCCGATTGAAATAATTTCGCGGAGAAAAGTGATAGGAATATTTAGTAAACATATAGTGAAAGCAATGTGATAGCGCACCCATGGCCACCATATTGAACAATCCAGTGGCACCCGAAATCAATGGAATAGCACCCGGGTGTCGCCGGTGCAAGATTGTAAATATTTTCGCATTTGATATTTTTGGTCTGTCTCACAAATTTTAACGATTAGCCTAGGGTATGTTAGTGTTTTTTTTACATATATTATCTACTATTTCGGAATACTATTTGTAAATTATTTATGTTTCCTAATCTTATTTATATTTAATTTTTTTCAGCATGTGTTTTTGGGGCTAGATGTTCCCTTTTTTTGGGACATGTTGTGACCTCGGAAAAACTTTCGCTAATTCATTTGTACCAATAATGGGATGTAAATATTGTAATTTTTCATACTAAAAAATATTGTAATTTAGTAACATGGATTTATGCTCGAAAATCAACTCAATCAAATGAGTTGATGCAAAAGTAGCGGATATAGTTTTCAAAGATTGCAGGAATTAGATAAAAACTGTTACCAAAGAATTACATATACATATCGAACGCGAAAAGCTAAAGCTATAAAATCTTTGTTTATTATTTTGGTTTAACAAAA
The DNA here is from genome assembly GCA_013403645.1 of Heliconius nattereri. Classification (NCBI taxonomy): domain Eukaryota; kingdom Metazoa; phylum Arthropoda; class Insecta; order Lepidoptera; family Nymphalidae; genus Heliconius; species Heliconius nattereri. The sequence continues at coordinate 6,333,999 of JAAIXI010000254.1, forward strand.
TAAAAATAAGTTTTATTTTTTTTATAATTCGTTAATAAAATAGTTCCGTTGTTTTTCGGTTCGTTTTTTTTTTGTTCAAAATTAATTCTTTTTACGATTTTAAGCGATAAGTAACCTTAAAAGGATACTTCTTAAAAGAGTGTTGGTTGTGGTGATAGTGGTTGTTAACGACTGGCATCTGTTGTGATATGTAAAACTTGACTCAATTACGTATTATTTTTGTGGAAACTAACATTTTGGTATATTAACAAGACAATACATAAAAAATATTCGGGCGAATTGGGAACCTCTCCCTTTTTTGAAGTCGGTTGAAAATGAAAACATCTTTTTTGAGGTTGGTTGAAAAGAAATGCAACGATGGGGAATCTTACTTCTGACAATAATTTTAACAAAGTTTTCCCNAAAATCGGTTCACCTAATCAAATGTTATGGAGTAACATACTTTAAAAAAAACAGTCGAATTGATAATCTCCTTTTCTTACAGAAGTCAGTTAAAAAAAATTTGCTTTTGCGCCTGGTGATTATTATGATACTGTTGATTATTCCTTAAATAAACAGACTTTGCTCGATTATTTATTGTTTTTTATGTTGCAAATAATACCTTTAAAAATATGGTAACAATTTACCCCGGTCTTTTAACAACTTGCCCCAAGTCGGGGTAAGTTGTTACTTTCCGACTTCAGTCATAAAAAAAAATAAAAAAGTCTTTCAAAGAATACCCCAAATTACTATTTTAATTGCAAGTCTAGATATGTAAGTTGAATTTGATTATATTGTATAAATACTGAAATCAAGTATTCGTAGCAATATTTGAGGTTAAAAAAATCGAAACTTTTGGTCCCACTCTCCCCTACTTATATATTTATGTGCTGAGAGTAAGGGATAAGTGAAACATAGCTGAGGTGTCAATGACGTGATGTGTCAACAATTAAATACGTTTTTCTCTAAAACTATTTGCAATTTCGAAATAGTTTAAAAAGCAAATTTTATCTTCGTTTAACGTAGAAAAATATTTTAAAGGATAAGGATTAATACCGTTATGGAAAAATATCCCTCAATAAAAAATATATTGAAATTACTATTTTTAGACAGAAATATGATCACTACACGTTATTCTTAAAAAATACGAATATGCTCTCGCTGACTTTTTTGTAGATCTTATTGAGAGGAACAATACTCCAGTACATTATTTTCTTATATTTCATTAAGTACTACACTTACCATTAAAGCAGCGCATGCGCGAAAGTGTCTCAACGGGTAGGACTTTATTTTATTTACATATGAATGTACAAATAATAAACTGTATATAAACCTTCCCTTAGAAATACTCGACCTAATGGTGAAAACCGCATCAAAATCCGTTGGGTGGTTTAGAAGAAGAAGAAGAGTTAGAAAGGCCAGACAGACGCGAAATGCGACTTTGTTTTATAAGATATAGGATGAGCGGCCAGTCTTGGCGCAGGGCACAGTGGGACTGTAAACGCGACTGCTTGTGGGCTCGATCCCCATTCCACGAAATGAAATATTTATTTAAATTTGTTTCCATTTACTCGCTTTTTCGCGGTTTACGCGGCGTTGAGTTACATATGTTCAAACCACGCCTCGTTAGGATCAATTTATAAATTAATATACAAATATCTTTTATATTCCATTTAATATTTTAAAAGAATTTAGTTTTTTATAACTTTCAACAAAAGGTTATTTGTGAATGTTTTTCAAAGTAATTTTAATTAAAAGGCTGGAAACTTATAAAACCTGGGAATCAAATTTCATTTATGTAATAAAAGTAAGGCTTTAATAAAAAATATTGTTTATAAAGTATATTTATATGAATAAGTAAAGAAAATGTAAAGAATATTTAAAAAAAATTATTGCTTCACGCTTCACTCTGGTGACCGCCACCACCGTCGGCACCACTTCGCAAACGGAACTTAACGCAACTCTATCGTTTCAGAGCAAACCAAAAAAACTTTAGTCATGTATTTCCTTAAATAAATCTCTTTAAAAATCAGTAGCTATAATCAGAAGTATAATAGAGCCTCGAAGAAAGACTAAAGCAACCTGAAGTCAGGATATGCGCTAAAGCTTGCTACCACTGCAGTAATAGCACATTTGGTTCACATGTTATTATATAAGTCCCATCTGAGAAGTACACGACGACTGTATTATGACTGTTTTAAGCTGACGCCGCGCTCGAGGCGTGACAGCTGGAGCATTAAGCTATTCGTGCTCTTATTAAATACTAAATTAAAATGCAAATTAATTTTAAGTTACATTTAATTATTATATAATAGAGCCAGCTCTCTCTCAGCAGCCTCAACACGTAATAATGAAATATGAACGTACGTAAGTGTGATACATTCGCGGAGAGCACGTCTGAACTGACAGCTTTATGCTGAGTTTTTGTTTTTACATTTTATAAGGAACTCACTTGTATCCGCGGTTTTTCCTGCGTATGCACGAAAGTGTACACAATGAAAGTTTATTATATTTATTTTATTAGTTTAATATATTTGTCTTGGGAAAATCTATATCAAAGGTCAACAAAAAAATGCGGCGTTGCGTTCCATCACTCAACATGTAATGACCTCAAAAACTGGGCAAAGAGTGGAGAGCGGACTGTCTTCACACTAGATTCCCCGCGTCTCCCTGCTGTATAAATCATATATTTAAAAAAATATCCTTGCTAGAAGTAACCAATTTAAATAATTAGATCAAATCATACCAGGGACGCCATCGTGTCGCATTTGGAAAGTATTCGGCTACACGAGGGTGCGGGGTGTGCCATTTTGAATGACAGAGTTGTAACTAGGGACGTAACCTCAATGACGGACGGACAGAGTGTGACTGTCATGGAGGTGGATAGGGGTTCGATCTGCACTCGGAGATATAAATTGTTTACATTTTTCGTTGAGTTTAGCAATCAATTTTTTTGTATTCGTGCAGAAAGTAGATCATACAAAAATACCTCAGATAATGTAAATGTGAGTTTGCCCTTCACGGACGTCGCTTAATCAACTTTCAGGTGATATAAATAAATTTTCGATTTAAATTCTATGACCTCCGCATGAAACCTGTAAACCACAGCGATCATTCAACCTGGCGCCGTTAAACGGCAGGTTCTGTACACCAAGCGGCTACGGCGTAGCACTTTCGTTGCTATATCGTAGAACATAACGACCAACGAACTTGTAGCAATCTCCTCGAAACTAAACTTTTATCATTATTATCCTTATCTACATTTGTGATGGTTTTAAAGACCGGCTTTAAAACCTTATCTTGTACATTCTATAAATAAAATTATGGTTTTTAGTTGTTGAACCACTTAAGTTCTGAGGGTCAGACCTCATTCGTGAAAGTTGGACCCCACAGCCTCGGGGTAGCGGTTAATTGTGGTGGGACGCCGAGTAATAGTAAGGAGTAAAAGTACCACAACGAGGAAATGAAAATACTGAATATTTCATTGTCTTAAGTGAAAATCGAACTCACACCCGTCGCGTTTAGAGTTGTTCTCCTGCGCCACGGTGGCATCAATATAATGATAATATTTAGAAGAAATTTTATGTAAAAAATAGATTGAGCAACTGCGTTTGTTAAAAATGATGAAGCTTAGATGAGTTTAGAAAAACAAAGCTAATTTAAGCTTTGAATAAATGTTATTTGAAACACGCTGTGACCTTTAAATAATCTGTAGGGTATCTCATCATTAAATTCCACAAACAAGTAATAATTCCAGTATATATCAAATTTCGGCAATGAGTGTTTGCGAAAACGAAAGTTTTAATGAAAATAGCTAACGCTCGGCAAAGTAAAGTTTATTGGAGTAACATTTAAACAAACTACTAACGCGGGAGACAGATGTCCGCCGACCGCCGTTGACGCGCGAACTGCTGTAATTACAAAACCTATACGTTTGTCTTCAAATTAGCTATTTCCGACTTAGAACATCATTTGCACATTATATGACCTTCAAGTCCTTTTGTTTATGCAGTGTTTTGTTTTTTATAAAACGTCACGTCCTCGTCAAATGAACTGTGCAACATAAGAGGATATTTTTTAATTCAATTCGAAGCAATAGCTCCTGTGATTAGCGTTTTCAACCAAGTATACTCTTAAGATTTCTAATATTAGAATAGAGTATAGATGTTAGCTAAAAAAATGTATAGAAAAATTCATAATTTCCAATTTTTTTAGAACTAGTTATTCACAGTGGGTGGTAAGTAGTGGAAGTAAATTGGAAAATTTCATAAAAATGATGCAAACAAAGTTGCGAGTGACAACTAGTGTTAAATAAATTTCAGAGCTAATATTAGCGGTCGTCACTTTCTTTTTATGAAAACAAAATCCTACTAACCCTAGCTATGTAATGTTCACATACTCGCATTAACCGCGACTACATAATAATATAAACATAGATGTTCTAGTCTCTCGTCTAGTGTCTTTACAATTTTCATTCAAAACCTCTTTTTCTGGCGCACAAACAAAGCTTATTTAAGCTCTCTTTACGACTGGTCATTTCTTTACTCGATTTAGCTTATTAAATGAAATATTCTGGATAAGGTTTTATTACAGTCGTAAACTTGGAACGAATTGTTAAATTTGTAACACACGTACAGTGCAGTGGAAGCGATACGCAATAAGGTAGGCCGGCAATCAGCAAAACCTCGGAAAATGGACGATGTGTGGGGAACAGGTTGTACCTTTGCCTACACATAGCAGATGTGCGGGATACAATATAAAGGTAAAAACGCGGATTCTGCAAGTACACACGAGTACTCTGCGCGCCGCGCATCGCTTAATGCTTTTATGGACCATTTGAACACTGCCACTTAGGATCCTTTCACATTCATGTAAATATTATAATTATTTTTATTTCTTATTTTCCTTTAGCTCACGCTGTCTCCCGTTTATATCAGGGTAAAAGAGGAAACCTAGTGCTAAGACACTCCGTTCCTTACTTTCAGCCTAATTTTCGAGACATTCCGTTGTACTATTTTTATGTAATATAAGAGTAGCTCGTATTAGTGGCACAGTTGAAACAGGTCTGACTGAACACCTTAGTGGTTTCCAATTTCAACTAGGTCTTCGTTACAAATTTGATCTCCGCTCCAGTTAATGAATTATTTATTCATTCAACTGCATTCCAAAACAAGACGAAGCGTTGAGTTCCACCGCGCAGCACGCTTTGTGTAGGTTCGCTCTGCCTACCCTGCTTTGCAAAATACGGCGTGAACTTAAAAATATTTATTTTTGTGATGCCAAGACTTCAACACTTCTACAATTATAATTACGTTAGTAATGACTACTTTGTTGCAAGTTCCTCTCGTAGTCTAGTCTCTCCCGCTGCAGCGCGTATGTATTGAACGCTTGGTACTCGATTGTCTATACACGATGGTGGCTGGTCACTTATGTTACATGGACATCCTGTTTACCCGTTACTATAAAACTACTATAATCTCTCAGTACGTACTCCCCTGCACTTCATAAGGAACCTACATAACGTACTTAATTTCATATTTCCAAGTCAAATCTCTATCCATACACATATTATAAATTCGAAAGTATTCCGACAGACAAAGTGTCTGTCTGTCTGTCTGTCTTTTACGCAATCAGGGCCAAACCGCTAATTGAATTGTGATAAAATACTCATATAGAGATACTTGAGGGTCTCGGGATGAACATAGGATATTTTTTTTCTCATATTTGTAATATTTTCGATATATACCAATATATTAAAATACTTATTAATTTGACATGCAATTTATTCCACCTTGTTTATAACAACCGCCGTTGCTAAGCAACGATTTGCAAAGTTTGCTGTTAGAAAACGTCACCCAAAATAAGTTTACATGGCGCGCGCCGACTCAACCTTATGAGACACAAAACAATATTTTCCAAAAATATTGTCCCTAAAATATTGTTTAAAAAAGTCCGCATTGATATATACTATAGATATAGATTTGTATACATTAACAAAAATTATATGATTTCTATAATTTGATATTCATCCTTATGAAAATAAATATAATAGTCACTTTTAGCATTTCATCTAGATCAGTGTTTCCCGTTTTTAGGCCATGCCCTACCTTAACATTTCTAAAACTTTTAGGCCCCCATACATAATTTTTAACCTTTTAAAATTGCTTTGTTCCCTTAAGAAATATAAATGATAAGTTTTAGGAAGAAATCACTACGAAATTGTTATCAAAATATCGTGAGTAAAATTTCAAAACATACATTAAAAAAGTATTAGTATATTCATTTTATTTTATATGTATTTCGCCCAAAGTTTTCTTGACGACTCTAACTACCCAGTTGATATATTGGTAACGTCAAACGAAATTATATATTATATATTTTCCTTTTTGGTTTTAATTTATCACCAATATTTAGCATTGCATTTAAATAACCTAAAGCGAAAGGGTTAAAGTCATGTCGAACTAAAGTCATGGAAATTATACGTAAAATGGTTTATTGTATAACAATTTAATAAATAATTAAGGAGATGTCAGTGATTCGGAATGACCTAGCCTACGAGTGGTAGGTATAGTATGACTTTGATGGTTTTGTAAATTTTTATATATTTTCGAATTACTGTTAATTTTTATTTAATTATTTGCTGTTTATTACTACTACTACTTATTAATTTATCTCAGTTCGGTTCGGTAATTCTATACCGATGTTATACACTTAAAATATCGTGATTTTAATCATTTGGGATTTTATTTAATATTGTTCGAAAAATTATAAATTATTTAATATAGAAAAATGTTTAGTACCCGCGCACGGCAAACTTTAGGTACTTTTTCTAATATTAAGAAGTTCCTTTAGTTACTTTTACTTCTATTGTTTGTTCATTTCGGTTACTCAGATATTTTATCTAATAATAAATCTCCACTTATTATTCTTTTTTTACTTCTTTTAATTATTTAGGCTTATATTTTCTTACAATTTCTATTGAAAACCGAAAATAATTTCATAAATATATTTAATAAATAATCGTATAGTTCAAGCGGGCGTATCCGCGTCCGGGCCCACTAGTATATAATAAAACAGTGAAAATATTTTGTTTTGTTTTAACTCAACTTAACGTCTAAAGTTTGTTTCATCAAAACCGGCTCATTAACAGAAAAGTTATAGTCATTTGAAAGAACTCAAGGTATGAGTTTCCCTGAAAATGTATAGCAAACCATATCTATACTTATACTTATAATAATTATTTGTTTGTGATAAATTTGTATTTTTAACCGACTTTTAAGAAGATGGAGAAGGTTCTCAAAATAAATATTTTCGATTCAATATTCGATTAATTATTTTCGATTCAATTTCGATATCGTATTATTCGATTCGATTTGTGTATTTTTTGTAATATGCAATCATTACAGTTATTTTACTAATAATATTATAAACCTTACCCAAATCAATAACATTACATTTAAGGCTGTTTCTGAACGAGTAAATTAAATTTGTCATTGACATCAACACATATGACTGTCAGTCAATTCTGTTTATTAAATTAACACATTTGCATTTGTAGTAACGAAATTTCATACAAACTTTCGACCCCAAAAACAACCCCTTATAAGTCGAATATTGCAAATTCCCGTCTTAGCGAGCACCTACGTCCTATAAATAATTCCTATGCAAAATGTGAGATTCCTAGCAGTTGTAGTTTCTGAGATTTCGTGATGAGTGAATGACCTTTTGATTTTATTTAGATAGATAAATAGATAAATAGGACAAGGAACGCCCCGACCAGATAGATATTTCATTTAGACAATGCAATGTCAATGAACTTTCTTGCGCAGTTTACTGATTTCTGACTAGAAATGTGATTATAATATGTTACTTTCCCACAGAAGGAAATACTGTAACAAGAGTGTTTGGGCACTAGATAATCTCTATTAATTCTCGTTAGTATTCTCTCTATTATTCTCTATTATTACTCGCTAGATTATAAAAAAACTACAAGTAACCGCATACCAACAAACATTTTCCATTTATCTGAACAAAAGAGTCTGTAAAGATATATAGGTGGCATTATGCGTATTTTTCACCCGACTGTGTATTCGAGGCCTATCGCAGCGAGGACGTGAGCGCGAATATAAATACTGTACTTAGCCTTTCTTTTATAAAACACCTTCGCGTCCGATAAAAATAGATAACGCTGCCATTATTTTTTTTCCGCTTTACCCACCTTAACGTTTTTTTAATTACATTCTACATTGAGTTAATTTAAGTTATTGCTCCGTGTTGTATCCCTTATATAACAAAGTAGACAAAGGGAAGATATTGCGTGTAGAGTGACAGAAGTCAATGTCACGAACGTAGAGTTCCGCCACTAAGCACACAACGTCTTGAAGATTTATTGGAAATTGGGAAACCTATTGTCTTAACGCTTTGTTATCTTTGCTTTTCCTGCTGTGTAGGATAAAGCATTAAATTAAAAACATATTTTTCATTATATGTTGATGACGTTTTAAATTGACTTTTTCAGTGTTGTATGAGATCTCGAGGGTGACGGCAGGAGCGTGCGTGAACATAGGCACACCCCGCTTAGACCTAACCCTTGTTTGACGCCTCTTTGACTTAACCGTTTAAGTGAAAACAACTAAAAATACTCGTATGGACGTACTCGTGCAGTGACACTCGGACACACTACCGCACTGTCTTGACCAATGTAGAAATTAATTTCATTCTAAGGTAGCAAATGATTCGCCCAAACGTCGCTGCAGCCGTCCGTCGACCTGCCGGGATCCAATTAAAAACTCAATTAGCATTACAAACAGTGGCGTAGTCCGAGAGACGGTCGTGGTAATGCTCTTCGATAGAGAACTTTTGCCGAACGAAAATTATGTCCGAATTCAAGTCGAACCTCTACTTTTGTAATTCCTACTGTGACTAGAATGACTGACTGTCGCTACCTACACTAGACATATAGTTCTAGCGTAGGTAGCGACATTTCGTTGTTTAATGAGTAAGTCTAATTTATAACGAATATTTAGACGAGAAGAGAGCTTACATTCGAAGACTTTATTTATTTTTGTATAATTGCACTGCTACTGTTTTGAGGCCAGTCGCGGTGCAGTGGCTCAAGCGTGTTCGTAAGCGTGACAATTGTGGATTGGCATTCGCGGAATTAGATATTTAATATTTTCACTACCCCGCTCTGGTAACGAGTAAAGTACAGATTCCAGTATTTCACACGCAATGCCTTAAAAATTCAGTGGAAAGTGGAGAGCGGAAGTATTATAATGGGTACGGAATTTCTTTGCACTAGGTTCCCTCTGTTTACCCTGCTATGTGCTTTATTTTGTAGCCACCCCTATGTACAAATTAAACATGAAAATTATTACAAGTATGTTTGTTAATAATGACACAATTTAAAAAAATATTTATTGAGATTATTTTAAAATTTTATTTTAAAAAAATATATTCTATTTACTATTATATGTAAATCTGCTACAAGGACAATTTAACCACAATAAATACTGTTCACTACATTTTCATATATAAATACTTCTTACGCAAAAGTTTTACAAAAATTTAAATGAACTTATAAACTACTTGAGACAAAGTTCAAAGAGCAGTGCCGGTTAAAAGTTGAAAACAATCAAATTAACTTCCCCACTTTTGAACATAAACTTCGCCGCATGTTAACAAGAAATTTGTTAAGCAAAAAAAAATACATTTTACATATTGAAAGAAACAATATTTTGCTTGACTACTTTCCTAAGTAACTAAGAGTTTAGTAGCTCATGCTCTGAGCGCACGTACTAATGACCACATAAACGCTATACACTAAATAATAATAACAGTATAAGGCATTCTAACACCGTCTCAGCGAGAAGCAAACAATGAAAACGCCAGAACAGCTGGAACCAATGCAAGACAATACATCTCTAAATAGTTTGGAAGTAAGCTCTCCGCAATCAATTCGGCGGAAACAATGGAGTCATAAAGCGGAGTGTCGCACTAGACTTCCTAACGGACCCTTGCGAACTATTTACACGTGTGAGTGGTGTTTCATATTACTTGTGTAACATTAAATAGTTTAACATTGCGTGACATTTTAGTACTGTATTCTTGGTAGCAAGCTATAGGTGAGGTTTTACTTGTATATGTAAGCCTGGGCTCTGCTTTATTCTGCTATACACCATACAATGTTTTTCTAAAACCTACATAAACTTTCCTGTACAAGCTAGTCTCGCTGTAATTTCCTTTGTTAAACTATTTTTATATATAAGAATTGATTATACCTAATCCATTTAAAAAAACGACGTAATTCTTATTTAAAACATTTAAATAAAGAAATTAAGTTAAAATAAAATAAGTATATGCATAAAAGTCTTATACGTTAACTAGTTACCGATGTAACGAGCCGCTCCGCTTCGCTATCAGCAACTCGCTCTACATAAATATAAACTTATTCATTTTGTTTGCATTTCTTGAACGAGCCAATATCAATAGACGGCGTATGTATTTCATTGAAATGTTTTTTTTTATTTATTTCTTTTCAACAAATATTCAAATCAATATATGGCGAAAATAAAAATACTCTAAATGTATTTTTTTTTGTTTCAAATTGTGTCCAGAAAGTGGAAGGGTCGACAGGGGGAGCTCAGTGTCAACCCACTTCGCTCGCTACTGTCTGCCGCATTCTTCCTTATTAACATGCATTTATTAGGACAACTTGACCTAACTATATAATAAGATCTAAAAAGTTGATTTAGCCCACTTATAATAACTTGTACAGTCCACACCGTTCGTGGAGCAGGTTATATAAATGTATAACCTGCTGCAAGCTTCTTTTGTAATTGTAATATTTCCAATACAGCACTGCGCTGCTATACTACTTCTATATAATCAAATACTCTTCATCGGCCGCTTGGACCTTGGCCGCTTCGTTTGCGTGGACTTTAAGACGTAAAATAAAAAACTGGTATTTCCCTGCTTGTGCTCCCCTATATACTCCAGTCAGTCAGTCAGTAATAGATGTGTGTGTGTGTGTGTGTGTGTACAAATGTCTACGTAGTTATTTCGTGATGTTCACAGAAAGACCAAATAAATATGAAACTGCAACTTCAAAAGGAACATGAGCGATCGCAAACAATAGACAAAAGGTAAAGTCAAAAGGCTGAATGTAGAGTATAAAAAATATAATACAATCGATATTTTTTCTAAATGTGCATTTGTTAGAGAATTTCTATTTTATTCTGTTAACTTGTTAGTTTAATTTTTATTTTTAAGATTAGAACTCGGGAACTGCTAGAATAGAACTCGGGAGTTTTATTTTCATGTACGAAAAATCGTTTGTAGGATGAATTTTATGACAACTTATAACAAGTTTTATGTGAATGGCATGGCTAAGTAGAGAGATGGCTACTTAGCCAGACAACTTTTAGGGTGTAACGACCTCCTGATCCTCGATCGAGGGTCCACCGGGGGGGTATGGATTGCACCGCGTTACGCACCCTTGGGTTAATTGTGCTTACTTTAGAAAAATGTACAAGATTAGCCTGATCGGAGACGTTGTTTCTTTTACCTGCTTAGTATTTTATTTAAGCGCATTTTATTCCGCATTAAAATAGCGTAGTTTTCTTTACCAGAATAGGGATCTAAAAATAATTTTAATACAAGCATTCGAGCGGGGATCGAACCCGCAGCCACACATAAAAAGTAAACAAAATGAGCTGTAAAAGTTCTGTACAACGTAATACATTAATTTGTTCACTCAACGTCGATACCCGACGTCGCATAAATCTTTCCGTTTGAAATATTACAAGCCAACAAAGTTTGTAGAATTCTTTCAATAAAGTTAGTGGTTTACCGCCGTACTTCTTACGTTCTTACTTCGTATTAGTGTATTACACTATCAAATGTTATGCACGTTTCAAAGACAGGATATTTATTTTATTAAAAATGCTATCTATATTAATATTATATAGCAGAAGAGTTTGTTTAGTTGAAAGCTCTACTCTCACGAACTACTGGTTCAATATACCCCCTGTACCTGTACCTGCGGTCGCAGTTACCTCGGACACTTCAAATCTATCAGACATATATAGACATATATAGACTTCAAATCTATTTGCTGGCGAAGCCGCAAGAAACAAATAGTATAATGTATCTTATGCCTGCATGTAAAAATAGGGAGATAAGTGAACAGTGTCTTAACACTGGGTTTTCTCTGCCTACTCTGATATGTGTACATACAGGATGAAAAAAAAAGCAGAAAGAACCAGCGGATTTATATGTCTAACAAAATCCTGGAGATAAAATAAAAGCAAACCAAAAATTACACCGACTGAGATTCAAATTTAAAATTTTGTTTTTAAAAATAACTTAGGATATGCAAAATGTATGTATTGTTTTTTATTCAGCTGTACTTTGTATTCCGTATATAACAGGAGAGGCAGAAGAAACCTAGTATTAAGATAATTTTCCCCGCGTTCCGCTCAATTTTCGCAACATTGCGTATTGAATGATGGAAATCAACGCTGCGCTTTGTGTTGTTACCAGGCTGAGACTGTGCTATCAACCTACAACGCACTTCCAGTCAGATATGATATTACTAAAAAAATACTAATGTAAAAAGCTCTCAACAGATAGAAAATGACGTTATTATATAGCACAGGCCGCGCCGCGCCGTCACGTCGCGGTCACGTCGCGGTCCGAGTTAAAGCTGGTGGTAAATGCCGTATAAAGCTGATTTATTCCTTTAATACCCAATATGTCCTTCTTAGCACTATTCCGTTTTTTACAAACGCTATCATTATTTGTTTGTTTTTTGATTAAGGAGTTCTGGACGCGCCAGTTGAGCATTAGCACTTTACCGATGTCACGTAGTGTAGGTATATGTTGTATGGAGGGAAAACACATGAAGAATATACTTGTAAGGTAAAAATGTTATATAATAGAAATTGAAAATGCATATGAAAAAATCAATATAATATTATAAAGTCTAGAGTCAGAGTCAAATAATATGCCTGACTTATATAAGCAGTGTTCAAAGATATAATTTGCAAATACAAGAATAGATTTTGAAATATCGAAGTAACGTAAGCCCCCTCGCACAAACAAACTACTACTTCTGTAAGGAGATTGGTGTAGCAGCATTGTCAACGGGTCTAAAATAAAACAATAGGCAAATGTTAATTCAAATTAGAATAAGAAAAAAATATATACAGGTACCAGGATAATTTCCACAAATTTAACCATATATTTTCATTTGTACGAAGTTGTACGTTCGCAGCAAACGTTATTTACTGGGGCAAGAACTTCTTTAATATATTTTAAAAGATCCTTCGCTGGCTGCCAACTTCCCTAACTTATTTAAGTCGACATGTGAGACTAAACAAATATAAATAAAACGCACGGACAGACGTCGAAGGAAGTAGCGTCTTAGTATGAGAAATCAATTATCTCATTTCTTCGCTCAGGATGACAAAGCGCAGCGTTGAATTTGACCACTCAAAGCATCATGTAAGAGACTTTCGAGATGTCTCTTAGCACTGAGCTGGGCTGCCTCTCTAGATGTACAACGCGCAGTGTGAAGATAAAAAAGTACTCAAAAAATTCAAATATTCTCAATTCAAGTAGACTGTTATAAGCACTTTTGAGTCGTCGAATGAACATATAAACAAAAAGCTACAAAAAGGCAGTTCTGCTAAAAAGAGCCGACAAAAAACTCAGCAGTTGCTCTTTTCAATGTCTATGGTATAATTAATACATTAACTGGCGGCTATCCTGCATGACATTCAATAGACATTAATTCCATACATGTTTATCTTCTAAATATTCTTGTACAGTGTAATAAACTTTACTTGTTAGAACGTTTTTTTACAAATGCTTTATATTTTGGTAGTGTCAAACTTAGAAATGGAATCAAACATATAATTTTATTATATACACGTATACTCAGACCCATAAAATATTTATTAACTTTTTGCAGGCAAAAACTTAGCGTAACAAGCTTATCTTTATTTCTCGTTCCTATCGTATGGCTGTCACTATGTTTACTATGACAATGTATATTTTGTCGGACAAAGAGAATGTTATAGTATATAAATTGGGAAGCAACTGTAAGAATACCTGCATCTTTAAAAACATCTCGCAGAGAATCTCGCGCTCTTAGTTTATAAATATATCTCACGGCTCTTTTTTGGAGGATAAATATTGAACTAGTCTACTATAGCTATTTTCATATATATATATATATATATATAGCTATAGTAGACTAGTTCGGCAGTTTTAACGTCTGTCATTTGTCTTCCTTTTTTTATTGCGAACGCGGCGCAGCTGAGTTTATCCGCAAGTGCTTCCAGATGAGTGTTCCACTGGAGTTGGAATCTATAGTAACACCCAAGAAAATAGATAATGACACATTGAGAGTTTCTCCTTTAATTATAATAATTATTGCAATAAGCGTTGCGAGCAAAGTCACGGGCAATATTTAGTTTAGTATTAAAAGACTAATTCTTTTTTCACTTTCAACACAAGTAGACGAATAGAGGTAAAAAGCTATAGTAATTTTCATGAGAATTTCACCGAAACCCTCGACAGGTGGTGGTTTAAAAATGCTAACTTAATTATTTAGTATGCAATGTTTTTGCATAAAAATTAAACGCTAACGATGTGTTATGAATTTTCATGAACTTTTATCATATAACGTGTTATAAAAGTACGAGAGTAGTTGAGGCTCCTTCGCCGCAGTGGAACAGTTTCTGATTGTAAATACAATGATTTGGGGTCTGATTCCCGCGCGTGAGAGAAAACGTGGCGTTCACTCAATATCTAGAATTCGGACGGAAAATGAAGAACGGAGTGTTGAAGTACTTGGTCTACTGCTGTGCGTGATAAAGCGTGATAGACCAGAGTGCAGTCCCGCGCTGGCGCTCTGACCAAGTTTGTGACACGTTCTTATTGAGACAACTTTTGTTGTTAGCAAATGGTTTTAATTTCCTCGCTCTGCTTGAGTTCCACACACCACAATCCCTCCAGAATTCAGCTATGTGCGAAATACTCAAATCGAAGTACAGCGTTACTATAGCAACTTACTAAAAATACTTAACTATTATTGGAAAATATTGCAAGAACCTTAAAGAACAAATAAAACAAAGGTAAACTACATTAATTTATAAATATTGGCTTACACGAATCATACGAAAACTTGAATACAAGTGGACTCGGTCGATATAAATCTCTTTGTACAATATGTTTTGTTTCCTGCACTGTACGCTGCTATCAGATTGTATGAAAGATTATATTTCAAAAGAGTTTCCGTTGAACTGATAAACTGGCCTTTTCATGTTAATTGAGATGTGTATGTAAAGGGTATAATGAACACGAGAGTAGTACTTATTGATAAATATTTTATACTAGCGGCCCGCCCGCGGCTTCGCCTGCTTGAAATACATGACTATTCCTTATTCATCACAACAGAATTGACTCACAACTATAATGACTTCGATTAACCTATAAGAATTTCTTCAATTAATATTTTTTTTTACCCGGAATCCCGAATAATTTAAAGAGGTCCCGATGTTAATCCGAATAAACTTGGGCTTGTTTATTTTCTGTTTAGATTTATGCAGTCCGGATTTTTGTTTATTCAAATATTTTTTATTATATCTATAGATATAAAGATTTAAATACTTAAAATGAGTTAAACACGTACGTCGCAGTGGCCACCAGTGGCAGCTTCGACGTTTTCTAAACAAATACTATATTTTCCTAAATCGGGATTTAATTAAAAATGTATAATGCACTTGGATATTTGGCACCACTTCATGTGTTCTAAATGGTTGAAAAATTTTATGAAAATTATTTACACCTTAAAAGTACGGAAGCTTCATGCTTTTTCTCGCAAAGCCTGGTAGGCAGAGGAAACCTAGTGTTAACACACTCTGTTCCTCGTGAACTGCAATTTTCAGAATTAAACGTAGTGCTTTGTGCGGCAAGCTTAGCAGAGCGAAGAAATTAAAATAATTTAAATATAATCATTTCCGTCAGTGTAAAGCGAGCCCACAACCATCGCGACTACAGTCGCACGCTGTCTCTTGGTCTTTAGAATAA
Source organism: Heliconius nattereri (assembly GCA_013403645.1). Lineage (NCBI taxonomy): Eukaryota > Metazoa > Arthropoda > Insecta > Lepidoptera > Nymphalidae > Heliconius > Heliconius nattereri. The sequence continues at coordinate 6,350,076 of JAAIXI010000254.1, forward strand.
GTGATCTTTTAAAATAGTAAACAAATAATATATTTCATTTTTTTTTATCTGAAGTCGCCCGTCACTAGCACTGGCATTACGAGAGACACGTCCTCGCGAGAGAGGCGAGAGAGGCTAGAGAGGCGTGTGTCTGATGACGCCTGACTACCGACAAGTCAACATTTCCTGTACATAAAAACTTATATGTTTCAACAAATACGAAAGCTTCTCTTTGATTTGCTCGGTTAGGTCAAATATTAATGTGTTCTGTTCAGTGCCTGCGCACGTAATATACCTATGTACGAATATATGTTCCGTATTACTCAATAATAATGACTTTTTTTTAATGTAATATATTAAGTTATTATTGATTCGATTGACCTAAATAAATAGATACAGTTAGCGCAACCAACATGTAACAATAATATAAATCCACGGGACAGTGTGACCCATCACTTCGCAGCTCTGGCAAGCGACGCGGCCTTACTTTAAATATATGAGAACATTTCAGAAGCTTCAGCCACAGATTTCTTCGTACTGAACTGAATTCAACTGGTACACTGACATCTTCAATCGACAAAAGCTTATTGGTACACATAGGACACGACTGGTGTGACGGACAGGTCAGGCTGTTGACAGATGCGTGAGTGGACTGGTGACGCCTAACATCTACTTATTTTACCACTAAGCACAAATAAAGCAAGGGAGCAAGTTGTACATCTAATATGTAAAATAGTACCCCACCATTGTTAGGTGCTTAATATTAATAAACTTAGTAAAAGCGAAACTGGCCATAAAGAGCCACGGGCCTTCAGATAAGCATTAGGTACATTCCGAGCAAGGAGACTTTGTGAAAATATTATTTGTTTACCTTCGTGCCCCGCATACCGACATGCCGCCCTCGCCCTACCCCGCCCTCCCCCGCCATCCACCGCCATCCACCGCCCTACCCCGCCCAGATGAAACATTACTTATTAATAGATATATACACATATTAAATATATGTATTTAATATAGAACAGATATGATAAGTAATAGAAAATTAAAATGATTCAAAAATTCGTGTTTCACTGACACTCAAGTTAAGTGAAATTTGTATGTTAAATATATGTCGAAAAAGGCTTCCTATAAGTGTTTTTAAATTGTCAGCCATGCTGACGTCATACAATTTAAGGAATACCAAGAATTGACAACCGTCGTTGTTTGGAGTTGAAGACGGCCACATAGATGTGTTTTGCGAGGACTTTTGTCTTGAGGCGGTACAACCGCTTAGTAGGAACTTATTAAACTAAATAAGGGTACTAAGTAATTATTGATTAGAAGTTGGCCACGCTCCGGCGCATAAATGAAAGATAAATGTTGAGCGACGTTGAGTTCCGCCACTCAACACAGGGAAGGAAGTGTCTTAACACTAGGTTCCCAGTTGTAATTTATATAGATCGATATATATCAATCAATTGATGAGACGATGAGAGATCTAAAACAGAATGTTTCGTTAAGCAATGGCGCAGCCACTTACTGTAAAAGCAACGGTTATGGATTCGCTTTCCGAATTTCTGTCTTCAATATTTGGTTTGTTATACATTTAAATTCATAATTTACATTAACTTTATAAACAAAATTTAATTTCATAAAAAAATGAAAAATATGCTTTTATATAACAATTCCTACAAATGGTACACAATGTTTAGTAATATAGTCTACTAGTAAGTAACCTCTGAAGAGTTCCACTATTCAGGTCCTGGCTCCATCATCAGACCAGCTCGATTGTAACCAACATTAATACTTAAGACTGCCAAGTTTATTAATGAGACAATTATTACAAATACATACAAATTCAGTTTCTTATATTTTATGACATAGTTACAAGTCGACCTAATACAAATATGTTAGAATTTCTTACTTCTTCCTCACACACATATGTCTATTATTCCTTTTTTCTTAAAACATAACAGAAATTCATGAAATGGCCATAATATTAGCACTTTTATGATTTCTATAGCTATTTATATACGCTATTTGCATTTTAATAGAAACATCATAAAAATTTACAAGCAGTTCAATCATAGCCCTTAACGGCGACTACGAGGACGAAATAAGATCGCACAGTACATACTTGTTTAATACAGCGCTCAACGACGCTGGCGATGTTGTATGCAACAATACGTAATAAGCTCGTTTCCGCTTTTATATTGTTTTAATGTTAATGTTTGTATTCAATTGGCAGGTGTCATGGATCCGACATCGCGACCTGCACATCCTGACGGTGGGCGGCTACACCTACACCTCGGACCAACGCTTTCAGGTGAATGACAGCCTTGTTTACTAAACAATCATGCTGGACGCCGTCGTGGTGCAGCAGCATAGTCTGATTGCAAACGCGACGGCGTGTTCCGACAGAACCGTGCGCTTTAACACTAGGTTACTACAGAATAAAACAACAACTGGTGCACTATATTACCAAGCCCCAGCTTTCCTCGTGTCGCGCCTCTCCACGCAGACACAGAACAACTACATGACCTCGTCACGACTTACAAGATTATATGTCATCTTTAACACAAGCTGAAAGGAGGCGTTGGAAGGAGGCTTCTTTATAGAACAAAAGTTATCTCTTTCTAGTCGCATCGTATATAATATCCTGCAATTGCCATTCAAATTGTCTTATTATTGTAACTTAGATATTCAAAGAGAGGCCTTTGAGAGAGGTTCAGTAAGGTCAGTACTAACTCACACTAATACGTTCAGTTTCTCAGATGTTAACCGAGTTCAAAAAGAGGATGTTATATACCCTACGTCTAAACTTTTTTTATATGTGTTCATCTATTTCTCCTTAATTTGAAAATATTTGTGGGATACAGCGTGAACCTGAAAAAAAACTCATACCGCTTTTTATATTTATCTCCTGATGGCATTTTTGAGTTGATGATAACAGAAGCTAAAACTCCTCAACTAAGTGGTAGAGTATCTTCTGAATACATTTGGGATGTATGGATATTGTTCTAATTGGTTTGGTGTTCTTCTGACTTTATGACATTAGTTTTTAAGTTTTAATGTTACCATTTTTTTTTTTAATATTGTTTTTTTACATTTATCTTAATATTCATTCCACCTTGTAAATAATTGAAGACTAATACATAGTTAGTTAACTTAAGTTATAGTTTGTAACGTTAGAACTGTCGCAGGCGACGCACTCGGCGCAGACGGACGACTGGACGCTGCAGGTGAAGTGGGTGCAGCAGCGCGACGCGGGCGTGTACGAGTGCCAGGTGTCCACGCAGCCCGTGCGCTCCTTCTTCGTCACCTTGCACGTTGTGGGTGAGTGCCTGACAAATGAGAAAGAGGTTCTTAAGTCAACTTTTAAATTGAAATTGATATGAGGGTATTTTTTACAATGTTCAGGAGATTTTTTATCAATTTTTAACCGACTTCTGTAAGAATGTTGTGTAATAGTTACAAGCAAAAACTTTTTAAATTGATGTCAAAAGTGAGATTCCTGATCGTTGCATTTCTTTTCAACCAACCTCAAAAAAGAGGATGTTCTCATTTTCAACCAACTTCAAAAAAGGGAGATCAATTCGCCCGAATACTTTTTAGGTATGTATATTCTTGTCAATATACCAAAATGTAACGTTGCACAAAAATAATACCTAATTAAATGAAGTTTTACATAGGACAACCACAACCACTCGTTGACAACCACTACCACCACCATCACCACTCGTTTAAGATCTACCCATCACTTAAAATCGTAAAATAAATTATTTTTTTAACAAAAAGAAAAACCGACTTCTAACAACGAACTAAAAAGTGAAAAATAATTACACAAAGATTTTATAATTTTGAAGTCGGTGTCGAGCTAATGCACACCACCTTTACCGCAATCTAATTACTAAGCCTATTTATTTTACTTGACACCATCTTCAAAATTATATATGACTTCAAAATATAAATATGTATCCCAGCAAAGCTCCGATACATATTTAAATTCACAATGATCGTCACTTGTCATCAAAAACACCTAACTACCCGCGTAGTGTATGTAGCTCCCCCCCCCCCCTGTTCCCTTGCCTTTCATCGCTTGAATCCGTTACATGGGTTTAAAAATATAAATTTATACTAGACTATATTAGTATCATAAAGCAGAAGAGTTGTTGAATACGCTAATCTGAAACACCACTGGCCCAGATTGGAGAAATATGTTTGTGTAGAATAGATGACGTTAACGCTCGCAGCCAAGTGGCACAGCGTGATGCACTGCGTCGATTGGCGGGTCTCAACGCCGCGCCACTCCATCCTCCATCTCCTCCTCCTCCTCCTCCTCCTCCTCCTACTCCTCCTCTTCCTCCTCCTCCTCCATATTTGGATGAACTGGACCGAATGAGCGTGTTTTAAATGATTAGCGCTCGAAAAGCAATTTGCAAAACTGATAAACCCACTATAACTATAGAATACGTCATTGTCTAAATAAATGAAAAATCCGAACGAATTTTGCGTTTAGCTATAAAATTTTAGAGTGGTTTTTTGAGCTTATTTTTTATTTCCGTACTATTTACTCTTCCAGTGGGAGATTAAAATATAAATATGCTGACTTATTTTCAGTTTTAATGTTAGTTATAGTTTCGCTTCGCTTGTTACCATAAAATATATTATACTTCAGAATATGTCGTGCCGCTATGAGACGTCTGACTGCAAACGCGACGATTGAAAATTCGATTTCCACTTGTGGGAACGAATTATGTTCATTTTCTCGCTCTGGTAAAAAGATTAAGCAACAAAGCGAAGCGCTAGTAATTCAGCAAAACAGTAGCAGGAGACGACGAGTGTCTTAACAGGCTTGAAGCGAATATAAAGTGTACATTTAGATTTAAAAATTCCTTTGCTTTTCCCAACCTAGTTCCTTCCCTCTAATTATTCCATTCCATGTAATTAATATGTGAAATATAAACTTACCTACACACACACTAGTTCTTCATAAAATAAAGCTTGCTTTGTTGTTTCCAACAAATAATAATTAGGATCTTTTCTTTTGTTGAGCTTTTATAATATATATGACAAACATTTGGCTGTGTTGTCGTTAAGGCAGCACTTGCTTGACCTAGATAATGAGTTCGAATCCTATTAAGGGTACATTATGCTATGGTATTCTCAGTAATTTTCCATTTTATAAAAACGTAATTGATTATTATTATGGATATAGGACTGACTTAACTAAGTTCTCTAGCTATGGAACCTAGACTCACCTTCAATTCACATTAAGCTATCTAAGTAAACAAATGTTGAATAATTTGTAAATTTTCAAAATAAAACTTCAATAAAAAAAGCTTCTGTAAATAAAAATTAATCTATTCCACCGATACTTTACTACTTTGCGTACTTAGTGGTCACGAACTGTGTGGGTTACATAGTGCTCACGTGTGCTCGCGTGTGCTCGCGTGTGCTCGCGTGTGCACGCGTGAGCACACGCGAGCACACGTGGTCACACTTGGGCCGGTTGAACTTGTGCCAACAATGCGCACTCGGGATCTGGGCCGATGTGTTTTATATTGCTAATCACTTCATAGCTTGGAATCTTCTATAGGTACGTACGAGTACTCTGTCTGTCATTATGCGATGTCTGTTCGATCTGTGTGTCTGCGAGTCGTGTCCCACTTCAGGTAGATTTATCTTTAAACAAAGTTCGGTGCTTTACTTGGCGCCGGGCGGAGAGTCCGGTCTAAGAGACAGAACCTTCTTTTGAATGATTGCAGCTTTAAGATGTGCCAATTGTCGCCATCTAGACCTAGTTGAGATACCCATATTATCTGATGGCTGTTATAGGTTTAAAAAATATATATATTAAGATATGATTCCCCAATCTGGTTAGATTAAGCGCAGCGTAGTGTTCTTTTTCAGCTTAGCTTTTTTTAGTAAGTCCCAACTCTGTTCCCCACTTTGGCGGAAATCAACGCCGCGCTTTGCCTTGTTACCAGAAAAAGTATGAAAATATTAATTAGTAATAATTCATTGCCTCGAGTTCGAATCGAACCCACAACTGTCACGTCTACAGTCACACACTTGTACCACTGCACCATACATACATACATACTTTACATAAACTCTGCATTAGTAGTGTCTCATTCTTAGAGTATGGTGTGGAAATGAAGAAACACACATACTAAGTTGAATGCCTTTTCAATGACCACTATTTTCGCCCTTTCCCCGCATATATCAGGGGGGTCGGAGACGACCCACTGCTAAGACATGCACGGCCCTGGTCTTGATCTTCGAGATATTGCCCAGAGGGAATAAACGATAATAATTTAAACTTTTATAATAATTTAAAATTTTTCAACATTTTCGGTGTTGAGTGGCGGATATCAACGCCGTGCTTTGTCTTATTACTAGACCGTCATGTTTATAAAAGAATGCGGTGTTAATTAGCCAATCTAAGTTCTATATATTATATTTATACATATTGTGTTCCGCCCCCACAGACTGCGACGAGATCTACCAGAGGATGTTCTCAGATGGAGGTCTGTTTGTGTGTCTGTGTGTTACATTAAATGCATAACATTTGTTTTTAGTCATCAAACAAACCAATTTTTTGTCTAAAGGCTCAGTAGCACCGATAGTAGATAAGGTGAAGCTAACTTCTAGACATTAATTCTAGATTCTAAACTGTCTTATATTTAAAAAATAAATCGTTTTCTATATATTTGATAATGATGGGAGACAAGAAGCAATACGTTCTCTGCGTGCTTGTTACATATACATAAGATATTGAAAGGGAAAATTAAAATGAACTATTTTTTAAATGGACTATAATGCTAACTATTTATCGCTTTTTTTGTACTAACTTGTGTGTGCGTGTGTGTGTGGGTGTGTGTGTATTCATTAACAAACCGATAAAAAGCCACTCTCATTTATACACGATTGTTATACGACTGCCCTTTACAGGTCACGACTGCGATACGAAGTTTGTTTCTTATTTAACGTATTTAGGAAAGTCTTGTAGCGGCGCATGGAGATCTTGTAACACAAAGAACAAACAAGAAAATCAAATAATTTGTTGAATCGCATGGAACAAATTTTAAAATTTTGGCTTGAACTCGTGTATACTCGTATATTTGGTACCATACAGGGACAATGTAAAATAACTAATGTTAAAAAACCGGGAGATACAGTATGTCCTTGTAGTTTCAGTGTAGTGTAGGAGAAGTGACACCATTTTGAGGTTATTTTTAGTCAAAATCTATCGAAAGTTTAACGCGTTACATAAACATTTTCACACATCATCCAGAGGGTGTCCAGACTAATATCTGATTGAGGGCGTTATCACAAACTTAATCAGTGCCTATGCTCCCCAGGCGGGATGTAGCGCGGCCGAAAAGGAGACATTCTGGGAGCAGTATGAAGGGGTGCTACTTGCTGTGCCGCCTACCGAAGTGGTCTTAGTTGGGGGGGACTTGAACGGGCACGTCGGTAAGGCTGCTGAGCCGTATGAACGTGTTCACAAGGGTTTTGGGCACGGTCTTCGCAATGCAGAGGGAGAAAACATTCTGAGAACCTGTATTGCGTCTGATCTGGCCGTCGTGAATACGTTCTTCCAAAAGAATTCTCAGCACCTTATCACGTATAAGAGCGGGTCCCACTCAACTCAAATAGACTACTTATTGACCAGACGGTGTCATATGGGCAGGGTAACTAACTGTAAGGTCATTCCAGGCGAAAGCCTAACGGCCCAACATCGTCTTCTTGTCATGGACTTTAACGTCACTCCGAAGAAGAAAGTAGCCGAGAAACGTAGGCCTCGGATCAAGTGGTGGTTGCTGAATGGACCGATGCAGACCGACTTCCTGGCAGAGGTGAAAAGTCACGATCTTTCGACTAACACCGAGACTGCTCAGGATGCTTGGGATCGGGCTCAGTCGGCAATCATTGCGGCGGGCAGGCGAGTTCTTGGCCTTTCTAGGGGAGGACGTGTCATCGACAAGGAGACATGGTGGTGGAATGACGAGGTGCAGGAAGTGACTCGTGAAAAGAAGGCTGCCTTTAAGAAGTGGCAGGAATCCAACTCTCCTGAAGACAGACTGGAGTACACAGTAGCTAAACGTGCCTGTAAAAGAGCTGTAGCCAGAGCCCGCAGTGAAAGTTTGTCACCATTGTATGATAAACTTGAAACTGTGGAGGGGCAGAAGCTCATTTACAAACTGGCACGTTCCCGGGATAAAGTGACGCAAGATATCGCAAAATGTCTTTGCGTCAAAGATTCCCAGGGCACGCTGCTCTGTAGTCATGCCTCTGTGAAGGAGAGGTGGAGAAGCTACTTCCAGGAGTTGCTGAATACTCAGCACCCATGCAGTCTTCATCACGACCCACCGCCTAACCTCGGACTTATTGCCCCAATAACCCTTGACGAAACACGTAATTGCCTTCGACGCATGAAGAACGGAAAAGCGGTGGGACCTGACGACATTCCGATCGAAGCGTGGAAATCGTTGGGCTCTCTTGGTGTGCTCATGCTTACTGACCTTTTTAACCATATCTTGAACACTGGTAAGACGCCGCATCATTTTTTTTCATACAACATATAAAGATACCTTTTAAAGTAATTTTGTAAAGAATGATTTTTCTTATACAAAGTACTTCCGGTACAATCGCGTTAGTATATCTCAAGTTATTATAAAGGAAGATGAAAACCGGAACTGATCTCTGGAAGGACTCGTAGTAGACCTCTAAACTGAAGCATAGTCAGACTCCTAGGGGCAGCGTCCTCCCCCGGGTTTGTCAACACGTGACTACCTAAAGATTGAAGCGAACATCGATGAATCAAACTGAGATATGTTATGAATATGTTATAATTTTATAAATATGTTGATTAAGTTTTGATTTAATTTTTAATCCTATCGATTACAATCTCCTTTATTTACTAGTAATAAATAAAAAAGAACGTACTACATACTCGTACTAAATAAATCTATCAAATATTAATATAAAACGAGGTCAGACCAGAGAGCAGTTGGTCTTTGAAAATACCTAGAATCAGCCAATTTAACGTAAACTAAGAGTGGATCCAATGACATTACGTAAATGGATAGATGGATAGATGAACAAATAAACAACATTGGAAATGCAAACACTACGTTTAAATTGAACTTAGCTGACTTCTGCCAGTAGTTTTATAGGATTTGGCAAACCTTTGACTACGATTGTCGATTCAATACCCTTCAGGAAAAAATGGTTTTCTTAGTATTTTTATAAATTCCAGTGTAAACCATGTAAGTACCTATTGAAGGCTAGGTAGGGCAGCAGTTACATACGCCCATGCACGTCCCTTATTATGCCAATATAGATAGCGGAGGGACAATAAGGCCTCAACGACTGATGTACTCTCACGGTCGGTACATATTTGCATAATTCGTCGCCGGGATTTCTGTTCGAAGTGAATACTTTTAATTGAATTCGTTCGTTTCAATGCGACAGTACGCTCGCGGACAGGTGCGACTCTGGCCATCCTTTGTTGGACAAAGTTACTGAAAATATTTGTGAAAACACTATTTTGTAGTATTCATTAAATCATGCCAGTTTTCTCACTTTAAGCTTCAGAATGTACTGTTTATGTTTTCTTCCGTTCTTTCATTATTTTTGTACCGACTTTGCTTCTAATTTTACGTCAATATGAACTTTTGTTAAGCGGATATAATTTTTTACTTTACGATAAACTAATACAAGGTACTACGAGTAAAGAAGGCATTATAAGTGCGGTGCAAATATAATATACACGATATACTCGTACACGACACGACTCAGCGTCGTTGCAGCGTCTGGTGGTAGGGACTTTGATGTCATAAGCTATTTAGATCGCTAATTTCAAAAGTACACATATTTGTTATAATAATATGTAAATCCTATTTATTTATATACCTCTGCTGTTTAGAAGAGTACATTTTATAAAATATCTCCACTCTTTTCCCGCATAGCAGGACAGACAGAGGGTACTGAGTCCGCCCCTCAACGCCGCGCTTTTTCTAACAGAGTGGAAGCAAGGAAAATAGTTGTAATATTGACATTCTTCTGAATGAGTATCCAATCGTCAACTATTTCATATTTCTGTAATTATTACGAAAACCAAAGATTTAGGTAAACATGATTGATATCAGTTATTCTAAAGACGAGTAGCTCTTTAGAATACCGGGCTTAAGTTTGCTCCGTAAACTAAAATTTAAACACAACAGCCAGCGGCCGCAACGGGCCCTCGAACTTGCTCGTCCCTGCCTCCTTACTCGATACAGTATGTTTACTCTGAGCAACTTTCATAATATAAATAATTGGCAGGTACACTTGTGTTCAATGAATATATTATGGATGAGGCCACCGTGCAAAAGACAGCGCGCCGTTGGCGATTCTACACACAAAGTCGGCATAACGGAGTGTCTTCACGGGATGCAGCGTTTAGCAGCGTGATGTACAGAATATACTGTTTTATTCTTTTATTATAGATGGAGAAAAGTCAGGTGTATAACAATATGGTATAATACAGGTACTAAGTAATCAACAGATGATTTAAATCGTTTTTATTGCTTTCCAATATATATGAATGTGGCCGGTGCTCAACTAGTAAACGTCATAGTGCTAACGTTCCTATAAACTATTGTGTATTCAGTGGAATTAATCACAGTTTTCTTACGATTGTCACATCCAACTAATAAACAAAGTGCAACTAACCGTTCGTCATATTGAAAAACATTTGATTTGTGACTTTAAAGAAGATTGAGAAAGGATAAAATCGACAAATTTTAAGGTTAGAAGTTATTACGTGTCATTTAATACATGTTACCGACATTTATCTTGGCATAGATAATATATCTGACAGCGATCTATGACATCAGCTGATAGTGACAAGTTTTCCTATTTCTACTAAATTTATTTAAATTATATTAAAAATGGAGGGACAATTCCAACTTTTATTTGAAAAATTGAAAATCGAAATGCAGAATCAAAAACAAACCAATACATTAATGGAAAAAATGGATGAAAAATTAAGACCTATTATAGAAAATAATAAATTATTGAAAGACAAAATGGAGAAGTTGGAAAAAAAGGTAGAATATCTGGAAAGCGAGAAGAAAATGAACAATATAATTATACATGGACTAAAGGAGGATGAGATACACGTGAACTGATTGATAATGTGAGAAAACATTTTTCGAACGCATTGAACTTTAAATTAGAAGATTGGGAAATAAATGACATTTATCGTATTGGAAAAGCAAATAAAGAAGGTAAATCGAGGTCCATAATTCTGGCATTAGTAAATTCTGTCAAAGTGGAAGGAGAAAAAGAGAGATAATGGCAAATAAGAAGAAATTTAAGGAAATATACTTAACTGAAGATTATTCGAAAGAAATTTTAGAAAAGAGGAAAGCACTAATACCCATGTTAATAGAAGAAAGGAAGAAAGGCAATCTTGCCTATATAAAGTATGACAAGATCGTGGTAAAAAAGAATGCAAAGTATAACGATAAAAGGAAGAGAGAAACATCCAACTCGCCGCAAGAAAGGAAACAACAGTCACTTACACTTCCATCATCAATGAATAGAAAAAATGCATTTGATATCATGCGAATGCGAAGCAATTCCTTTCCTACGAGCTTTACGAATAGTACAACTACAACGAAACAGTAGCAATTAAGCACCGACGATCGGTACAGTCTACTAACTAAAAAACAAATTAAGATAAATAAACCTATTCCCCCAAGACGACTGGTCCTCGTTGGGGGAAAGGACCGCGACCCTCTAAAACCAAGCAAACCAACATCAGATATATACATAGCTAGCTACTTTTAATGCATTAGGGGAGGCCTATGTCGGAAGACAAGCTGTTCATGAAAGCCGATCGTCTTTGTATAGAATTAATGAAGGGAAATCAAATATATAGATAATTTAAATATATAGATAGTATATAAATATATAGATAGTAGTACTAGGATAGCACAATCGGTAAATAGATAACAACATACCATATTGTAAAATGTTTAACAGCAATAAAGGCTTATTTTATTTTATTTATTTATTATATTAATGTAAGGAAGAGCTGTATTTCTGTTTTTATAACGTTTAAGACTTACAGAACGCTGAAGCTATTTGTCGCCACTGTAGGGGAGGGGTAGGTAGGTACCTCGCGTGGATATTGGACGTGATCTCAAACTCCTCCAATCTACAATAAGCGCAATAACGCTCTACAATATGACGTGTATATGTCGGCCAACGATTAAGTTAATTAAATTGAAAATGGTAGTTTTTAGTTTAACGCTGCATCAATAGGGAAGGCAGAGGCAAACTAGTGTTAAGACACTCCATTCCTCTAATAATTTCCTCGATCGGGAATCGAATTCACGTGCACGGAGTTAGTCTGTGCCCCGTGCTCAACGCTATATTATGCAAACATACAATCAGAACAATTTGAAAGCTTAACGCGGTGGGTATACAAGTTAAAAAGGTCGACTGACTTCAATAAAGTACTTTTAAAGTTTAAATTCCATTACGAGAATGTAAAAGTAAGGGGGAGATGAACTTCTTTAAGTTCATCTCCTCCTTACTTTATATAGTATGAAATTTTTTTTGAGCCATTGTGCGCTGAGCGGCTAATTCATTCCTCCAAGTGGGAATCGAACCCACAGCAATAAAAACATAGCTTTAACTTTTTAATATATTAATTTTATGAATATACAATATCACAATTGCTTAAAAAAGTACACTACACTAAGGGCAATGGGCAATGGCAATGTCACTTACAAAACTCCCACCCCTCAACAAAGTGAGTGACATGTGCGCTCGCGACGTGACGAACGCGACCCCTGACGTGACGTGACGTTAACATTATATATTACATCGTTCACTCTGGTAACTGGACGAGGCGCGGCGTACCCACCACCTCGCACCCAATGTGAATATGGAACCCACAACCACCGCGTAGACGGTCAAACGCCGACCCAGTAAAATAATATTAAAAATGTATATTGGTATGTATGTAAATGGTACTTCAAAATATTGAACGCTTCGCCCCCAAAAGCCTTATCGGTTTATCTCGTATTTTCAAGTAAATCGTATTAGGTGGAAGATATTCAGTATATTTAACATTTGTACTTGAAATGACTTCCCCCAGACAGGCGCGTGACGGGACTGCTCATGTGCGCTCCTACGCCTCAGTTTGAATAGAGAGTATGGAATCAAAATGCTATTGACATTCTTAAATATAATTTACACTTTAGATGTTATATAAAAAAATAGATTTTAACGGCGATTTAGTCTCGAGTTTGCAAGTTTACTAAATAATATTCATATAGATAATATACACTTAGCGTTACCAGAAAATAAAAAAGAAACTATTATTATAGATTATACATAGGATAAAACTATTATCTTTTTACGCAACGTGACAAAACTTAGACGGCCTCTAGCGAGCTAGTACAGATATGGCACGGGCAGCAGTAGTGGGATCGTTTAGGCAGTAAGTAGGCCTGCAATTTATTTCATTTTCATTTCTGCAGTAAATCAACACCGATGCGCAGCGAGAGAGAAATGTTTATATAATCCTAGATATATAGAATCGGTGCCAACATTTTTTATTTTTTTTAGCGTCACGGCTTGCCCCGCTTATTGCAGGATATGCAGGGAGAACATCGATCTCCAGGCTCGATCCCCACTCAAAGAGAACGGTGTGAATAATCACCAACGTTTCCTCTGCCTACTCCACTACTCCTACTGGTACACCCAGGACACGACGTGGAGCTCCTTGTTACATTAGACACATTGATTATATATTTAAGTACAATGTTTAAATGTATGATTACATCTACATATCCCTATCAACCTCACCCGAGCGTTGTTAGATACATGGTGGTAACAAGCAGGTAAACAATAAGGGTAAGGAATTCCCCTGAGTGGGAATCGAGCCCACAATCGCTTGTCGTCAGACGACGTACCGCTGCGCCGCGAAGGCCTGAAATTCGCTTGATCTAAGCCAAACATATCACCTCGGATGTCATAATACTCCGCGAGGCACAATTAAGAGGCGACATAATGGATAATTCAATAACGTTCAGCTGAATACAAGCACAGTACCCGCCACCTCCCACCCACTACCTACGCTACGCTATTGTGGTATTACCAGCTTATTTCACTTTCAGTTAATATTGGCGCGAATACAATCGTAAATTAAATTTGAACGAAATCTTGCCGATGCTGTAGAGAAATTTATTTACTTGATATTTTTAATTTAAACTTTATTTGGTATGTTTCGCATATTATATCAGTGTAGGTAAAGGGAACCTAGAGTTTAGACACTCCGTTCCTTACTCACCGCCCAATTTTCTAGATATTGTATATTTATTGGAGGAACTCAACGCTTTGTCTTCCTACCAAAACGAAGTGCAACAACGCGAGCGGGAATCACATATACAGCTTTCGCGTTTACTACTGCGTAATGTCATCTCGGGAATATAATTCATGCTCAAATTATAATAATTAGAGACACCCAAACAGCTTTGCTATAATAAGCTATTATAACTCTCTTTCCTTACACCCGCAGGAAGCCAGATGCAGGTAAAACTGCATTACCTCGACAGCACACTGTCGAGTGCCATGTTCGCACTTCCAACTATAGCCGAGCAAAACAACGCCATGAGTGTTAAAGTGCCACAATTAAATACTCTAGAGTACTTTAGTCAGTTTCACTAAAATGTAATGTTTAATTAGGCTAATGTTAGCCACTGTGAGTGTGACTTCCTCACTGATATTATAATGCTAAGCCACTCGCGATTAGGCTTGCACACTGCTTACAAGCCTACAGGCGGACAAGCGTACAGCGCGTTGCGTCTATTGGCATAATCGAACACGGTCGCTGTGGAATTACATTTTATATTGAAAATTTAATTCCGAAAGCATGGTATTAATTTAGTAACTAGTTAGTATTTGTGTGGAAGCAAAGAGAGCCGTAGCCCTAGTAGCCCTATCGGGCCGTCATTGCTCAGTAACACAACACGTGAGTAAGCGCGACGGTCGTTGGTTCGATTTCCACTCGGGATGTCATGTCTTGGGATCAACACGGAGCGCGGCGTTGTTATGTTCGGGATACAGCGATCTACACGACTGCGCTAGAAGCGCCCGAAGCGCTAGAAGCGCCCATACGGCTGGACGGTTTTTGACATAGGGGAATTGCGCAAAAGATGGCATACTATGATAAGACGACACACTACCAATATTGATGAAACTATTAGCGCTAAGTGCGATCAAATTTAGTAAGGCTGCAAGTGAATGCAACATGTATGAATCTGGATCTTAATACTGTTTAAAATCCAAAAAAGCCTGGTAACGTAACGGTAACGGTAAAAACTAGGTACCGCCTACCCTGCCTACACTGCTACGTGCGCGATACAGCGAGTAGCTAAAAAACAAAAACCTCTACAGTACGAAATCCATTTTCCGCGTAAAGTTCCCTCACATTCCGCGCGCTGAGTGCGGAGGCAGTCCGCAATCACTGCGCCACTCTGAGAGCTCTTGTCTGGTATCACTTAAGTCACTTCTGGTATTTCGAGGTTTAGCAAATATGCCAGCTTCCAACTAGATATTCTATTTTTGTTTAGGAAAGTACAAAATATTGTGAGCAAGAGACTCTGTCGTGACGGACGTTAGTGCAGTATTAAGTTCCGCTACTGAACGATTCAATTCAATTTTCGCCGTATCTCTGCGTGGGGAACACGAGATTCCTTCTGCCAACCAGCAGACAGGTACAGGTATGCAGGATACAGCATGAAACAAAAAAAATATATGTTATAAGTCGTCGTTGTTTATAGTCAAAAGACGTAGTAATAATGGTTGTAATTATTTGCAAACTTTAAATTAACTTTCATAAAATCAATTATTCTATGAATAAATATTAGATAGCGAGCTTATAGGGGCTTACGCCAGGCCCTTTAAATGGTGAATAAAACTTATAATTTTGTACCACATTAGCAATTATAAATATACTAAAAATAGATTTGTGGAGAGATCATTATATTTTATACTAGCGATCTGCTCGCGACTTCACCCGCTTAAACACTGAGTTATACTCTTAAGCTTTCTAATGTGATAATTATTTAAACCTCCAGTTCTATTTCCGAAGTTCCCGTAAGGATATTCAACTTATCTGTTTGTCAACTTACCTACTTACAATAAAATCGTAACTCATCCGCGCATGGGAATATTACAAAAATAGTTTTTCGGGACAATTAACAATATTTGAACACTAATTGTTTGATAATATATCAACATACATAATATCGCTGTATCCCGCACACAGCAACACAGAGTCAACAGGCACTTACTAGGCAAGCATGCACCGCCGTAGGTCGCATCAGCGCTCACCAGACTTCATGCGGTCAAACGCAAGCCTATTCAATATAAACAATATGTAAAGATAAATATAGTATTTATTTACCCTTTTCCCTCTTAGCAGGATAGGTAGAGAGTACCTAATGTACTCTAGTAGGTAGGTAGGTTGTCCGCTCTGTTCCCCACGACTACCTAATTTTTGAAATACTGTATTTTGGGTTGCGGAACTCAACTATGCACTTCATTTCGTAACCAGAATGAGAAAATTATAAAAATTAAATCACTCGAGTGCGACTCGAACCTACATCCGTGGTATCTATAGTCAGACACTGTGCCACTGCGCCTAAATTAAAAACGGAAATTTTATGCACTAATCCGAGCAGTAGTCCATGTGTCCATAGAGAACCAGACAAATATTAATTAGTAAACAAAAAAACACATGTTAATAATAGAAAATACGTGACAATTAAGACGATTATCATGGCCGTGGGAAGAGCAGAAGGCAGAGGCGAAGAGGCGTGGAGGCAAGACGCGGCCAAGAGTAATGTACCTACTGGGATTTGGGGCCATCCATAAAATCCTTACATTCGTCACGCCGACAGGTTAATACCAGCGTGATGGAGAAGGGGCGACCCTTCCTTGCGACATAATCTGTCGCTGAGCACTACGCTACCACAATACTAGTGACATTGATTTTTGCTGCCAGTAATTGATAGGACGAGGTTAACTCGCAGGTCCTGTTCACGGATTAATATAAACTTTTCTTTTTATTTGTTCCACTCATAACAAATGCTTCAGGCTTGATTTGATCAGTTTTGTGTTATATGTTAACTTTTTCTAAATCATTCGCTATATTTGTATATTTTTTTGTTAAAAATAATATATAATAAAGCAGGGTAGGCAGAGAGAACCTAGTGTAAATACACTCCGTTATCCGTATTCGAATTGCAAAAGTCAATGCCCTCTTTTTATTTTATCAAGGCAATGAAATAAAAACACGTTCCTCCGAGTGGGAAACGAAACCGCGACCATCGAGTTTACAATCGCTGCTCCACCGCGCCACGAGGGTCATTCGTTTTAAACAAATTAAGTTACTTCCGATTTTGTAGGGGCTGAGAAGAAATAGTTTTATATATAAATTCAAATCGAGGAAAAGTTTCAATTATCATTGACTGTAACTAAATAAACTTAGAATTCCGAGTCTTATTTAAGTAACGGCGTAAATACTTAACAAATTAAAAAGTTTTATCAAAAACCTTAAATAAAATATTAACTGTGAAACGAAGTTCTACACTTTAATAGGAAAAGGTCCCTTTTACTAAAGAAAAGATAACACTTTTATATTTGCATCTAAAAGTTTCATTTTCTTAAACACTCTGGAGAAGGTTTTTTGTCTACTTTATAAAATATTGGGACACTTCATAAGTTTAAATTGAAACTAAGAATAAATAATGCAAGTTGATGAATGTGTAATGCAAGTTCTAGTGCACACGAGTACGGCCCTGGCCGACCCTGAGTGAGCTGCATTTTCTAGAATACAAAACAACATATTGGGTCGTGACAAAGTTAAACACTGTACAGCCCAGACCGCTTCATAGTAGTCATTGGACTTCAAGGTGGATGTGTGTAGCATTACTCGCATAACTCTATGTAGCAATGGCATGGACACAAAATATTTTTGAAAAAATATTTTTCAAGAAGTTCTCTTCTATTGCTCTACTCTCCCCGACCTACAGACGTTCACGCCTGATTTCAACTTTCTAAGTTCGTTCGTTCAATAATTTCGTTTGTGCATTCTCTATCCCAGTAACTAAAGGGGTTACTTAGCCGTCTTTAGATTGAGCGATGGATTGAATCAAACCATTTGTTATTATTAGTTAGTAAAGACACAATATTGATACTTCCTTTAAGTAATACCCCAGGCCCGCTTGACCCGCACTCACACGTGCTAGGGGCCTCGTTTTCTCTACACTGATAACAAGCTTTTGCTTATGCTTTTAATTAATAACAAAATCACAAAGAAAACAGTACTCCACGCCGTTAATTCATTCGTTAACCAAAAGTTCCAGTCGAAATGGGAAATATGCAAATGCAATCTTTTAAGAGGTAAAGTTCGTAGAAAGTTTAATGATGTAGGTATATCTGTTCCCTCCATTGTTTACTTTGACAGTTTCAATTTATCTGTTAATGGCTCTAAGGAAATGTTATTTCAGCTTCCTTTAGTGCAAAACAATATTATATAGATAAAAGCTTTTGTCCAAAATGTATATACGAGTATGTATAAAATTCATGCACTTTTTTCATATTTACGCTTCATCCCGCTTAGCAGGTCAAGCAGAGAGATCAATGTAGTGTCAACACACTCCATTCTCCACTCTTCGCCCAAATTCGAGACATTGCGTGTGGAGTGGCGGAACTCAAGGCCGCACTTTGTTTCCAAAGCGATCGAATCCCCAACCATTTACGCCCGATGTTAATAATGTATCTCCTATCTCCAGTTAATGTCAATCTCAGATTTTTCGACATGTCTATCCAATCTCTAACCTGCATGCCAATAACCAATCCGGGTAATGTCAACTTATCGTCAACAGTGGGTTGCAGGGCCCTCCCTGCAGTAACGATAGTTTCGTTTTACGTATCTTTTTTAAATTAACAAAATCCTAATATATATGCTAAATTAAATTTAAAATTAATTATTATTACTTATAAAAGTCCTATAAAAACTATTTTTAATAAAATAATAAATCTTTAAGTCCCAAAATACTAAAAAAGAATAAAAATTAATAATATTAAAACACTTTTTAAAACTTAATGCAATATGCTTAGGTGCGTACAATGGAACTCGAACATGTCATTTTGAAGCATATGTTTTTATAATATAATAATTAATTGTTAGTTTTAAGATACTTTATTCCTAACCCATTTTCGTGTATAAATTATTAGGCATAACTTGAAACGCCATAAAATAACAACTAAACTGAACTAAAGATAATTAATTTAATTTAATTAATGGAGTCCGGCATAGTAAGGTAAGTATCGTATGTATTCATAATTTTGTTTATTAAGTTTAAATATACATGATTTTTGCGAGAAAAATTTTTGCGAAAAATTATATAAAGGCGTTAGCCTCTATATAATTTTTGAATTCATTATAATATTAATATCATTTTGCTTGGCTATTTCAATTTCATATTGTTTATTGCTACATTGGATAACAAAGAATAAAATTTGAGATTAAGTGCAAGATTATTATTTTAACTTATATTGATAAATGCTTTATTAAACAATGAACTAATAAATACTTTATTTTTTTCAGTAAAAACAAAACAGTGATTGCAAGAAATATTTTGTAGCTTATAAGAAATGTATGAAGAATAAAGCTAATAAAATTACAAACATGGAGCGCAAATTAAGAAATAAAAAATAGTTATATAAAAGAGTAAAATAAAAAAATTGGTTACATTTTTTTAATAATAAAAAAATTACAATACACATTGTTTTCTTTATTCACACTCCCAAAAACAAGTAAAACTATGATTAACTAACAATCTTCTCACTTCTTAAGAAATTAATAAATATAAAATATTTGACTTTCAATTCATCTTATAAAGTAATTATTTATGTCCTTTGTGTGATATCTTATATTGCAGTGCTGTCCTCATTATCTATCATGTCATGAAAGTATTTCCATTCCTGGTACTTCCTCCAAATCAAGATCTCTGCAAACGGAGTGCCATAATATAAAATTGTATTGCAAATGTTCTAAAAATATAAAATTTGTATATTAGGTATATAATTAATGAATACTAATAAGTTTAATACTATTTACACATCATACTAATAAATAGTAATAAGTTTTTTTTATATATGGTCCGTACCCTTTTTTCCATACCATTTATTTTTAAAATATTATATACTCTCTCTAAACCTAAGGTTAAATAAATATATAAACCAGTTAATTTTTTAAATCTTATACATCTTATTTACTAATAGTAGGTTAACATAATACCTTTTTATTATATTCCTGGTTTAATATATGTTTGTTTGCAGCTTTGCTTCAGTACTTGGATTAAGAACTTGTGTTAATAAATATGGTATATTTGGTACTTTACTTCCATTATTTACCATAATGTTTTGCATCACATTTTGCTGCCTATAATAACATATAAAATACTATTTTACAAATATATAAGATAGTAATTTAGAAAATCGACAACTGAAATTAATAAGCCCAGAGCTCAAATTAAGAAATGAAATGGTAATTAGTAACTGAGATTAAATATACAAAAAAAGTTTCCATAATTTGCCTGCTTTTGTAAAGAAAACTTTATAAAACTTAATAATACTCACATGGCGATTAAACACATAGGTATGCGAGTGCAATCAATTGCAGCAATAACTCCAGGAAAGCCACCAACTTGAAAGAAGTTTTTAGCACTCTCTTGATATATTTTTATATGCTCACTGCATATATTTGTAATTGTTGACAGTGACTACATAACACTATCATTACTATCACTCGAAGAAATGCCACTCCACATATTTATTTACTTTCAAAATAAAATATAATATAAATACAATCTTGCAATCCGGGGATATGATACAGTAAACCCCAAAATATGTCGGATCGCAATTAGCTGTCATTTTTGCTATCCAACGTAATGTCAAAATCGACAGATCGTTTATTGGCACGCACAAGCTGTCATTTTCATACAAAGTTCCCTCTTAATCTCCAGTTAGTCCTCCCAACGATAGATTGAAATTAAAGATTGAAAATGAAGTACTTCGATAGGTTATTGGCAAGCTAAACTCAAAAAATGGATTGATATTTCAATCTATGGTTGCAATTTATGGATTAGGATTGATTATTAACATCGGCCGTTAGATAATAAGAATTCCCCATGTCATTTCTGTAATAATATATAATATTAATTAATAATAATATAATAGTAATTAAATTAACTGAAAAGCTATTATCGCAAACAGCTATATATATACTAAAAGCAATTAAGCACATAATTATTATATACTGTATAATGCTACAATTGATTAGTAGTAGCGGTTAAGTATAGACAAGTAACGCGCAGGCACAGGCAGCGGCCTACATCATCCCCCACCAGCCGGGGGTGCACTTTCATGGGACA
Organism: Heliconius nattereri; assembly: GCA_013403645.1. Taxonomy (NCBI): domain Eukaryota; kingdom Metazoa; phylum Arthropoda; class Insecta; order Lepidoptera; family Nymphalidae; genus Heliconius; species Heliconius nattereri. The sequence continues at coordinate 6,371,552 of JAAIXI010000254.1, forward strand.
TGTCACCGTCGATATTAGATTGAACTGTTCCGTGCCCCGGCTTTTTCTGAGCACACTCAGGCAGGTCAGATAACACGGTTGTAGTGCAAGTAGCGAAGAGAAGGGAGAGGCAGCACGCGTCGGGCGCGGAGGTCGCGGAGGTCGCGTTAGTGACTAGAAAGGCGTATTCAGAAAACAAATGACTCGTCCAATTTTATTCTTACAAAGCATCCTACTTTTAGTTTCTTTACCGTTAAAAGCTTTATTCGGTGAAAGACAAAAGGGATCCTTTAGAGCGTTATGTTTTTGCCCTTTTGTTAGTCCCAGTTACCGTTGTGGGCGAGACTTGTGATCTAGCTTAGATTACCATCAAGAGGAAGTGGATTAAACCGCCCATTGACACATTAGCTTGTTTGTATTGCCGCTTGGTAGGCGAATAATACGAAGATAAGGAGAACAACCTGGTGATATATCTTACGTTTACAGTTCTACTTAATCTGATCTCTTAATCTGAATAAGAAGTACTAGAAATTATCAATATATTATGTTAAATAAAAACGAAGCCACAAAGATTCAGTTGTCAATACTTGTCAATGACTGAGTTGAGAGTCCCAAATCACAGCCCAACGCACGTGTCGTGCACGTGCACGTGTGTTGTTCCCGCGCACGTGTCAGTATTGTTACAGTTGCTTCACAACTTACAACAGATACATACGATAGGAACGAGGAATAAAGATTAGCTTGTTACGCCAAGTTTTTGCCTCCAAAAAGTTAATATATATTTTATGGGTCTGAGTGTACGTGTATATAATAAAATTCCGCAGTGTATTCTAAGTTTGCCACTACCAGTAAGTACGTATTTGTAAAAAAAATACTAACAAGTAAAGATTCTTACACTGTACAAGAATATTTGTTCATTCGACGATTCAAAAGTGTTTATAATAGTGTTTGCTTGAATATAGAATATTTTGAATTTGAAATTTGTAATAGTGAACCCCGCCTCGCCGAGCTGCATTGCTCACGCACTAATCATAATTTTGGATATTAATGTTTTATTCTTTTGCAGTGAGTCGAGTCTACTGTCATTTCAATTTTATTGAAAATACTGACCGATAAATATTTTTTGTAAAACCACCGATTGTAATAGAAAATATTCTTAGATGACCTAATAAATGTTCATTATTTATACAATTCTAGTAAAATAAAGTATTTTTTGATTCAAAAAACGAAATAAAATAAATACACTTATAATTTTAAAAATGCCGATATCGATGTGCACAAAAATAATACAAGAGCTTAGGTGAGGAAGAATATCAATAAGTAATACTGGGACAAAACATTATGTCCACTAACTTTGTCTCATATCGGGGCTGGCTATCGTCCGATATCACTTGCGAAGGAGCGAAGTCGCAGTATAATGCAGTCGGCACCTGGCGCGCGGCCAGCATCAAGTGTCGATCGCTGAAAAGATATTATATGTATTTATTTGCTGCAATAAAGACTATAATAAATTTAAACCTTATACCTACTGTAACAATTTAAGTATAATAAAAAAAGGGTCTAAGAAGAAGAAGAGGGTAAAATTATAATAATAATAGGATTTAGGTTGTTCAATATTGAGCAACGAACCCCGATCCCTGAAATAATTTAAACAATGTAAGGTAATAGTTTAACGAAGCGTCACTGAGCGGCAGGGTGTCGCCTACCTGCCTACAACCTGCGAGTAAATTCCCCCGTTATAAAATAAGCGACAATTTTGCCGTAAGAAGAGTCTTAGTACTTTCCGCCGTCCGCCGTCGCTGTATTTTTAATATGCCCGCCTCGAAAAGATCACGTACGAACGTTATTTTATAAATGCAACAAGAAATTTAAATTAAAATACACACGTGTCAAGAATACTCGAATGACTGTTGAAGCAGTCCCATACTGCCGGCTCCGTATCTACGTATGGAAAAGAAGTATTTTATAGTCTTGTCTTTCTTCCTCAATTTCTTGAAGAGTAATTACTGCTAAAGTTACCCTATTTTTATTAAGATAGCGTTTAATTTTTCAATATATTTTTTCCGATAAGTGCTATTCATTTTCTAAATTCTCCAGCCCTATACTTTATAGTTTGTATTATCGTGTTTAGTTATTTTACGTAAAGGAAATAATATAATATTATTAGTGCGGCCATTTCACGGGTCGGTTGTCAAAGGGCGGTGCGCACACGGACATGCTGGCTGACCGTCCCGGCACCCAATTATCCTTCAAAGTCAATTTTGCATTTGACGCTTCCCAGCTTCGCAAACATCTCATCTTACAATTAAAAACTTCCTCTTTATAACAACTTTGTTGTAAGTGCCCGCACACGTGCGTGCGTGCTACGCCCTGCTCTGCCCCGCTACGCCCCGCTCTGACCCGCTACGCCCCGCGCCGCCCCGCACATCTGAAGCAATGTCAGAAATAAATGATTATTTTTTTTCTGAAATGAACGATTTCTTTTGTCATTACATATAACAATTCTTTAATTATTAGTAGTAGAAAAAGTAAACAGGACATAGTATATATACTCGTACCTACCTACGAGTATGTATGATTAGTCTCATTGCATTTGACGACTGCGACCCATTGTCCTTTACTTGAACTAGTTTATAGAGGTTGTGACATACGTAGGTCTAGGTACTTCATCTTAAATTAATTGGATAATCTGTTAAGATTTTTTTGTTTATAATAAATATTTAATCGTACATTCAACGCTATAAATATGTAGGGCGAGGACGCGACTGGCGCGGGGCGACGCGGGGCGGCGGGGGGAGGGGGTGGAGTAGGATCTGAAGAATTACTTATTTACAACGTCCTCCTATAATGCCATTCTTTTCCGTCTCTTTAAACATTTATAATAAAAACAACCCAGGACGCGCGAGCGATTTTACTAGACCTTAACAAAAATATTCAAATTATTTTTTTCTAAAACCATCACTATATATTTTTAAGTTTTTTAGAGTTCCTAATACCATGTTATATAAATAAGGCAACTGCAACTTGCATATACAATTTAAATACGAAACAAGATAAAATAACTCCTGCATATTATTAAGAAATACTCATTATTACTTAATATTAAATTTATCACAAAAATAACATATGAATAAGATTATAAGATCCCTAATATCATTATACTTCGTTCTACTTGTGCCGCCTAAGTTAGCTTTTGTTAGCTTTAGTTCCGTGAGCGTACGGGTCACCTGATGGAATCCCAACAATGTAATGACCTGGTATCCGAGATGGACTGCATTCATCGACCTTTAGTATTCCCGATCGCTTAACACCGAGTGGCATTTTGTGGGTAGAGCTTGCGGCGGCGCTCGGCGCTCGTTACTATTGGAGTATTGGGTCCCACAACGCGGGAGCGACACTCGACGCTGTACATTGTTGTAAGTAGTAAGTTTTTCATATCTTTATATATTCACAAATACGTATCTTGTAATACCTAATTACTGATGCTTTATATTTTATACATGTTTTAACATGTACTCGTAGGTATATTGTAAATATAAACGACGAGGTTTAATAAACTGCTATATTAGTGTAGTGCGCTGTACACGTACATACATGGTATAGTCTACATCGCTCATTTCAGCGAGAACGTGTTCCTCGGAGCAATATGAAGGCTCACAATGCTTGGTTCCCGTTTGATATACGCATTTACACGATTTTACATACTAATAGTGAGGGAAAACGCTCCCTCCCTACAGAGCCTCGGAGCGCAGACAAGTCGTATATTAATTTGTACGCGGTTCGGTCATGTAATAGTGTATCTAAAGAATACATAATATACGAAAACGAAAACGAAAACGTAGGAAGAAAAAACGCACTGTGTTTTCTTTTGCGACATAACCGCCATACACATCACCGTTCACCGTTTTCGCAGCAGTGGTGCCACGGTGGAACGCGCACTCGAAAATAACGCGATATTTCAAAGTGTTCATCTTGTAAACTGAATGAGCAAACAGAAGAAAACTGAAGAATTACAATAAGATAAACAAATTAATGACAGTTTATGAAAATCAAATACATGTGTAAATAATAGTATAAATTTGAATTTGGAATTCCTAACCATCGAAGAGAAATTATTGATTAAATTGGCCGATACGTCCAAACGCCAATTATGTACTAATATTATTTTTCAAATAAGTATCAATTTGTTTATGTACTTTCTGCATTTTCTGGAATAGAAGAAGAGATAAATATAAATATCACACTAATGAAACCGCTTTAGTTGATTCGTGTTAACCGATTGTATTAGAAGAACGAAAGACACAGCTACGGTTTAGTAAATAATGACTGAAAATAAACAATATTTAAAAATTTGTATATTGTTATAATAATTTTAAATTCTTTAAATAAATTTTAAGTTTAACAATAAAAATATCTAGTTTTCTTCATGTATTAGTAAGTAAGTAACTTTATATTTAATAAATATTCTTATAGTTCGAGCGGGCGTAGCCGCGTCCGAGTCCGCTAATCTCTATCTCTATATATTATAAAACAAAGCCTTTGTAACTCTTCTTCTTCTAAACCACCCAACGGATTTTCTCAGCGAAGGTTTATATATAGTTAATTATTTGTACATTCGTATGTAATTTAACATAAATAAGATAAATGTGTATAATAAATTTATGTCTAAAAATAGTGATTTAAATATATTTTCACTAGCGACCCGCTCGCGGCTTCGTCCGCTTTAACTACTGAATTATTAATGTAATGTTTGTTTGCAAAGCACTTAAGATAATGTGAAAATTAATTAAACCCTAATGCAACCCGCATTTTCGTAGTTCCAATAAGGATTGTCCAATTTAAAAAAACACACTGAAATAAATAACACAAACAACAGAAAACTTAAACGAGAGCAAATTATAAACAACAGACTATTACTATTCTCTTACTCAAAAATACTTAAACGAAAGATGTAACCAACTATGTAATTTAATAATCTAATAATTCAGTAGTTAAAGCGGACGAAGCCGCGAGTGGGTCGCTAGTTTCTTATAAATTTGAAACAATTAAGAAGGCCAATTCCATGATCTGGAAACCTCGTCTATGTAACAGATTGGTTGAATTAAGCAATGTTCACTCCAGTTGGACATAGATGCGTGGTCCGAACATTAAGTGCTCTGGTCTCGGGTTAAACGTTGTCCTAACGGCAGTCGGTTTGGTCAATCTTATCAGGACTATATGCACCAGACATGTACAATGTTAGAAGGTATTTTAAACTTTCGCATTGAATATAGCAACACCCGAGGCGACGCGATGCATTATTTATCCGGGAGCGTTCTCGAGCTTCTCGACGAGGATCTTATTGAATCGTGCTTATTACGAGTTATTGCGACACTGTTACTGCCGTCGACAAACGTAACGAATAAGGACATCTTAGGTTTGAATCACTTAAGAGGAAGTCATATATTCTAGATGTTAGTTTTAACGATGCGCAATGTTACAGAGAGAAAAGCTATTATTACTTCCTATAGTCACAAGATTATATGACGGTCGATCATATGTTAGCTGTTTAAGTAGGGAGTAGCGTCGGTCACGTCGTAAAGCACACACGTAATCATCAGCATGCATCACTCCGCTCGCGCGCGCCGTAACACTGATCTACTGCGAGCGATGACCTCTCCACCTCTCCACCTCACCACCACGCCACCACGCCACCACGCCACCACGCCACCACGCCACCACGCCACCACGCCACCACGCCACCACGCCACCACCGAGTATACATATATTGCAAGCAAATATTTTCTAATTTGTGATTTAAGTGAAAAATATCCAATTAACCTAATATTTAGTTACATTGTTGACATGTTTCAAGTACGCCGTCTCTCTCTCGTACTTAAAAAAGCAGTATATTTGAAATATGTTTACAGCGTATATATCGTCTTAACTCTTAAAGTCGTAAATATTTCTTAATAAGTATTATAGCAACATTTGTGTCAATTACGTTAGTATTAAATTTATAATAGAACTGGCAACTGTTCAGTTAAGTTTTGGCTCCTCAATTACATTTTTCATTGCGGAGGAAATATTTAAGTACCTGTTTTGATTTAACCACCCTATTGTTTTTTAAATTATCAAATAAAAAAATACTAGTGCCTCTCGTAAGACTCCTAAGTCAAAATTTCCAAATACGCGACATGGTTCTAGATGCTATCTTTATCTGGGCGTCCCCGCGGCGCCGATACTATTCAAAACTGCAAATAGAATAAAATGCTTTGCAGAAAAATTGGAAATTCAATAACTCCCGTGCAACGGAACTGAGATTTCCACCCGGTTTTAAAAATATGATAGATGATACATCGCACGCGTTTTTACTTCGATTCATGTTGGAAGTTCGGAACGATGGAATCTCGGAGCTCGTCTGATTTATTGGCGTTGTTCGGATGTTTTCCGGGTCGCGTCTCATCTCCATGCGACGTTCCTTTCCGTAGGTAGTTACTGCTAGCTACTGACTCCTCGCTGCGGACCGCCGTCCTCACCATGCATTAATTGTCGATTAGATATTTCAACATACAAGTAAAAAATATTTTTTAACAAAAAACCTAAATTTCCTTAACATAAAGTAAAACGTACGTTGATTTATTAAACAAAATAATTAAAGAATTTGCAATTTGGAAGTCGGTGTCAAGCTAATGCCACAACAACCTAACTACAATATCTAATTACTAAGCCTGTTTGTTTTACTTTAATTTAATTTGCCATTTTCATCTTTTCATCAATTTAAGAAATGAATTGAGCGATGTCCAGATTTTATGTAATGCATAGCGCAGACAAACTGCACAGTACACTGTACACCATACACTAGGAACTACTCAAACCTCTGGTTTACACCATAGGGAGAGCTAATTAGGCGAGCTACAGTACGTTCGCTTAGCTAGCTAGTAGAGCTGACCTGTTTCCATTGCTTTTGACCCAACAACCCGTGCTTATAAGACGTTTCCAACTTGTCCCGTTCAGGTATTAGAGTCTATAGATGTACATTTTTATCTTGTATATCAACATCAACATCCCCGCTACAAATAGCGCTTGGCTGCTCTTTGCGTCTATACCGTAATGCTCTTTTATTTAACTGAGTATTAACCACACTTTTAATAAGCTATACTTACTTACACCTTTAGATCGATTTATACCATTTTTCTAAAATGGACGTCTCTGTAATACGATAACAGATAACCTACTGTGAAACTGAACTTACAAAGACAAGACTGATAAAAATTGCATCAGCAAAAATATGTGTTTATTATTTATATATAATTTGTTACAATAACTAATTATATAATAATAATACAATAAGGCCGTCGTGGCGCAGCAGCCCAAGGGTGTGACTGTAACGTGACGGTTGTGGGTTCGATCCCCACTCGAGGAAGTAAATTATTTATTTACGTTTATATTTCCATTTCTTCGCTCTGGTGTCGAAGCAAAGCGTGGCGTTTAGTTCCGCCACACGCAATACCTTCAGAATTCGGTAGAAACGGGAACGGAGTGTCTTAACACTAGGTTTTCTGCCTATCCTGCTGTGTGCGGGATACAGCTTGAAGCTGATTTAATTTTAATTTTTTTTTATATATAAATAATACAATTTATGTATTTCAAGTTCATAACAACAAAAATACCATCTGTCTGTATATGTGTATTATATTATATGTAACTGAAAACATTAGTCATTGAAGAAATTCTTGTTTAGAGAACATCCAGCTTACAAAAAATTATTAAATGTATCGGGGAGTTCCCCACCCAAGCGTCAGAACAATATTTTTCGAACAAAACTTGCATATTTTTTTATAAGTGTCGCCATCACATTGAATTCTAGATGGAATGACATAACAGTTTGTACTCGACGCAGAAGTATAGAATTACGGGAATATTTTCTGAGATAACACCTCACCTAAAGCAAAGCAATAACCTATTCATTATGCAAAATAAGAAGCTATACTTGAGGACCAGCACATACGTTGTCGTATATGACGTCCCGCACGCGGAGATCGGAAAGCTTTATTCTTCCAGTGTAACAATGTAGCATCTGACGCCAAAGTTCCCTTACAAGGGACAAGAAGCGCTTAATGCAACAAAGAAGCAAGCGATTAAACCAATTTGTCGCGGGCACAGCTAAGTGCCGCCCGCCTTACTGCCCCCTAACTGCCCCCTGCTATCTCTGGACTTATACTACGCAGGGGTACCTACGGATGTATGGAGCTATGCAACTGTAAAGTTTCATCAACGAGTAAATAACTGTCACATTATAATTAGCAATGAGTGGCACACATGTGACATGAGGATTTTCTGTGTGTGTAGAGGCCAATCGAGACGACTGTCTTAGTAGTAGTCCTAACACCACAGGTTGCCCCCGCCCCGCTGTGTGAACATCCCCAAAACAATGATACTTTATTCTTTCAAATTGTGTGTCAATCTCAGAAACGGCCTAACCACTTTAAATACAGTTTAGTGTTTGTTTATATTTCAATAACTTCATAAATAAAAAAAGTTGTATGAATTTGCTTTCCAAAGTAGAAGAGATTAATATATCTAAACATTACTTTAATTTGAATTAAGCAGAACTATTCTCCCTCCTTCCGGGGGGGTCCCTGAGTTATATGCAGACCGACCACCATTGTTCCTTGCACCATCCCACTACCATTGTGAGCGCGACGAGGTCATTTGTATTAGCGTCACTAACCAATCACGTTGGACTATTTGCATCTGAGAGCAAACGCTGAGGACGCTCTTGCAGTACTGCTTCGAACTATTGTCCTACATTTTAATTTTGATTTTATTTTGACCTTTGATTTTTTATTAGAAAAGTATATAATGTTAACAGACTGTCTATTAGAGGCTTAGCGTTGGCCCTGTTAAGCTACTCACCACGCAATGTCTTCAGTCTTAATTGGAACGGGATGTCTAGGTTAACTCTAGGTTTCCAGGTTCCCTCTGCCTCCCCTGTTATATCAATCAATCAATCGAATCAGCCTTTTCTGGTCCACTGCTGGACATAGGCCTCTCCCAGAATGCGTCAAAGCTCCCGATCCTCCGTCCGCCGCATCCAGTCGAAGCCAGCAACCTTCTTCAGGTCGTCGGTCCATCGAGCTGGAGGGCGCCCTACGCTACGCTACGCTTCTCAGCAGAACTGCCTTTCGAACCGGTGGTAGCTTTTTGTGTATATATTCATTCGACGATGCAAAAGTGCTCATAACAGTTTATTAGTTTGTAACGTGCGTGTAAATGACCGCCGCCGGTGGCTGCCTTACCGTCCCAACCAGTGGTAACCTGTCCTGTAGAACACTACTGACATTTTTACGTAACATGACGATTTAAAGTAGGGTAAAAAAATATTTAAATTTTATTTTCATTTACGAGTTAAACTCGGGTGTGATTTTAAAAATATTTGTCTTGGAAAGGGTACTATTATTATTCCTTATGGGCTATGAAATCAAACACAATATTAGCTCAATAAAAACGTACTTAATAACGAGCACTACCATTTTTTTATTCGTTTTAAATATTTTTCTTTCCGTAAAGTATGAATAACACAAAAATTGAGCACCGTAACTCAAAACTGGGCTATTACCAAAGTGAAGAAATTAAAATAATTTAATACTTCGAGTGTCAATAAAACTTACAACCGTCACGTATTTAATCAAACGCTGTGTCTTGGTCTCAGTATATAATTGTGGTGAATATCTAATGGTTCATACGAGTGTGCTGGCTGTGCAAGGAAGGCGCACACTCGTAATGTAGCTCACTCGAAACAAAAGACATAATGTCTATAGACGTCGGCGGTGTTTAACCAACTGGTAATAAAGCGCTAAGATGCGTTCATCGCTCAACTTTCTTAATAACGAGTCAAAGTGTAGCAATGTGTCCTCGCTTACTTGTTGTTGGGCTATTGATTCCACTTTCAGAATTTACAATGAAACAAAGGTCTGGCCAAATGAAATATGCTATTGTCCTGTGTAAGTGAATTTTGTATTCTTAAGAGAAGTAAATATTTGAAACCAGTATTAAACATCATTTATATGCAAACAAATACTAACAATAATAAGGTAAAGTTAAGTTTCTTAAACAGAATATCTCTAAATTAATGAATAGCATATTCATAGCACTTCCATAGGTCTTAAATGAACGATTGTGATGCCAGACTGCCTATGGCTTGCTGTAGTCTTAAATTTAATATCAAATATTTATAAGAAATGTTGTCATGAGTAAACATAAAAAATAAGATGCTGCACTCACAATCTGCGCTCGAATAAACACCTATTTATATTATTTTTCTTACGTAATAACTTGTATACCATTAACATTCTTCACAATCTATAACTTTTTGTATTTGAATAAATAGTGAATTTAGATTGTGCAGTCTCTCAATCTATATTTTGGCTGTTTTTAGAGTTCCGTACCTCAAAAGGAAAAAATAGAACCTTTATGGGATCCTTTGTGTGTGGGTCTTTCCGTGTTTCGAGATCAGTTATCACGATATCGCGTAAAGGTATCAGACTGAAATTTATACCAAATATTTAGGTGTGTGGTCCACGAAAAAAAATTAAGCTTCTAATCAATCAAAAGATACGGGCATTTATGTATTGATTTTGATGTATTTTTAATGAAATTCGCTGCAAAATCAAAACCTTAGTTATGAACTTAGGCGCGGAGTGAGAACTTGCAATGCAAATAATTTTTTTTTCTTCTCTGATGCATACGAGAAACAGCGAGAAAGTACAAAACTGCAATAAAGACATATGCACTTTTATTTGAAGTATTTCAATTTTTAGTTAACAAGACTTTGCGTTGAAGTTTTAATGATATACTCGAGAACACGCGCAACGCAGCATCTGGATTACGATAACAGTGCTTTGTGGCGGATATCTTTTAAATTCATCTATAAAAAGTAACGGCCTCCGCGAGCCCGAGTCCGGGCGCGCGTCGTGGACAATAAAATAGAATGGGCATTTTACAAACAGTACCATATATTTAGAGTGTACACAAATAATCAAAATTTACTTATGGTACAAGCATAAGCGTAAGAATCTTATATAATATATCGATTCGAATTTTACATAAAATGCAGCAAAATCAATGCATAAATTGCTCGTATCTTTTAATTGCATTTAATTAGTAGTTTGATTTTTTTCAAGGGACCACAGTCCTAAATATTTGATATTAATATTAATTTCAGCTTGACTTGAATGGTTTTGGCAGACGGACAGACAACAAAGTGATCCTATAAGAGTTTCGTTTTTACCTTTTGAGGTACGGAACCCTAAAAAACAATAGGCAGTTCACCTACCAAACAAAACTTAAAAAAATAGAATGGAAAGAATGGTTCTTTTTTTTCACGTCGCTTAACTCTGAGAGCGTATAATATTAGTGTATAATTTTGTGTATTCCAGTCCCCACGGCACGTATTCTGGGCGGGCCCGACCTGCACGTCGACATCGGCTCTACCATCAACCTGACCTGCCTCATACAGTTCAGCCCCGAGCCGCCCGCGTACATCTTCTGGTACCACGAGGACGAGGTGAGCGGACGCAAAGTAATTATTCACTTTTACTTATTGCTTTACTTTAGTTAAGCATCAACTAACAGGACTATGAACGCGACGCTTTTGGGTTCGATCCCCACGTGGGGGCAACCATTTATTTCAAAGATTGGGCGGTACCTACATGGGAACGTAGTTTCTGCTACATACGGTATACACCGTGATGGGTTGATGCGGTCTACGGTGGTGCACGCTTGCCTAGTAAATACCTGTTGACTCCCATATTGTAAATCATAGGAAATACAGTTGCCGGCAATGAGGTCCAATCTCTCGCAGTGCGACAGAGAAAGAGATTTAGAGGTCCAAAACAACGGAATTTTGCTATATATATATATATCTGACCTGTAAATAATTAATACTATTTCAAAAAATAGTTTATACAAAGTTAAATACTGGTCTCGTAATATAAAAGACAATTATTTTCAATTTCAATTCAAAAAGTCTAAAAGTACATATTATAATTTATAAACACGAGCTGTTAATAACAATTCCAAAACTATAATGACCTCGTTTCCACGGTCTACTATTGTTCCACGACTCCAGCATCCAGCAGTAACACTATGGGCACTAAGGCCCTGAGCTGAACAAACTCAATTAGTAATGTCAAATGTGTATCTAACATTAGTACTATATCTACTATATTACCTCACCTCCTCAACTTACTGTTTTACTACAAAAAATATATCCCGCTGAACTTAGTTGCGTGAGTTATTTAAAAAACGGCCAAGTGTGAATCGGCCTCTTCCACGGACAACTTATAAATGTTCTTTCTTTTACTTGTATTGCAATTTGTCACTTCTTGCAAGTTTCATAACTATAAGTGTACGGAAAATATGTATCTAAAACACTTAAGGTTCCGGGCTGATGCACTTATTTTATGTGAAATCGACTACAAATATAAATTTGTAATAATTTTGTTATATGAAATAATTCGATATCTTTCAATTATTTGTTTTGTAAGTTCTGAGTTCTTGGGAATTTTGATAACTGTAGGTTCACGGGAAGTACTCTATAGGTTCGGAGCACGCAGTGAATTTAATACAATTGCTCGTATCTTTAAATTGCGTTGTCTTAGAAGCTTGATTTTTCTGTGGTTTAAGGGGCTGTAAACTATTATATGATGGCGGTTACTAACTTTTCTATCGAAGACTTTAAGACATATCTAATATACAAATTCCCCGTTCCTGTAAAAGAACGAATATAGAAATCCTCTCCTACCCTAACTAACCTTTATGCCCAAATTTAACTTTCCAAGTCCAGTCGTTCGATATGTAGGCACGGTAACGGAATAATTTATTATATATAGATCATGTTATTAACTGAAAATACTATAACATACAGAGACTGTAAAAAAAATACGTATGCATTTTCTATAGATCTGTCTTTTTCATCTAACTTTTATGATACATTTATCTCTTTTAGCAGGAGTAAAATGATTTAATAACAAACTACCAATTACTGTCTTTCTAACTGCGACGTCACCCGCGCGGTACTCGCGGTAGCAGCTAGCCTCGCCACGTGGGCTGTGGGCCAGAGCTCCAACACAACTAGAACGAAGCGACTGAGATGTGTACCTCACATCAGCGCTATCTAGTTATTTCTTGTTCTATAAGACCTAAAGTACCTGACTGCAAATGTTCTGTTTTCACTAGAATAGTTTGTGTCGTAAAGATAAATCCATTTTTCATTTATTTCAAAGGAAATGCTCGAAGCAAAAGAATTGTATTCAATTTTCTTATTGCCGGGCTTTGAGAGTTACCTACTCGCTATTTTATTATTTTAATAATCCGTAGTGCTTTTACGTACAAACATTTGATTAATATAGAAATAGAATTAATAAACGAATATACGAAACGCTATTGAGAGTTATGCCTCGCGACACTACATGTCGCAAAAATTTAACACCAAGTTCTTGTAAGTAATGAAACTTATGCTACTGTAATAAAATTGAATATGAAACAAGAGACGCTTATGTGTATGTTTCCACACTGGCGGATCGCGGGTCGCGGGTCGCGGGTGGCGAGTGGCGGCTCACACAGGACGACGCATTATCGCGTAAACTCACTTCATTAATGCCTACAAGTTGAAAAGGCGGCGGAAGAGTACGGCGTCCCTCCCTCTCGCACCCGCCTACATATTGGTGTGCTGAAGAGAGAGGTGGGACAGTGATCGAGATAACGGGATATCTCAAAGGGCAATCAACGCGAGAGGACCAATTAGTGTCTGTGGCAGAGAGAGCCGGAGAGAGCCGGAGAGAGCCGGAGAGAGCCCGGGGTCAGCGCAACGACCGACGCGGCGATAATTACCAACGAGACAACTTATTTGCGACATTTTATAAATTACGGATGATATGTTATCCAATTTAATATATTATATATATATTATGTATTATATATATATTGTGTTGGTATATATTAAAAGGATATATGAATAACCGAGTTAGTATACATACGAGTGTATATATGTCCCATATAGTTATATTAAAACGCGCTAATCTCAGAAACTACTGGTACAGGTTAGTGATTTTAATGTTTTTGTGTTGGATATTCTATGTATAGAGGGAAGGCAGTAGGCTGTATTATGTCATGTTACACTGGACCACCCCCCAGTCATTGGGCCGGGACGACCGTCACGGGAAACTACTTAAATGTGTTATTTAGGAATTTTATGTGAAATACATGTTTATTATTTTCATTTTCCTTAGTTCCAAAATAGAATGTACTAAACGAAATGTAAAAATAGACATTTTAAAAGTTTTCACTTCAAATAGAAAAATGTTCGCCCCACAGACGCAGAACTAATTACCTCGTATTATCATATAACGCAAATAAATTCATAATATGATAATATGTTTGTAATCCATACCTATATTATAAATTCGAAAGTAACTCTGTCTGCCTGTGTGTCTGTCTGTCTTTTACGCAAGCAGGGCCAAATTGCTAATTTAATTTTGATAAAATACTCATATAGAGATACTTGAGGGTCTCGGGATGAACATAGGATAATTTTTTTTCTCATATTTGTAACATTTTCGATATATACCAATATATTAAAATACTTATTAATTTGACATGCAATTTATTCCGCCATGTTAATAACAACCGTCGCCATGCGACCGTTGCTAAGCAGCGATTTACATAGTTTGTTGTTAGAAAACGTTACCCAAAATGAGCTTGCTTAACTCATCTCTCTACTGAAAACTGAAAATAATTTCATAAATATATTTAATGAATATTCGTATGGCTCAAGCGGGCGTAGCCGCGTACGGGTCCACTAGTATTATATGAATGTAGTAAGCGCCTGCCGCCCCCTCCGCCGCGGCCCGCCCCCGGCGCCGCCCGCCGCGTATTTGCTTAGTAATAGTTTCAGGATTTAATGAACGAAATTAACTTAGTAATAATATGCAAAGTTTTAATATGTAGGAACATTCTGGTATCGCATTACGTGTAATAGAAACGTTGACTAAGGTCATTAGAGCTGGAGGAACTGGAGACGCCTGCCGCGTGTACCACTCACCTATACCTAGTTGTCATTGGGCGCGCGCGGCGACCTTTATGGCCTCCATTAAAATTAGCACACTTCCGTCCGTTGAATTTGAAAAGTTATTTTATACGTCCTCGAAACTTGTTGAATTTAATTGAACTTGTAACTTTCAAGAAACAGTAAATATTGTTTTTTATTTAATATGAAAGTTTGTTTCCCGAATTAGGCCGAAGTAGTCGACTCGGTGAAGTCTCGCTGTAACTTCACTTTGTAGCATAGTCCCGATGTGGACTAGTAAATGAAATGTTGCTTTGTGCTTTTAGTATAAAACAACGTCAAATTTATATTTTCACTCTCTGATAAGACTGCTTGACTAAGCAGCGTTGTGTTTTACATCACTACTCAACATGTAACAGAGTGTGTCTTGACACTATATTCACATTGTTTCACCCTTTAATGCGAGAGGAGCGTGAAGGCTGATGAACCACGGTCGCACTGAAGTTAGTTGTAGATGGATGTGAAGATTTGGTTTAAGGATGTTTTCTTACTTTTAATTATTATGTTCTCAAATGTACAATGCGTAGAAGTTCAGAGAGCCTGCTGAACTGTAGCTGTGGTTGTATGTCAATGTGCGTGGTGGTGTGTCGTGAAGCAGGTGATATCGTACGACTCGTCGCGCGGCGGCGTGTCCGTGGTGACGGAGAAGGGCGCCGCCACCACCTCGTACCTGCTGGTGCAGGACGCCGCGCCCGCCGACTCCGGCCGCTACTCCTGCGCGCCTTCCAACGCCGAGCTCGCCACCGTGCGCGTGCACGTCTTGAACGGTATGTACAGCGGCAGGCAGCTTGTAGGTTCGGTCTCCACATAGATTCATTTATTTTCATTTCCCCGCTCTGGCGACAGAACAGTGCAGCGTTGAGTTTCACCACTCATCACAGGTCGAAAATTAGGTGGAAAGTACAGAGGGACAGAGTGTTTTAACACTAAGTTCTCACAACACAACGCTCTGTCTACCATGCTATTCAGGGAATAGCGTGACGCTGTCTTTTTATATGTAGATTTTATATTGTATTAGTACATAGCGATGCCTTCGATCCTCACTCGATAAAATAAAATATTTATTTAAATTTATATTTCCATTTCATCGCTCTGGTGTCGACGCTAAGCGCGGCGTCGAGTTCTGCCACTCAACACGCAATGCCTCCAGAATTTGGCAGAAAGTGGGGAACGGAAAAAGAGGTTCAGTCTGTCTACTCTGCTGTGTGCAGGATACAGCGTGAAGCTGATTTTTAATTTTTTTATATCAATGCCGGAAAGCGATCTTGGCGTATTTCAAAAAAGCCTTCTTTTCTTCTTGTAACTTTATTGTAATATGTGTGGCAGGCGAGCGGCCGGCGGCGATGCAGACGGGGTCGGCGGGGCTGTCGGACAGCTGGCGCTGCGTGCTGGCGTTGCTGGCGGCCGCCGAGCTGCACGCGCGGCTGCTGCGGGCGCTGCTGGCCAGCTGATGCCTCCGCCGCCTCACGCCAAAGACTAATTAACTAAAATATAAATTATTTAAACACGTTACACATTTTATGTAAGATTTATACGAGTGAACTAGTACGGTCACAGTGAAGCCGGGCTCGCTCTACCTCTACACACACCTCTTGCCCTCTCCGGTGATGTTCATGTAGTCGTCCTCGTAAATCGGTCGCTCATCGAGATTATTAGAAACGCAACATACGTCATACATCTCATGAAGGAGAGCTGGCCTCGGGCTCACTGCGAGCGTCTCTCGCTGTAAATATGGTTGGTACCTCTTGTAAGGGGCGGCTGTGTTTGGTCGCACACTGTCTCGTGATCACTAATTAAACAGTTTATTCATTTATTGATAAAATAATAATCGTTTTAGTTCCCATACGGCCATCTTTTAAGTTATAAAAGCATCTCTCTTCGTACAAGACACATTCGCAGACCCACTTAATGCTGAATTGCAAGTAGTTTCATTCCAACATCTTTTGTATATTATAGAATGTAACTAAAATTAAGCAGTTAAGATATTTGTGTAGATATAATTATGAAATAATTTCTGTATCCACAAGACTAACGGAATTCTATGTGATAGAGGTTCAATAAAAGAAGGTGTTGAACGGTCTGTCATCCAGCCAGGGCTCCCAAGTGTCGCATAATAACGCGACGTCCCTCGCATATTGCTCAGAGAAGGAGAGTTTATCCGGATCGAACTTACAAAGAGTGGAGATACTGACACCGCCCGCCTCACCACACTGACACACGCTGACACACGCCGCGCCGCTGTCGCGGGGTGTGACGGGGTCTTCATACGATCAATGAAAATAAACTTAAATATTGTACAGATATCGGCATGAAGGTCACCGCTACCCACGAAACTAAGTTTAATGCTTCAATATTTATAATATTTTTAAAGTGTTATTCCACACTTAGATTGAGTAAATACTTCATAATTTAGAAAACGTATAAAACGGACCGCGGACAGTATGAGCGGTGCGCGGTCACGCGTAAGGACTATAAGGTACTCTCTTGTGAATACTAGAAGGTACTCAAATCGTCCTTATCACCAAATTTGTTAATCGTAGTCGATTTAATCGTTTATTTATTATCTATAGTAGTTAAATTTATATATGTTTTATACAAGACTTTATAAATAATTTTAGCTTTAAGTAAAAAGCATTATTCCGAAGGGGTTGGGACTATTGATACATATAACCGAGTTAAGTAAGAACTTTACAAATAAAAGAGGTCCTGTGAGGGTGTGAGGACTTCTATTTGATGTCTAGGTACTTGCTGCTGTGTACTGGGCTGGATTGTAAGCTAGGCTCCACTCCGTACGGCTCGTCGATCCCACTGCACTGCGAAGCGAAATTCGAATGAATTCATAATATATCATATCCGTAAAAGTGAGCTATCTAAAAATATTAAAGGTTTTGGTGATTTTCCGTAAGTGACCCTGGGGGGGTAATATTATTAGCTCTTGTAAGTAAATATTTTCTATAAGAAAAGTCTTGTAAATGTTATTGCAGATGACTGTTCCCAAATATATTATCTACAATGAACAGACAGGTGCTCCCTGACATGTCTGTGTTCGTTCTTTAATCATAATATGTATGTAATACTTAATTGTTACGATATTAGACAATTTTAGAACAGCCGCGGACTCTAGGGCACGAACTACTCGCGCGGACGAAATCGATTGTTATATTATAATTTATAAAATATTCTAAAAGTCTTTTAAGATATGTTATAAGCGATAACACGTTTATATTACGTTATGTACGAGTATGATGAATAGGTTAAAATAAACAAAGTGACATTTTGTATAGCGTAATATTGTACATATATTGATAGAGAAGTTTTACAATAATTGAGTTAAGTATTTGAGACCACGTGCGCACGCGCACACATGCATGTGTGTCTGTGTGCTGTGTGTGCAGGCGCTGTATGTAAAACATAACACTTTATGTATACATGAATTGGATAAGTTGGTTTTCAAATAAAAATATTTAATATTTATCCTTAGTTTTATTAATAATCCCTGTAAGTACTTACTTATTTAAATATCTCTGAAATGAAATAATAACTGCAACATCGTGCTTATTTTATACTAAGGTAATAATAATAATAATAAATACTCTTTATTATACACCCAAGAAAAGACACAAATATATAATAACATTATATAAATGTACAAAAGGCGGCCTTATTGCTTAATACCAAATTCTGCCAGGCAACCTTAAGGCAGAGAATATAGCAAATTAAGATATTAGATATGGGTAGGGTGCAAAAAATATAATTAAGGGTATAACATAAATAAGAATATATTTACCATACATAACACATACAAAACATACATAAATAAATATAGCCGTATCAATATACATACACATATATATATATATAACTACTACATACATACATAGATAAAGGTAAGAACTAAATGGTAAGAATAAAATGTGTAATGGTAGAAAGAAAAAAAAAAAGGACAATAGCCTAAATCTTAAAGTGACATAAAGTGTAACTTTAAGCGACGTTTGAAGGTTAGAAATGTTTTGGCATTTCTGACAACTAAAGGAAGGGCGTTCCACAACCTACACGCAGTTACAGTAAATGAACTGCTGTAGAAGGAAGAAGTGTGAGAAGGTATTTTGAGGATAAGATTACGTTCAGAGCGAAGAGAGCGAGAATGTGTCTCGCCCAAAAACTCAAAACGTTCTTTAAGGTAAGGAGGGAAAATTGGATTGAACAGAATACAGTAAAGAAGATGAAGGATGTGAGTATTCCTGCGAAGGCGGATAGGGAGCCACTTGAGTTTCTTACGGAATTCAGAGATGTGATCAAATTTGCGTAGCCCAAATATGAACCGAATACATAAATTTTGAATACGCTCAAGTTTATTTAATTGCTCCTCTCTTAAGTCAAGATAGCAAGTGTCAGCATAATCAAGAATCGGTAGAAGGAGAGTATTTGCTAACGAAATCTTAGTAAGTATAGGAAGAAAATTACGCAAACGTCTAAGAGAACCTAAGGATGCAAATATCTTTCTGCTAACCTCACTTACCTGTGAATCCCAAGACATATTATTATCCAGAGTGATACCAAGATCTTTTACAGTTTTGCTGAATGGTATAATGTCACTATTAATAAGTACTGGTGGTAAAGTCGATACATCTATTTTTGAAATAAGTTTTGAACTACCAATTAAAATCAGTTGAGTTTTTTTTGAGTTAAGATGTAGACCAAATGACTTACTCCAAGAAGATATACTCTCCAAGCTATTGTTAATGTCCTTGATTGCAGTAGGTAAGTCCGATATTTTAGCTTGACTGTATATCTGCAAGTCGTCTGCATATAAATGGTAGAGAGAAGGAATAGTACCAGAAATAGTATTTATAAACATAGAAAATAGCAAAGGAGACAACACGCCACCCTGCAGAACACCAGCAAAGGCAGGAGACCAATCAGAGTACGAATCTGGTATTCGCAAACGTTGCCGGCGTCCGTACAGGTATTCACGAAGCCAGTTAATTACATCAGGAGATATGTTAAGTGACCTTAAAGTAGCCAGCATTATATCAAAGTCAACGGAGCCAAAAGCATTGCTGAAGTCCAGCAACGCCAAGACTGCGACTTGTTGCCTCCAGGATGCAGGATCCATGCCAGAACGAATGTCATCAGTAATTTTTACTAATGCCGTTGTCGTACTATGACCAGGACGGAAACCGGATTGCAAAGGGCTCATAAGGTTACGTTGGTTTTTTTCGCTTCTGGCAACCCCGGTGCTAACAGCTGATTCCGACTGAGAATTTTGATTTAATATAATTTAATTCAATTTGAAGCCCATTTCCACAATAATTGCTAAATTTAACTAAGCAAATAGTGTTACTTACTTAATTATAATAGTTTTTATGTTTTAACTAGATTTTATTGTGAATTGTAAAGTGTTCTTTGTGTAAGTGATTGGTAGTGTGCCGGCATAATATTTAGGTATATTTTACTATAAGTACGCGTTTTTATCATTGTTTTTAATTATTAGATGCTATAGAAACCATATAACGTTGATTTAATTGTGGTTTACTTTCGTAAATTAGTAGTTAAAGTTTAGTTTTCCGTCGTGCATAAAACTACCCGTTATTTACATATAATCCAAATCCTTAACGTAACTCGAAAATCCTTTATTCAAAATGATGACTCGCAGAGCACTATCTCGTCAGGAGGAGTCCAAACTCCAACTGACTTTACAAGAATTAAAAACACTAAGGATTTGTGAGCCTAATTACAGTGTGAAAGGCAAGATAATGAAATAGAACTTTTACAGTTATAAGATAATACCACTAGGCTTAAGAAAGAAATGACTGCTATACACATAGAATTAACAACAATTGTAGAGGAACGGGATACTCTCAAAAATTTAGTAGATAAGTTTACCGGTGCAGCGATGAATATGAGCAGGCCCTTATTAGGATAACTACCTTGGAGCAGGAACTGCAAGAGGCTCACACAATCATCACTAAGCTACAGGAGGATGCTCAGAATGCTACCGTGTTACATAATATTAGCTTATATAATGAGTTAGTTGAGAGTGCCCCACAGTTGGTTTCTCCTGTGTTGGACAGCCATGGTCACTCAATTATTGATCTCACCAAGAATGATACATCATTATTCAATCTTAAAAAGCATCAAGTCTGCCTCACTGCAATAGAAACAAACTAAAAAAATACATAAAAATCAATAAGTTTATTGTCAAAACCAAAAAATTAATAAAACAGCATAGTTATATGCCCACGTGTGCAAAATTAACTAAGGAGAACTTGGAACTATATGATGATTTAGAAATGTGCACAAAAAAACTAGATAAGTGTAGTATGAAGCTGATACACAAGCACTACAAAGTGAAATTAATTA
>JAAIXI010000230.1:11185-42532 GCA_013403645.1 Heliconius nattereri
AGAAACAATTCTAGTTCCAGTTCTTTGCCTCCTAAGCCTTGTATATTTTGGTGTACAATATTCAATGTAAGCGGCCTAGGTGTTGTCTTGTTATCTAGTTTAAACTGGAATTTATTATGTCATGATTATTTTTTGATGAAATATTATTACTACAAACTATTTCCTTTGTTATACAATGTACGAGTATAACAAGGTTTTGTATATTATATGCTACTAAAGTAGCAATTTGTTTTTTAAAATATAAAGGTAGATACAATGTATCTTCTGTCAACTTACAACTATTATAAATAAACTTATTTAAATCTAAATAAAAAAACGCGTCACTATGACGTTGAGTCGCATTATACAAGGTCATATTTAAATTATAAATATACCTATTTTGTCTATCTGTAAGGCAAGAAGAATATGGAAAAGAGCATATAACAAATTTACATTTACTTTTACTATGTAATTTAAGCAAGTTTTCTATACTCTTTGCCACATCTTGTCTCCTCACTGACAAACTATTTCCATGTAATAGTACAATAGTACTATGCTCATTTACATTCATAGACATTATTTTGTTAATATTAAACTGGTAACTGGCTCCAGGCGAACATGCATTAAAAACATTCGAAAAATGGTAATTAAGTAGGGACCCAAAGCCTTGACCTAATTTATCTGAAATTACAATAATATTGTTTGGAGAGGAGCGAGAGGAATTTTTTACATGTAAATTCTTATTCAATATAGTGTGCATGGCCGAGTCACCCACAACCTCAGAATTACATATCGTTTGAGTGACACTTGACTCAGTGGACTCCATAACAGCACAACTACAGCTATGTTTATTTGTCAAAGATTCAAATCTTTCTACATTATAATTGCACAAGTCAACTAAGTTATTCGCAGCTAGAATATGTTCTCTAATTTCATTTTGTGAGGTTTCATACTTCTCACTTAATGCTCTGAGGGAGCTTTGCAAGCTATCTATTTCACTCTGCAGTGGAAGTGTGTCTCGGTCATACATATACCTACTTTGCTTTAGTTTATTATTATAACACTCAAGCTTTTTAATTAATGTTGAATTATCATTTCTTAATGTGATCATTTTTTTTGCAGAAAACTTAAAATTTACCATTTTATTTGTCTTTCTTATAAATTTATTTAATTTAATATATTTCCGTAATTTATTATGTGTAGAAAATTTTATATTTTGCATAGCATATGAGTCATCCTTCGTCAGGTCTATTACAACTGGTTTAAATTGGCAATTTAGTAATAAGCATAAGTATTAAATATATAAGTAGTAAGTAGAATGTATATGTAACGTAAGCATTTATAATACGGTCATTAGCTATATGTATATAGATATATTAGACAGTAAAATTACTAGTGTTAAATAATTTCAATTACTAAGTATCTAACAAACTATCATAGAGGTAACCAGTTTGCATCATATTCTAGATGCATGGAGCCAATTCTGTGACAACTTCACATTTCGAATACAAGCTGGATTCGTTGGGGACCATCGTTACTGTTATGGGAGTCATTATGGCTATAATCATTTTCATAGCTGCATTCAAAATGTGTACTTCTAGAATGAGAAGCACATTACAGAGAGAGCTAGGAGGTGTGTTTCATCGGAGTGTAAATGCGACAGGGGCAGCGCAAGCGCATGTGAACTCTGCCTATACTGCGTAATTAGTCTAAGTTGCAATGTTAGCACGTAGCGATAAAACGCGAGCCAAGTGGCTAAATGTAATACGACACGGTATTGTTTGTTTAGACTATTTATGTGTGTAACAAATTAATTTAGATAACAATGATTTTGTTTTGTTTTAGAGATACTATGAGGCTATTAGAGATACCTATGTATTTTATTATTATTATAATTTTATAATGCTATTTTTTTTTTATGAAGGGGGTGTATGTAGGGGCTATGTATGCGTAGGCGTGATGTAATAATGTGTATAAGTATTTAGTGGCGCCAGTCCGCCGTAAGCCATGTAGAGAGACACACGTGTTACATTATAATATAGATATACCCATAGGCTCAGTGGTTTTATTCAACACATAATGTGAGGTTCCCACACAGGTACATATGTAAAGAAAATTATAGTTGTCTTTAATTTTATTAGTATAATTCTTGACCGCTGTCTTACAAAACGTCTATGATTCCCGACTGTTAAGGAAGGGCTATGTTTTTCGCGCGTATCTTGTATGTATGCAGTGGCATAGCAAGCTTAAGAACCCCAACTGTATAAAACTAAAAGAAAAAAAACAAGCCCAATAGTTTAATTGTATTAACAGTTGGGACCTATAAGTAATTCTTCAATCAATAAAATCTTTACCAGGAACCTCGCATAATTTAAAGAGGTCCCGACTGTTAATCCTAATAAACTATTGGGCGTGTTTATTTTCTTTTTAGTTTTATGCAGTCGGGGGTTTTTGTTTTTATAAATATTTTTTTTATTTTAGTTATATAACCTGTGATGATGCTACGGACTGTCAAAAGAAATCTTTTAAAAAATAATTTGCTGACGCTTGTTCTACTTTAGAGTAGAAGACAGTAGACTAGCGTTGCCAAACTATCGATACTTTCGCAATCGACAGTTTTCATCTAAAAAAGCCCATGCGATAGTTCCGTATCTTTTTTAATTTAACAAAATCTTAATATATATGCAAAATTAAATTTAAAATTAATTATTATTACTTATAAAAGTCCTATAAAAACTATTTTTAATAATATAAGAAATCTTTAAGTCCTAAAGTATTAAAAAATTATAAAAATTAATAATATTATAACACTTTTTAAAACTATATGCAATATGCTTCGGTGCTTACAAAGGAACTCGAACATGTCATCTTGAAGCATATGTTTTTACAATATAAAAATGAATTGTTAGTTTTAAGATACTTTATTCCTAACCCATTTTCATGTATAAATTACTAGCGGACGCGCGCAGCTTCGCTTGCTTATTTAGGGGTGAATTCTAATAAACCATGAAACATGTGTTCAATGAAATATTTTTAAGAGTCAAAATTTCAAATTTTATAAAAATCGGTGGAGATTTAAGATTTTTTCCATACAAACTTTCAACCCCTTCTTTGCACCCTTAGGGGAAGAATCCTTGAAAACCATGAAACATGTGGTCAATTAAATACTTTTAAGAGTCTGAAATTCAAATTTTTATAAAAATTGGTGCCGATTAAAAAAAAATCTATACAAACTTTCAGCCCCTTATTTGCACCCTTAGAGAGAGAATTCTAGAAAACGATGAAACACGTATTCAATTAAATACTTTTAACAATCTAAATTTCAAATTTTATAAAAATCGGTGCCGATAAATTTTTTTCCTATACAAACTTTCAACCCCTATTTTACCCTGTTAGAGTTAAAATTTTTCAAAATCCCTTCTTAGTGGATGTTCAGATTACAAAAGTAAACATCTGTCCAAATTTCACGTTTCTACGCACACCGGTTACGCCTGTGCGAGCGTCTTACCTCAGTCAGTGAGGACAAGTCCTTTTATATATATAGATTAGGCATAACTTGAAACGCCATAAAATAACAACTAAACTGAACTAAAGATAATTAAGTACTTAAATACTTTCACGATGGAGTCCGGCATAGTAAGGCAAGTATCGTATGTATTCATAACTTTGTCTTTTAAGTTTAAATATACGTGATTTCTGCGAGTAACGCCTCTATATAATTTTTCGAATTCATAATAATATTAATTAATATCATTTTGTTTGGCTATTTCAATTTCATGTTGTTTATGGTTACATTGGATAAAAAAAAATTGAGATTGCTACATTATTATTTTAACTTGTGTTTATGAATTCTTTACTGAACAATGAACTAATAAATATTTTATTTTTTTCAGTAAAAACAAAAAGGGATGGTTATTGGACTATTGTTTCCTAGACATTCAATAGTATCAATCTCGACTATCGATTGTATTGATTCTTTTCTAATTAGGAGATACGATACTATCGATAGTATCGATAGTATCGATACTATCTATTGTTCTATCGATCGTATAGGCTTTTTTAGATTAAAACTATCGATTGCGGCGCAATCGTTTGGCAACACTACTCCCAACGATAGATTGATGTTAAAGATTGAAAATGAAGTACTTAGATAGGTTATTGGCAAGCTAAACTCAAAAAATAGATTGATATTTTAATCTATGGTTGCAATTTATGGATTAGGATTGATAATTAACATCGGGCGTAAATAAATAGTATCGAAACTATTGATAGTTCAAAAGGGTACAATACTATCGGACAATGCAATACTATCCCAATTATCGATACTATTGAATTTCTAGGAAACGACAGAATCGATACTATCGATCGCATGCTAAGTTGCTATACTATAGATTCTATCGATACTATTGTTGTATCGATCGCATGGGCTTTTTTAGATTAAAACTATCGATTGCGAAACTACGGATAGTTTGGTAACACTAATTATTGATAACATAAATGTAAAAATAAAAATACCGTACAATTCTCAATTCCACAGAAAATAACATTATGATCCTATTGCTTAATTAATATAATTAATAATATATTAATAATAATCTTTATTTGTGTAATCAAATCAAAAACAATTATATATAAGAACATTTATTTTACCACCAGCTACACGGACTAAGCTACAAGAATTCAGAAAAATATTTCACTTTTAGAATAATACATGAGTAGGCTTTTAAGATTATTTTAGTTACATGCTTAAAATAAGTAGTTATCATAGTGTTGGTGTTTTTTTTACATAGTTATGTTTATTGAATTTATATATTTGTAAATTACAAAAATTTAAGGATATTCCAATATTAAACAATAT
This sequence comes from Heliconius nattereri, assembly GCA_013403645.1. Classification (NCBI taxonomy): domain Eukaryota; kingdom Metazoa; phylum Arthropoda; class Insecta; order Lepidoptera; family Nymphalidae; genus Heliconius; species Heliconius nattereri. Next base: position 16,023 of record JAAIXI010000230.1, read on the forward strand.
TTTTTTGAAAGCTGACACACAAGATGATATAAAGCTAATATATAACGGGAAAACCTGGAATCAAGGTAAATTTCGCTTTAGGTTTACACGGTGGACACGCAGTGGGAGCGCGACGAGCAGACTCATCTCGGGGCTTCGGCGCGCAGGGGTTTACTTTTATTTTATCTATCTTTTGTGGTGAATCTGTTTTAGGGCCAATATTATCCTTATCACACGTTGATATTGTTTTTTGAAATTTTTTCATTGATAACCACGACTTATCATTTACGTTTACAGCTTTAAAATTGGAGTGTGTTTTAAGTTTGTGTAAATTTGATGATTTAAAGTCGAGTAAAACACGGACTCGAACTGTTTCTGCTGAAGGTGGAACTTGCAGGTCCAGCGCACCTCCGCCGAGGTCTTTCTCTTCGTTCTGTCTTGTGGGAGTGGTTGCGACGCGTCCGAGAGCTACCTCCGTTAGCTGAGATCTTTCACTTAACATTGATGTTAGTTTATCTGCATCTGTATGTTCTTTAGAGGTATTGGTCGGCGCTGCACCGCATGTTCTATACATTTTTGCTTGTAACAATTCATAGCAATTGATGTGAATGGTCGCATATTGCTGCTGTGCCATCTTAAAGCATCGGTCGGTCATTGGGAACTTGTTGAGCGTAGATAAAAGTAGGTTATCTTCCATACTGCTTCCAACGTACTGTATATTGTGTCTCGTTTGATTTATAGATATTTTATTCTGAAACAAAGATATATATTTTTATTATAGACCCTATTCTTGACAATAAACAATGTAAGAAAAATAATCTTATTCTCATGTTTTCTTGCAAGACACTAATCTAATATGACCGACGATTAAAAAGTGCTCTAAAAAAACAGACATTTATATGTTAGGTATATGTCATATTGAAATAGGATCAACCGTGTTCTTCAATGTTGGAGATAGTTATGACTTTTCTCTTCATACATTCATTTGGTCTAATGGCTCCACTTAGTAACATAATATTTTGTCGTTATAAAGTAAGAAATAAAAAAGTAATATTTGGTTTCACTTACTGGTTGTGCGACATGAATGTATCGAGAGCAAGCACGGAGAGATGCCATGCCGGGGTATGTCAGCGCGCGTCGGCCACGGAGTACTGTATACTTAGCGTGAATCCAGCGGGCTGCGGCCGTCTACGTGGCCATGCGGCGAGTGTGTACGTATGTAAGTATACATGGTACTGACTTACGTAGATACTATAAAGCATAAAGACTGTATTATAAAATTACTGATCATGTCTACAAATATGTTATGTACCAGGCTGCATGAGTTAGTTCACTGGTGTCTGCCAAACCTGAAAACAACAGTTATTTTAAATAATCATATATCAATAATTTATTTACTGAAATATTTTGAATCTTAAATAATAAAATATTTTAAAACTTCGTTCCTGATATTGTCTAAACCAGAAGATTATTATAACTACTTTTTTATTGTTTCTATGACGTCTTTTTTATCTATTAATTACTGTTTGATTATACTCGTAGCTACATAAGTTACCGTAGCGATACTGTCCTTCCACTTGACCACGATTCCTCGTTATACTTGCTCTAAGTTGTTTGTAGACCTTTTCGCTGGTGGCTACCAGAGGAGCTACCAGTGGAGTGTTTTTCGATAATGAAAATGTAGGTAGTAAAAACTACTCAGATCGTTGTCCAAGTCTAATAGAGCGTTAAATGTGCAATCATGAATTACTAATTGATAGGATGTTAGTGTTTCAAATTCACCTGAGTTATTATTAGTTTAATTTTTTTCATCCATTCCATATAATAAAAAAATATAAGTGAATAAGTGGCTCAACTGATGTTTGGTGATTTTTTTGTAACTCCTGTCTTTTTCGAATTAGAACTGTCGTAGAGACAATGAAAGAATACTAGACAGGGTTTCTCTGTATTTCGTTACTTCTTCGTAATATCTTAGTAGATTTGTGTTTATTTGTGTATTTTGTTCTACTCTTGTTTGGTTTTGTTAGTTTTACAGTTACTTATTATTATTCTATGATCTGACAGACAGTTCAAGTTCATCACCAATATCTTGAAATAGTCTCGATTGGTTTTATAATATTTTTTTTTTAGAATCTAATTCGTTTTTGTGCTTTCCGCACGGAGATTTCCACGTCCACTATTTATTAGAACATATCAAATGCAAAGTTCATCACTTTTTGTCCTCTGTTATTCCTAATTCCGTATTCGAATCGTTTTGCAATTCTTCTGTGAATCCTTTAATTTATCTTCTCATTGAAGTCTCCCATTAAAATAATACTGTTATGTGTGGTGTCTAAAACACCGTCAATTGTTTAATAGAAATGTGTTGCTTGTTGGTGCGGTGCTCGTATAATAGAGACGATGTGTCCTCGCATGTTTATGTTGAGTCATTCCGATAAAGATCTCAAATATAATGTTAGTTATTATAAAACTCCTACTGAAAGACTATTCGACATTTTGACCTGTACATCATTTAGTTGTATTTTATTATTTTTATTTATCTGTATTTTGTTCTCAATATTGGTCATAGTAGCGTTTTCAGGTGATGTAGGTAATTTACGCTTAGTATTGTTTTTCCAAACAATAAGTCTATTACACTTGATTACAGCTATGTTTCCCTTCTTTCTTTCCAATTGTAGTTGTTGTTGTAGTTCCCTTTTTTTACAGTATCTGTTTTAGATAGTCTCCTTTAATGTGATAATGCGTACCTTTGAACTCCCTCTTTTATTAAAATTCTTTTTATTTTTCTACCTAAAGTTGAGAAAGTACTACTATTAGACGATTGGACTTTTATCTTTCTTTTTTTTTCTTTTAACTTCTTCAACATTGGCATAGCTTACCTTTACAGAGAGATATTGCTCCACTCAGTTGATAACGTTTCATTCTAGGTTCCTCTGGTAGATTATTTCGTTCTCTTCTATACCGAAAAAACCAGATTATTTTCCTTGCCTGTCTTTCTAAGGTTTGTGTATTTGTTTGCCTATCTTTCTAAGGTTTGTGGTTTGTGTTCCACTCTTGTGGATAACTGTGAAATAGTGTTGTTTGCAGATGATACATCTTTAGTTTTTAAGGTTAATAGACGGCAATTGGAAATTGACGATGTAAACAATGCTCTTTCTAGGATATTACACTGGTTTAGTGCCAATAACTTGCTTTTAAATAGTAGTAAAACTAAATGTATCAGGTTCTTTACTAAGAATGTGCAACAAGTAGAAACCAGGGTTTTGATGAACAATGAGGAACTAAAAGTAGTTAATGAAACTGTTTTCTTAGGTATAACATTAGATGCTAAGTTACAATGGGGTCCGCATATAGAAACTTTATCTGGTAGACTTAGTTCGGCAGCGTATGCTGTCCGTAAGATTCGTCAACTGACCGATGTTGACACCGCGCGTTTAGTATACTTCAGCTATTTTCATAGCATTATGTCTTACGGCCTATTACTTTGGGGCAGTGCCGCTGACATAGATACCATTTTTGTGCTCCAAAAACGGGCTGTCCGAGCAGTCTATAAAATGGGTCCACGGGAGTCACTAAGGAATAAATTCAAAGACTTTAACATCCTCACACTACACTCCCAATATATTTACGACAACTTAGTATATGTGCATAAAAATATTAATAAATTTAATAAAAACAGTGACCTCCATCAACATAATTTAAGAAATAAAAATAAGCTTGCTGTGCCCTTCTCTAGGCTCCATAAAGTGTCTCACTCATTCGTAGGTCAAAGTATACACTTTTATAACAAACTTCCAAACGACGTGGTTAATTTATCACTGAACAAATTTAAAAAAGTGGTAAAGCACAGGCTCTGCCAAAAAGCATATTACTCTGTTAAAGATTATGTTCGCGATAAAGATGTTTGGAAATGAGTTGCTCTATTTCTAAGTTAAAATTGTTAATTGTAATTTGTAACAAATGTTGGCATTTAAAAAGAGTGGCCATGAGTTTCTTTGCCTGTATCTTCTCATGAGCTCAACCATTTGAACGGGCTTTTTTCAAGTCAAAATTGCACATTTTTTTTTGGTTATTTTGTTTTGTATTTTTTTCTACTTTTATGACATGTCCAAGTAAATGTTAAGCATTTCTATAGAATAAAGATATTTTGACTTTGACTTTGACTTTGACTTTGTCGATTTAATTAATTACAAAAATTGTTGAGTAATATAATAACCAAAATTGTTCAGCTTACTATAAGCGCAACATGGACTGGATGGATGTTGAATGGAAAATATTACGTCACAAACTTAAATATCATCCCCATCATCTGGACACGTGGCACTCCACTTCTGCGCTTTCTTCCACGCGCTACGTATCTGTGGATATATCTGCGGCAACGTTTCGATTTGATGTTTTTTCGAACATGAGGTTAATGCTGTTAGCACTACTGGCTTTTACAGTGACAACGGGTGGATAGGTCCCTGAGAAATTGCAATTACTATGTGGCTGTTTGTTTTGAGAATTCCGATGGCAGTAAGGGGGATCCCTGCGGGACTCAAACCTCGGCATGCGAACGTTGAACGGACTGGAAACCAGGTTGACACACATGGGTTTATTTAAAGGGCGCGTCTATCTCCACCTTGATTAGTATAAACTAGCAATTTGCAAGGAGATAAAGTTTAATAATAAGCCATCGAAAAAAGAAATAATTACATATATATTGTCCGCAGTCAGCACGAGCAGGCGTGCTGGGCGCGCGCGTGGCGGCAATAGAAAGGCGGCGAGTGCGGGCGCGCCGTGCCGCAGTCGTGCGCCGCCCCGCGCGCTGCGCGCCGCCCACGCGATCACGCCATAACCACCACTGCCCGTCGGCCTGCAACGGGGACAAGTAATGGTGATGACCCATTGGGGACGGAGGCCAACTGTTGGCGGGTGTGTCTTACGTGACGAAGTAGTCGTCGTCGACGGCCGGCAGCACGTAGTGCGGCACCAGCGTCGTCTCGCAGCGGTCGCCTGCCAGCCGCAGCAGTGGTGTCAGCCGCGGCAGCGACACGCACACTGCGCCAGACGTCGTTGTGGCCCACACGCATCCGCCTCTTGTAAAATTTTAATACTTGCGGGTAAATACTAAATAGCGTAGTAAAAACTACTCAGATCGTTGTCCAAGTCTAATAGAGCGTTAAATGTGCAATCATGAATTACTAATTGATAGGATGTTAGTGTTTCAAATTCACCTGAGTTATTATTAGTTTAATTTTTTTCATCCATTCCATATAATAAAAAAATATAAGTGAATAAGTGAATAAATACCTGGGATGTAGGACAATCCCAAGAATTTGTTCCGACAAGTTGCAAGAGGAATCGGGCGGCGTGCAGAGCGCGCGCAGGAGCTGCACGTCAGGCTCGCGGTCGGGGCCGGGCTCGGGGTCTGCGTGCTGGCGCAGGCGCTGGCGCTGCACGCGCTGTGCCAGGTGGTCCTCCACCCACAGCACGGGCACCTGCAGCGCCGGCAGCCGCCACGTCAGCAGCGCCCGCGCCTGCCCGCGCGCACCCCCCTCCACGTTGCCCGCCGCCACCAGTATCCGCCGAGTCTCATTCTCGGGTAGGTTAAACTGTGTTGCGCACGACACAAATTCATAATTATGTACATACGCAAAAACTATTTGTGTTTTAAATAAACAATAAGGTATTTTTTTTTAGTTTAAATTATCCCTACCCCTTGTAAGCTGTTATAATAAGACGCGTTGGGTATGCAAGAAACATTATCTGTAGACATTTCAATAGCGTCGCCGTTCAAGTCTTCGTCTTTGGGGACTTCTGCTACGAGGATATGTCTGATTAACATAAACATATTAAATATTTATTAAAACGCTCCTATTTATTATTAATTTTCAAGTTATTTGAATAATTTAATAGGGTTATACTTACGATATGTGTGTGGCAGATTCGTTGTAAATGCGCAGGAGTGGCGCAGTGACGCCCGCAAACTCCGAATAGGTTTCCTATAACCCAAATCTTTATTTAACTTTATTTTTTAAATTGTTTTTAAAAGAAATAGTTGCTGCGGTTTTATATATGATAATTCAAAAATACATAAATAACGAATATTTAGAACTTCTCAAAAATATTGAAAAATACGTCATACACTTACTTAAGCAATTACTACTTTACTCTGCTCACTTAAGTAAGAAGTAATTGTAAAATTGGTTTATAAGTTGAAACCTGTGAGGCGGCATTAAGCCAAACGGTTGTGCAGGCGTGTCCCGGCGCTAGAAGCTGGAGTCGCATCGACAAAAAATTGCAGTCATCTACCCAGCAGCCCGCGCCGCCCGGCCCGCTGCCGCTGCGACAGACTACCTTGCTTTGCCATTCTTCTGAAATTGTGAACTATTTTTGAAGCGACAACTTCTTATGATAGGATAAACCTTCTTAGGCTTCTCCTCTCTCACTCTAACCCACAGCGCTAGCCGTACTTTCTGCCAGACGCTTCTCTATCCTTTTTCCGCATGACTCAGTGTTTAGTGTGCGATAGACATATACTGCTGACATGAGCATATAACTTAAGTGCTAATTGCTACTTTGCTTGTAAGATTAAATAATGATACTAATAATATACATGCTTAAACAAAATTGTATATATATGTTGTATTCAAGAATTGTAAGTATGTACATAAAATTTAAGAAATAACAGAATTTTTTCTCAAGTTTAACAATTTCAATATTAAGTAGTTCAATTTAGGTTAGTTTAAGTTATGCCTTCTGTTAGGCATCCCGAGACACATATAATTGTTATCTTTTAGCTTCACGCTGTACCCTGTACATAGGCGGGTAGGCAAAAGGAACCTGAGACCCTAATGTTAAAACACTCCATTCCCATCATGACTTTCGTTCCCTCATTCCGCCGAATTCTGAAGGCATTGCGTGTTGAGTGGCAGAACTAAGCACAGCGCTTGACTTCGTTATCAGAGTGAAAATGAAAATGAAAAAAAAAAACTAGCTTCAATCTATTTATTAATATTATTATATTAATTACTGGAAGGCCGAGTATTTCGTATAACTTTGAAAGAGAATAAAATAACCGTCAAAGTTGATGCAGAGCAACTCGAAGCGATCTACGAGAGCCAGCTGCCCGCCAAGCAGCAGGCTGGTGGCGCGCGGCGCCCACTGCGCGAAGGATATGCTCCGCCATTCCGTTTTCACAACGTCACTCCATTGCACTGTCCATTCTGATTCTTTCCCTTTTTTGTTACTTTTTAAACGTTTATGTTCATACACCTGTAAAAATATATAACAGACTTTAAATCATAATGTTCAACAGTAAGTTTCGTTTCGCTAATTTGTAAGTATTAATATGAGAACAAAGTTAGCAAACCTACTGTAAGTCGTGCGTCGTCGTCGACCAGCGCCAGGAACGTCCCGCAACTGTGCAGGGCGGCGCACAGCAAGGCCGCCGAGCTCGCGCCGGGCGCCAGCAGCTGCTCGCGCACATCCCACCGCGCGTTCACAAGAGCGTACTCTTTACGCCAGGACCATTCCGATCTACCGTCTAATAAATAGTAAATTTTGGGTTTTAAACTGTAGTAACATATGACGGGCTTCCAGCATAACACCTAAGAGCCAATAGTAGCCAGATCTTCGTTATTTGACCTCAACCAACTATTGTATATCTTATAAGTGTTTAAATAAGGATATTATTATGATTATTTTATAAAGTCATTCAACACTGTCAATAAATAAGGTAACTAAGATGCAAGAAATACACCTAATTTTCGTTAAATTATAAACCTCATTTTTTTATATTTTTGAGAATAATGGTAGAAATGACGTTGTCCATTGCCAGACACTTACGCCCGTTTACCGAATTGAGAAAAATACAAAATCTCAACCGAATTCTCAAGGGGTTGAGCACGCACTTTTACGTTTCACACTTCAAAACGTTCTTTCGTCAAATCATATTCATAATTAAAGTAATTGATCGTGTTTCACATCTTTAAATAAAACGGATTATTAATGTCAACCGGAAAATTCGGAAAACCGGAAAACTTTAATTCTAATAAGCTTTAAAATGGATAATAAACAAAAAACTAAGCGGTCACCTAACTACACTATAGAAGTAGCGAAGTAAATAAGTATGTTTAATAACATTGGCACACTGTTCTCAATGTATTTGGCATTATTGCTGTAATATTGCATATGAGAGGCACGCGTGGCAAAGGGATACCAGACTCTAATTTTTTGTACCTCAAAATTGATTGCAATAATTTACCCAATATTTTTTTTTCATATAATCTTTAAGAAGTTTAAATATTGCTAGACATTTCTTTATCCATATTGTATAGTTAATAAGCTTGTATTACGCATACTGAATGCTTATGTTGTACATAAGTGTATATATAGTATATACATAAATATCATTTGCCATTAGTTATATATGCAGAAGTTTAGAATTGATTAATTACTTATTTACAAAAAATGTTATTATACTTTTCGGGCTAGTCTTGATTCTATTCTCGACAACAAAGTATGAAACCGCTAATTATTTTTCGATATTTAGATAACCTCATAAAATATTCGTTTTGTATAATTTACTACAGCATAAATATGATCAGATATTTTAATTATCGTATAAGTAAATATGATTTGATAAGCGTGGGGTAAAACAACATAACAGTGTAACACTGATCGAACGTTCTCTGCGCATTCGTACACTGCGCAAGTTTACGCAAGTACTTCCCATTATCAATAACATGTTTGCCAGACTATACCTTTTATTATTATGCTTCAGATACCAAAACGTTATGGATTGTAAGAGGACAGGACATATTTTGTGCAACAGAAACAGGCATCTTGGAAATCCGTTAATATGGAATACAACAGCCAAAAGATTAACATATGATTAAACATTTTTATAATAAATAATAATATTAAGAATCGCAGAAGAAAAGATTCTGCAATCAAAAATGTGAGTATTAATAATAAATTATATCAGTATAACCATTTCTGAAAACATTTGAAATTAAGAAAAGAAGGGATGCCCGATGATCCTCGATGATAGCAGACAAAATTTTTATGTTTTAACATCGATGTTGCATTAATTAAAACATCGTAACATCGATGTCGGTAGGAATAGGAATGGCGTTGCCAAACTATCGATTGTTGCGCAATCGATAGTTTTAATCTAAAAAAAGCCTATGCGATCGATAGAACAATCGATAGTATCGATATTTTCGATAGTATCGATACTGTCGATTGTTTTGGACTATCGATTGTATGCTAATTCGCGATAGTATTTAATATGATTCTTAAGCATAGCTACAAGATGAAATGAAAAGTACAAGAAATGTTTTTGTTACATTTCTTTTGTTTTTCACATTTTGGTGGAAAGAAAGATTTCTTAATATGGCGTATCAAGGTGAGTAAATGTATTAAATTTTCTTTAGCAGCACCAAACTTTTATATGGAAATTTGACTATCAAGCGAGCTATTTTTGAGGACGATGAGGTTCCCTAATAAAGTAACAGTAAAATAGGTTACGTAAATAATATTTAAAGGGCTCTTGATTTATTCTTTATTTTTATAAACGACTAGCGGACGCGCGCAGCTTCGCCTGCTTATTTGCACTCTTAGGAGTTAATTCTAATTAACCTATGTTTCAACACGTGTTCAATGAAATATTTGTAATAGTCTCAATGTTAAACTTTATAAAAATCAGTGGCAATTTAAAGATTTTTCTATACACACTTTCAAATCCTTATTTACACCCCTACGGGATGAATTAAAATAAACCACGATACATGTGTTCAATGGTATATTTTTAAGAGTCTAAGTTTCAAATTTTATAAAAATCGGTGGCGATTCAAAGATTTTTCCATAGAAACTACAAATTTGACTAGGGGAACACCGAAGTATAGTTAGTTAGGTACTTCAACTTCGTTTCTAATACTATGATGATTGGTTACTATAAATGAAAATAGTAAACGATACTATCGCAACTTAGCATGCGATCGATAGTTCACAATAATCGATAGTATCGATACTATAGTTTCCTAGAAATAGTATGGATACTATCGAAAATATCGATACTATCGATTAAAATACCGATAGTCCTACTATCGGACAACTATCGATATTCTATCGATAGCCTATCGTTAGTCGACTATCGATCGGCAACACTAAATAGGAATTCATTATCGAAATTTGGTCGCGTAAACGTCATAATCGACCAAAATTTACGAATAATCATTGCCTGGGCTAAGTTCCTTTTGCCTGCCGTTGTCTGAGCTAAGTGGCGGGAGGTCACTGGTGTGGTCTGTGATTGCAGGATACCGTGCAAACGCTTATCCGGCCAAGGAGATCGTGATCGATGCCTCCAGACTCGTACATGCTGGATCCAAGGTACCTGAACTTTTCCGACTTAGGGGCTGACCCAGGACCTATAAGGATAGTGCTCAAGTCCGAGCTCTGGCAGGCCATATACTCGATCTTTGACACATTGCCAATATGCATTTCATTTACAGAGAATGGTTATGTAACGCTAATGCTGCAGCTAGAATGTATCGGAAACGATACCAAAACGCTGAAAAATCCAGATTAAATGAGCAAACTTTTAAAGTTACTTGCAAAAGCAGTGTAGTACATTTTTTTATAGTACAGTCGGTTAAAGTTGGTTGTATTAAATATTTTGAATTTAATGTTTGGCAAAAACACGATATTTTATTAAAAAACTGATGCAGGTATGTTTCAATCTTAAACTGTAATTCACAGAAGGGTTACTCATGATTACATTACAGAAAAAAAATGAAGAAAGAGAAATATTTGTAGTCTTAGGACTTGAAAAGTCATCACATGTGTCGATTTTTCCGATATTTTTTAAAATCAATATAATATGAAAAATACATTACAAAGATATTTTTAAATATTTTTCTCATAACTGTCACGACTTGGTCTATCACCTGTTTTCGTCTTATCGTTGACTCCTGGGACATCCTGTATAACTAATATTACATAAATATTACAAAAAACCATACTTGGAGCAATTGTGTGTTCAAACAAATGAAGACTTTTCTTTACAACCATCGACCAGCAGCCAAGCCGAGCCAACTGTGGTTGTCGAAGTGGCAAATAATGAAAGTTGTTGAAGTAGAGAATTATCGTGTATGTAGTCTTTAGAATTATTAAATAATTTCTAACTTTAATAATTTCTAAACAGAACATTTTTTTAGAAGAGTTGTGAGAATTTTGTGTTAATTTTTTTTTAATTTACAGACTATTACCGATGAAAATATAGTAAAAGAATTGAAAAAGTAGTGTGCTTATGAACAGGTTACCTTACTTTGACAAAGCAAATACAGTATTTTTGACATTTTTAAAGTGTTATTGGAAAGAATAATATTATTTCGGGGAAACTTAGAAAATATCACCTCTTGTGGTGGTTGAATAATTTTAAAAGTGTCAGTTCAAATCCTATTTTTATGTTTTCCAAATTAGTGTTAGTAAAACAAGCTTATAATTTATGTAAAATTGTTTTCAACACCCTCAATATTTTTTCAGATAAGTAAATATTAAGAAAACATGTGGATCCACCACATCTACTGCAATGGAGAGTGAATACCAAATACTCTCCGTTTTAGATAATCAAATACACTCCAATGTAAACATACAATGAAGCATCTGAATTTTTGGTAGGCCGTGATCTTAAATTTTATAACAAACAAAAATATATTGATATTTTATATATTCATTAAAATTAATATTTCAGGAGAAAATATTTAAGAAAGTTCCAAAAAAGAGCTAGAATAAAAATTCAATCCATCTATACATAGAAAAAGGAAAGAAAAATTGAAAAGAACCACCTTATCTTATGTTAAAACACCTTTACACCTTATGTTAAAAATAATTTATTTAAAAAAAAAATGAGTTGACCTATTACAAAAAAAAACCGAAATGCAAAGATTTAGGTCTGAAAAAAAAAGTAACAATTAGAAATTGAGATAAAAAGATTAAACTAGAAAAAGCCAAAAAGGATTTACTTTAAAGGAGTACATCATATTTATAAATGTTATTTTTTTTATTTTGTTTAGTTTTTGTCTTTAGTTTTAGTGTAGACTATCTATTATAATATGTATTGTAGAAATATTTACAAATAATATCTACCTAAATGTTAAATTAGAATGTTATGTTAAAATCTTATAGTATTAAGATTATCAATATTTGTGAATTTTGAGACTGTTACTTTTTAATTAGGATTAAAAAAACATTTTATGCAAAAAATGTTTTTTATTAGCCTTTTATGTAGACAAAATGTACAAAGTACCTGTATACAAATACTATTTAACACTAATATTATATTGATTTAAATTTAACCTAGTACAATGAGCCATGAGCAACATACGAGCATGAACAAAATAATTTTAATACATACAAGTAACAAATCTATGTAAAAAAGTATTTTATTACATTCTTAATAATAATAATAAAATAAACATAAAACACTAGTGATAATATACACATGAAAAATATACATATATAATGTGAGATATATATATTATTCTATTTCTATGTTGTCAAAGACTTTTCCACAATTGCTGTCCTCGCAACTAAATGTTGGGTATGGGTTTACTGTTATGGGTACTGCTTTATCATAGTGGTCTCCTCATGCTAGTTCATCTTGCACAATGTATGTTATGCAACACAACACAAGCTACAATAACTTTAAGCACCTTCAGAAGCTTAAGTTGCATTCCTGATTGCAAAACATCTTTCTATTGTGCTGTGTGTTGTTATGTGGGTTCGATTGTATGCTTCTTGAGGTGTCGTCGGATTCAAGAAAGGTGTCATCAAGTAACTTGGTAAGGTGTCACAGGTGGCCATGGTCACCTAGGATAAGAAATTGTGAAACTGTTTCAAATTGTGCAGCAAGTGGAGAACCATTCCAAATTGTAGTGTCATGCACAGAACCTGGCCAACGAGCTATAATGCTTTGAATTTTTAAGTTAGCACCATAGATAGCCTGCACATTAACAGAAAAACATCCCTTTCTGTTACAATACAGTTTAGCTCTGTTTCCTCCTGGTGAAGCTATTTTAATGTGTGCAATCCACTGCTCCAATTATTCTGGGAAATCCAGCTATTGCGAAAAACTGTGTTGCTACTGATGGCCTTTCTTGAGCAGTAGGCATGTGAACATATTTTACTTCTTAACAATGCGATCTCACAGGTCACTCTCCACTACACGGCAAACTGTCGCCTTACTTACATTGACAGTGTCCCCTACCACGCAAAGCTATCAATAACTGCAACATAGGAGGAATGCAATCCCGCCGTTGTATGTTACCCACTAACTTTGGCGTGATATTGCAGAAAAAACTGCAGAAAAAACGTGGTGGTGGTTCGCTTTGGTGAAACGGAAGCGACTCTTAAATTCTTTTTCACTGTAGTCCGTGAAGCTATCATTAAGATTACATGCGTGGACGCAGTTGAGGCTTCTCCAGAGACGACAAAGATGTATCGTCGTCGCTCATTATCTTAAAAATATAGATTGTACTTCGTATATAGTTCAGACAAAATTATATCTTCACGAAAAACTATTTATTTTCGTACAAAAATTACGAGAAAGAGATTTGAGAATAATTTAGGCAGCCGCGATCGCACGCTTCACTTTTCACTGACATAAGTAAGTATGGTTTGAGACTGTAGCCGGCTGTTAATGTTCTTGAAGTGCGCTGTCCGTTCTGTTAGTCATTTGTTGCGATCGATGTTTGTGTAGCTAAGTACATGTAAATTATAAGCACGATTTGTTATTAAAAACTTCAGTATATACGTATGTAATTGAAAGTAGCTAAGAATACACCAAATCTCCACGTAAAATATTCATTTTTTTAAGGATTTTTCTTAAAATATATTTTTGTATATATTTAAGCATTAAATTGGTCAAGACTACTTGTTTAATATTTAATTAAATATTTAATTAGAATTTACTTCTTCCTCCTGGCATTAATCCCGGCTATTGCCAGGGTCTGCCTTCCTACTCAACCTACTCCACTTTGCACGATCTTTTGCGTCTTTTAATTAGAATTTACTATTAATGAGTAAACATAAGGATATTGAAATAAGTATGTGTGTTTCGGAGAACTGCCAGACAGGTGTGTTAAACATTTTAAAATCAATTCATCATCGATGAGATCGATAAATTAAAATCATAATAGAATTTATCCCATCCTATCCTATCCTATATCTTATAAAACAAAGTCGCTTTTCGTGTCTGTCTGAACTTTCTAACTCTTCTTCTTCTAAACCACCCAACGGATTTTGATGCGGTTTTCACCATTAGGTCGAGTATNATGTCGTTCGGAGCTACTATTGGCAAAGTAAATTTAGAAGTGATTGCACGTACTTTGGAGTTATACAATAATTATAATGTATTTTCACGAGACATAATTGGTTACATCTTTCGTTTAAGTATTTTTGAGTCAGAGAATAGTAGGTAGTCTGTTGTTTATAATTTCTTTCGTTTAAGTTTTCTGTTGTTTGTGTTTATTTTAAAACAATTGGAAAATCCTTATTGGAATTACGAAAATGCGGCTTGCATTAGGGTTTAATTAATTTTCACATTATCTTAAGAGCTTTGCAAACATACATTATATGAATAATTCAGTAGTTAAGGCGGGCGAAGCTGCAAGCGGGTCGCTAATTTAATAATAAAACATAAAATATTATTTACATCCATAAGTCCACAGATATTTTTACTTAGTAATTAATATACTATATTAATCTGCATCATTTTTTTATTTGTTTGCCTTTTACCTTCTGCCTTTGTGACTAGAGGATAGTTTCAATAACAAGTCTATGCTTAGGAGACGTGAGCACCAAAATACTACTTTAGAGATGAATAACAATAAAAAACATAACATTTTCGAGGACGTCTTTTAAAATCACACTCGAAGTAAGTTACAAGAAACTCGATCGATGTAGTCAAAAGAAAGTTATGTAGTTTCTTCGTACGTCTCGTTGTGTGACTCTATGGAGCAACGCGATATAATAAGTATTTTTCATATTGTGTATTGCAATTTCTAACAATTAAATGCTTATTTGGCTTATATGCTTATTTAGCTTACTTCATTTCAAACTCATACTTAAAAAAAGTAATCAAGATACCTTAACAGTAATCCTACGTCTAAACGTAGGTTTTTTTTTCATTTCGCAATGTTTATCCATACTTGTATTTTGTGTGACGCAGTATGCAACGCATAAATACCAATAACAGCTTAAACAACTTTGAACTTTATCGCCAATACATACGACTAGATTTCGAAAAGAGGCGTGTGCGACGCTGTCCCTGCGGATAGGTTTGTGTGCGTGCGTCGTCCTTAACAAATGGCGTTTTATTACAATACAAGTACAACGATAATTTTATTATTTATTTTGTTGGAAAAAAATCTTTGCATTAGGTTGTTATATAGTAGTTAAAACTATGGTTTCATTTAAAGTGGTGCTGACAAAAACACTGTATATTGGCAGTGGTTACCGGCGCCGCAGCGGGCCTGCAGCGCGGCTAGCGCGGCCAGGGCGGGCGGCGCGGCGCGCGGCAGCAAGCGGCGGCGCCAGAGGGCGGGCGCGGCAGCGGCGCGGCGCCACGCGCGGCACACGCGTGCGCACACCCACAGCTCGTGCGCGCCCAGCGCCGCGAACGCGCACTCCAGCACGACGGCGGCGCGCGCGTGCTCGCCCTGCCACGGCGTGCGCGCGATCGAGGGCGACATCGTGAGACTACTGCCGCGTGCCGAGTCTCAGAGATAGCTCGCGTCTATTCTTAGCCACAAATCCGAATAGCGCTCCGGAGAGCTTGCCGCGTGCTGTCATCGACACCGCGGCGTCAACCGTCATCTCATAGGGTTACGTACTATATCGTATAGAATGGTAAGCTAACTGTCAACGAAGTAAATTGTAAAATCACTTTGGTGAATCGATTTGCCAATGGTGTTCCGGCTTTTAGGGCTTTTTATTTTTATCATTTGAACAAAAAAGAATTGAAATTGCCTTAAATTATTTTATTTTAATTTTTTTTAGGTATACAAAACATACGTGATTAATAAGTAGCGTGTAGCTCAACCCAGCTAGCTGGAGCTAGCACTCCATGGTTGTATTTTATTTTTAATTTGGTAATATTTTACCAATATAACTTAAGTATTTGTAAGAATGCCTTAAGGCGTAACGTGAATAAAGAACATTTATAAATCCAAGAAATCATAAATATATCAGCTTTTTATTTTCATAATAACATGATTATCCTAATGTCACGAACAAGGTACATCTGAGCGCGATGAGGAACATATCTACAATATTCTATAAGTTACAATGATATACTCGTATTATATGTATATTATTATTACAAATAGTATTTTCAATAAGAAGCATATTTTGGTATAACAATTAATATAGCTACATGATTTTAATTATTTATATATCTTCCAAAACTTACAGCCGACATATTATTATGTATATATCTATCTACATGGCGGCGAGCTCCTTCTTAACAAGTTGCAGGTACTCGGTGGCGGCGTCGGAGAGGTCGCGGTCGCCGGTGACCTCTGTGTCGGAGGCCACGGGGCTGCCCTCGCCCGCTGTCCTCAGCTTGAGCCGGAACTCGCGCATGCGCGCCTCCAATATACGCTCACGCTTGCTCTCGCGCTCGAATATCTGAGTGCATGAAAGCAGTTTGAGATGCGACATCGAGTGCGACATGCGAGTCATTTTCTCGTTCTGATAACGAGGTGAAACACGGCGTTGAGTCCCACTACCACAACACGCAGTGCATTCAGGATTCGAAGGTAAATGGGAAATAGGGGAGTTTTAAGTTGGTAATCTTAACACTAGGTTCCAAGGTTCCCTCTGTCTACCCTCATGTATGCGGGAAACTGCGTGGGTGGAACTAAAAAATGTCAGTAGTAACTTAATGTGTAATAGGTTCATTATTCAAAAAGAGTTAACATTCAATGATGAATGTGATATTATAAGATGCACTAACCGCAGTAAGGAGACCCTTATCATTTTTGTCGGATCGGATCATATTTTGCGATAGCTCGATCATATAGATGTTACCCTTGCGACTTCCGCACGCGGCAAATTGGCCCTGTTGCATAAACTTATTTTATCGTAATGCAGCTAACTACATCACGATTACTTAAGAAAATAGCATATTGTAACTAATTATGTATTGGTGGCACAATCACCCCGTCGTGGAAGCGCGCGCGCAGCAGCGGCTCCTCGCACACCTGCATGGTCAGCACGGGCTCGTGCTGGCGCCGCAGCAGGTCCCACGTGGCGAGCACGCCGTTCCATTGCGTCACTAGCATAAGTGACAAGCTGCATAGGAACATAACTATAAATTGAAATTATATCATAAATGCATGGTTTATAATGAATGCGCTTCGTCGTTATCCTACCGCGACGGGCTCCAAGTAGCAGCGGTAATTTTATGGCGATGTGATGGAGACCAAACCACTGCAGACTCTCGACAATCTTCACTCCATATGCGAACTGTCCAATCACCCACGGTAAGGAAATTCTTTAAAAAACCAGGATTACGTTCCAATGACCATACTGGACCGAGATGTGCTTCATACTGAAATACAAAATGTTACTTTTGATATCTTATAAAATAAACAAATATGTTGAGATTGGGCATAATATGTACCTTTGCTGGCAACTTTTCCATGGGAGTTTTTCCTTTACGATTCCCTGCAATCACTAGTCCATTTTCAGTACCAGTCATAAATCGTGTGGGTATTGTAGATTCATACTCGAGAACGCTAATTCCATTCGACGTTGCCATGCTTTGGACGTCGAAAGATGATTTTACAACGTCCATTATCATTTCATCTGTCGGTTCACTCATGTTGCGGATATCCCACCATTTACAGGCGCCGTCGGGACCTCCCGAAAAAAATTCTTGTCCTGACTTGGAATTAATATACAATACATTTCGCACTAGTTCTCTATGTGCTACATGTGGCGCGCAGGTCACTGTGGGCGGTCCACCTCGCCGTCGGTCCCACACGCCCACTTGCCCATTCATCAGCCCACCTATTAGCGTGTTATGATCTCGAGGATTGAACTGCAGGTCCAACAAAGCTGCCGCCGGCGGAGTTAAGACAACTTCAGGGTAATTGGCGTTTTCTAAGTCCCATATATAAGAATCGATTGGAGCTCGCGGGTTGTGATTAAAGTCAACGTCGACATAAGTCACCGCGAAGCTGTGCCCCCCTTCGGGCTCCCAGCATATGGAGCTGATAGGGCGTCCGCCGCCGCCAGCTGTGTCACGATAGACATTTACAGTGCGGCAGCTGCTCTTCTCGACGGGCGGAAGGGACGACATTTCTGCATAGTAAGTACGATACATGTCAGTCGCATTATTTTGCTGAACATAGTGCTCCATATCCTAAATTAATAAAAGTACCGTACACATTGCTGTTACTTTTGCTTACATAATATAAACAATAGCTGTGCCCTTCTTACCGAAGCGAGAGTCATCACGCAGTGGATGTAGTTGTCATCTTTTTCAATCTTCCTCCGGTAGCGCTGTGTTGCTTCGGGGTCTACGACGTTCACGTCTTTGGGCCACCCGCCCTCTGCGTGATTAGCACCAGTGGTCGTATATTCAGCTCTAAATACAATTATGTTAATATACAATTAATTACAATACGAAGGTTGGAAGCAATTGAAAGTAAAGTTAAATATCTTACCGAATGGTATTGACTTTGTGTTTAGAGAAGTTCGGCGTGTTCTGCGTGGGCTGGTGCACGGGGTTGCGCAGTATGTACAGCTTCTGTTCGGCGGGGTTGCAGGCGATGCTGTCGCACAGCTCGGGACCCTGCTCGCAAAACAATGGCTGTCGACCAAAATCGCAACGTCTCTTTGTATACGTATAAGCTATTTCCATTTTTGTATACAAATAGTAAATTTGTAGAATATATCATATATACATATATTTTGATTTGATCTTTTGAAATGTGATTGATTAATTGTATTTAAAAGAAAAAAATAAAGAAGTTAAGAAAAAAGTTTATTTTATATAATAAGTTTGTATAACACGGTATTTTAAAACATCTTAGAAGATTTGAATCATTGTGGCTACCATATTAATAATTTAATTTAAGCAATAATTATCATTATTGCGAGATGACAATGAGACTTTCGAACAGCTTCTAACAGAGTGGATCACAGAGTCCTTTTGATTTTGATTTGAAATTGTCTTTAATGAACTGTCCTTTACTATCATAAATTATAATGACATTGGTTCAAATTAATCAAAAAATTCCTTCGAGTCGCTTACGCTTTATTGGCAATATGTTGGCAAGTTTAGTAAATTTACTAAAAATAATCTTTTATTTTTAGTAAATTTACAAAAATTGTCAACCCCAACATGAGGTTTTCTATATGTTCTAACAAACTAAGCATCGGGGGCAGCTGCTTTTATCTAGTATACTCATTACGTGGCTATTCACGGCGGATGCCAGACGTTGGATGCTGTATCACTTACGAGGGCTTAGATGTGCACGTGCTGCGCGGCCCCCACGATACCAGTTACGTTAGTTTATTTACAATATATTTTTTATTTATTTCTTTTTTTTAGTAATAAATATGTTTTAGTAATATTATGTCGCGGTGTTTTAGTAATAAAACAATCGAAGAGATCATAAATTAAGATTCTGATTCAGTATCAGTGATTGGAATCTGACCAGAAGACGAATGTAGAGATAGAAAAATTTTAAATTCTTAAAGAGGAAGCTCTCATTTATGTCATAGAAAAAATATGAAAAAATTGTTACAAAGTGCAATAATCGTTGAAAATTAATTTGCAAAGTACATAGTAGCACAAAACACTATTTGATAATTGTCAAAACAAAAACAAAAGTTTTTTAATTATATTCATAAGTCTTAAGTAAATATTATAGTTTTGTGAAGTGAACTTAATAAGAGGACTATACACATTTATTTTTATTTAAATTTACATGATCTAGATTAAAAAAATATATATTATTTTTGGTATTTTCTTTGCAGACAATGAGTTTCATAGATATTATTACAGTAAAAATAAATATTACCATTTTGGTATATACAGTACAGTCAGGAGACTTCTGTTCTGTTCTGTTCTTTCTATTATGGCGTTGCGAGCGTGGGAGTTGAGCACAAAATCACTTCGCCAGTGTCACGTTGAATGGAGAACTCACGAAAGAGGTTGTACGGTAAAAAAAAGGAATAATATTATACAACAGAAAAATGCATGCTTAAGAGAGATCCAGTTAAAATACTGCCTTCACCTATAACAATACAAAAAATATATATACAATATATCAATAAAGAGGGTTAGTAATATCTATTATTTTACACGAGACTTCTGTATTACAATATGTCAACTGTCAAATATAGTACTGCAACGTGTCAACTGTCAATGTTAAAATGCCCGCTCTTTTCATTTGCTATTAAAAGTTACTAATTTAAGCCTGAAGGCATTTTGTCCTCGCAAGCTTGAGGTTACGTACATGAGTTGTAGTCGATGTGGGTTGTTGGTTAATAGATTAATTAATTAACTAGGTTGTTAATAGATCAATATTAGCAAATTATTAAGTAATTTAAATGATTTAATTTTTAAATATTGTGAATTGGTTAAAAGTGCTGCTATAATTAACACTGAGTCAACACCTATATGTGTTTTAGAATGTTGTTGGTGTTTTATATAAGTTTCTAGTTATTTAAACTTCAGTTGATAGTTTTCAATTCTCTCTCTCTCTCTCTTTTCTCTCTCGATCTCTTGTAATAATTAAGTAAGAATATTTATAAAAATAAAAATAAAAAGTAATACATTTCATAAATCGAATCTACTATTTGTCATTTATGAGAATTTAATCAAGAATATAGTTAAAATTTGCCTGCTAGAAGTAAAAACCATATGGGGGCCGCGCGGCCCCCACAATACCAGTTACGTTTGTGAAATTCACGATACCAGTTAAGGGTTAAAAAATCTTATCTATCATGTATGATATCTAACTACTCTAATTAATGCATCCACTCCATGCATGTTTTAGTCCAGACCAACCAATATTCGTAGTCGCAAATATTGAAATATTTGTATTTAATTGTTTCATACTGATTTTACATTTTGGCACGTCCGCGCGTTGGCTGAGGTTGGACTATACTAAAATCGAATAAGAACACATAATTTTTTGTGCTCGTATTTCTCGGGCCGTTTTTTAGACTAATCTTTCATGTAGGGTATAATTGATCGAAGCTTAAATGTCTTAATTAGACATTTATGTACTTTATAAAAGTATACCGCGACGACGCGACGCAACGTATTTTTATATAATAGAAAGATTTTCAAAGAGATATTTCCATTACCAAATAATTTAAAAAAAAAGGAGAAAACTTATTAAAATAGTTTTTATTACTTTTCATATAAATGAAGCGTCTTTCTAATGTTTGACAATTGACATTGCAATGGCATATGTCTCCATCTGGACAACAGTGTGCGGCGTGGTTTTTTCGTATCCTGTGTAACATAAGTTATACAACACAACGACACAACGCTCCAAGGTCCATGTCGTGAATAGAGAGACGTAAAGTGGTATGGTTGTGGATCAGTTCCCGATGTTCCGCCTGGCGACGCTGCTCGCGCGGCAGCTCAGCTCTCCGCTTGCGACGCGGATTAAAGTTCATTATCTCTTTTAAACTTGCTGAACGTGGAGATTTTGTTTAGTGAGACTCTGCTACGTTGAGTGATGCCACATAATCTCTTTGCGTTTAAAGCGAAAGCTCTTCGTTCGTCATTTTATATTTTAACTGTTTTTTTATATATTTCCTATTTTGTGCGATTTTGACGAGATTATGTGGGATTTACTTGATGTATATGTTTGTTTGTCCAGAGCTTCGCAATATCGAATCCCCGCGTGGGGGCGGCGGCGTGCGTGAAGATCGCGGCGGCGTTCAGCGCGTGTGAGTGGAGCGCGCGCGCGCTGTCACTCCGGCTGGCGGGCGTGCGCCTGCCAGCGCGCGCTCGCCCGCCGCCGCTGCCGCCCGGCGCCGCCATCGAGCTCGGGGGGAACCTCCTGGGTCAGTGCTGTTCGTATCATATTGTAAAACAAGTCTATCAGTCTTGCTTTTAAATATACAGTAGAAACTCGATTATCCGGCCCTCAGTTAAACGAATTCGCGATAATCCGGACTATTTTTTTTTATACAACCTACTACAATGAAATCTAAAAAACATATATGTACTTACTTACGTAAATCTATATTACTTATAATAAAACAGTAAAAATATTTGGTCTGTACATTTAGTATTTTTGACTGAAATGGATAACGAATAATCACTTAAAAAGAATAGTAGAAAGCAAAAATATATTTATTTTGTCTGTCTGTCTGTATGGTCACGCTAATCTCCGAAAGTACAGAACCGATTTACTTGACACTTTCACTAATTGCTTTGTTTTAACTCAACTTAACATCTAAAGTTAGTTTCATCAAAATTGGTTAATTTAAAAAAAAGTTATCGGCATTTTGGATGAACTCAAGGTATGAGCTTGTTTACAAATATAAAGCAATCCATATCTTTACTTATACTTATAATAAATCTGAATTTGTTTGTGATAAATCTGTATTTTTAACCGACTTTCAAAATAAGCGACAGAGGTATGTGGTAAAGGAAAAAGAGATTTTAGCAAAAAGCGCGACGAATGGTGGGATGATGAAGTGCAAGATGCTGTAAGCTGAGAAAAAGAAGAAAGCATGGCAGGATTACAAAGCCTCAGGTAAGGATAAAAGTATGAAAGAGATATAAAAGAAAGAATATAAGCTGCGAAAGCACCAAACGAAAGTATTGATAAAGATGTAGCGTGAAAAGACAGAAAATGAAAGACATGAATGGTTAACGAACGACTTCAGAGAAAATACGAAGCTTTTCTAGCGAAAAGTTAGTGTTTCTCGGGGTTGCTTGCTAACTTATAGAAAGGGGTGCTTTCGGTGGACGGTGAAATTTTAACAGAACAACCACACGTTTTGCAGCGACGGGGGGAAATTTATAAGGAGATGTATGAATGTGATGACGCCTCAGTCTCATGTATAAAAGAAGTTGAGAGTGCAATACGAAACCTGAAATGTAAGTCAGCGGAAGCGGATGGAGTTACTGCCAAGATGATAAAATATGGTGGGCCACTCGTCTTGGACTTGTTCTGGTTTTTGTGCAATTTATGCTGGAAATCGTGTGAGGTCCCAGACGATTGGCGAGATGCAGTTATCATGCGTTTGTAAATGGAAAGGTTCACAGATAGATTGCGCAAGCCATAGGGCTATCAGTTTGATTACCTTAGGGAGTAAAGTTTATGCTAAAATTCTAGCGAGAAGAATGCAAGGGAGACCCGCAAAGCTGTTGTGGGAGGCAAGGAGGCTTTAGACCTAGAAGAGGGTGTATGGATCTGATCTTTTCCCTCCGTATGATCACGGAAAAATTGTTGGCTGTTAACCAAAAAGTTTTCTGTGCTTTTGTTGACTTGGAAAAGGCATTGGTAAGAGCTATAAGAGCAAATTATGTGTGTATAATTATGTGCGATGCTACCCCGGTACAATTTGAACTGACCCTTGCTGCAGGGTGTAAGGTCTCTTTACAGAGATTACTCAGCCTGAGTGCGAGTAGGAGGTGGCACGTCGCCTTGGCTTGACATCAATCGGGTGTTAAACAAGGTTGCGCCATGTCAGCTTGGTTGTCTAATTTTTATTTGGATAGCTCTCTCCAAGGAGTGATATAGGAGTGAAAGTAGGTGATTTGAACGTGAATAGCCTGCTTTACGCAGATGATGCAGTGAACATTGCATCATCAGAATGCGAGTTGCAGGCATTGGTCACCACCATGAAAGAAGGGTGTGAAAATAATGGTCTGGAGATGCGATCTCTTCGTAGGATATGCGGAGTCAGCTTAGCTGATCGAATCCGCAATGAAGAGATACACAGAATGAAGAAGAACGTGCTTAGCTGGTTTGAGAACAAATGATGAAATGATGATCAAATGAGTGATGAAAGAATGGCAAAAAAAGATGGAAAAGTGAAAGGTGAAAAGGGGAGACCTCGGTTGACCTTCGAAAACACAGTATCAAAGATACTGGAGGAAGGTCACGTAAAAAGCATGAAGATCCCCTGGAGGGCATATATGAAGAGGTTGATGACAATGGACGACGAGAAAGAGGTATGTAGAGACCGTAGCGTTTGGCGCTCCGTTCTCTCTGACTACCCCTCTAGGGATGAAGCGTGAAGCTATGTATGTATGTGTATGTATATATTTTTATCTTATAGGTGAAGGCAGTATCTTAGCTGAATCTCCTTTTAACGTGCATTCTCCTTGAGAATGCATGTGTGTTTTCGCGTGTGTTTTTCCTTCAACGTGACATTGGTGAAATGATTAGTGCCACTGGCACGCTCGGAACGCCATAAATAGAGAACAACAATAATGATGTAGCTCAAGCGGGCGAAGCCGCAAGCGAGTCGCTAGTGCATACATAATTTATATGTGTATAAATCGTACGAGTAGGTTGGAAAATGTAAATAATTTTGTGATAATTGTTGGAAAACATTTTTTGTTGATATGTACTTGTTGCTTTTAATAGACATATAACAATCTTGTGCTACATATGCACAAAACCATCTTTTCTTTATAGATCGGATTATTCGGATTTTCGATTATCCGAACGACTAACGATAACAATTAGTCGAGTCGAGTCTATTATTAATCGAGTTTCTACTTTATTTGGAAAAAGTACCATAACAATAAAATTTACAATATTCTTTGTTTTTCGTTCAGGTGAAGCAATCATTTTTGCTCTAGGATCGCTTATAATAATTTTTGAAGTAAATCGACAGGCAACAAATAAAGAGTTGAAGGTAAGGTAATAAAGCTACGGCTTGATTGTAAAGTAGAAAAACAACACTTTAGAAATTAAATATTTATTTTTAAAGATTTAGGCCGTCATGGCGACACAAGGGACTGGGTGATTGTAACGCGACGGCTGTGGATTCGATTCCCACTCGCAAGAATAAATTATTATTTCTTAATATTTTCATTTCTGCGCTCTGGCGCCAAGGCAAAAAGTACGGCGGAAAGTAAGAAACGCAGTGTCTTAACATTAGGTTCTCTCTGCCTACCTTGCTATCAAATCGCACTTTTCCTCAAATCTCTGTATATACCTAATAAAACAGTAAAAATATTTTGTCTGTACATTTTGACTGAAATGGACAGAAGGGCACTCAAAAAGAATAATAGAAAGCAAAAATATATATTTTTAATTTCTTGTTTTTCTGTCTGTCTGTGTGTATGTCTGTCTGTCTGTCTATCTGTCTGTCTGTATGTATGTATGGCCACGCTAATCTTTGAAAGTACTGAACCGATTTACGTAAAACTTCCACCAATTTCTTTTTTTTAACCCAACTTAACATCTAAAGTTTGTTTCTTCAAAATCGGTTCATTAAAAAAAGTTATAGTCATTTGATTAAGGCATGAGTTCATTCTGCAAATATATAACAATCCATATATATACTTATAATAAACATGAATATTTTGTTTGTAATTAATCTGTATTTTAAACCGACTTTTAAAACATAGAGGAGGGTTTCAATTAATTATTTTCGATTCGATATTCGATTAATTATTTTAGGATTTGATTTCAATATTCGACTATTCGATTCGATTTGGATATTTTTTGTTATCATTACAGTTATTTCACAAAGAATATTATAAATCCTTACCCAAATCTATAATTTAAAATTGAAGGCTGTTTCTGAACATGTAAATCTGTCAGTCTGTTTATTAATTCAAAATTCAAATTCAAAATATTCTTTATTCAAATAGGCAATTATTATAAGCTCTTTTGAATCGTCGAATGAACATATGAACAAAAAGCTACCACCGGTTCGGAAGGCAGTTCTGCTGAGAAGAGCCGGCAAGAAACTCAACAGTTGCTCTTTTCAAAATCAATGGTACAATCTATTACATTAGCTGGCAGCTATCCTGCATTACATTTAATAGACATTAATTCGATACATGTTTGTCCTCTAAATATTCTTGAACAGTGTAATAAGCTTTACTTGACAGAATTTTTTTACTGATATTTTAAATTTTGGAAGTGGAAAACCTAGAATACACTGCGGAATTTTATTACGGAATAGCAAAGTAGAATAGGATGCGACTGCTGACGCAGTAACTAGGGGTGCATGTGTTCATTCATACACAAACCTTGTCAAGGCTCCGTATCGCACATAGCAGGGTACCCAGTGATAGAACAATCCGGTCGCCATGCCCTGGCCCAGTTGAGTTTTGAAACTCTGGTCTTACCTCGTTAACAAAGCGAGGAAATTAAAATAGTTTAAACATAAAAACAAGTGTTTCAAAGTTAAATAATAATGAAACGCAGACGTAAACACTTACTCGTTGTGGCCTATGAGGACTACGAGGAGACCTCACGTTAACCGGCGTGTCATTAAAAACGAGACAGCCACTTTTATCTACATTT
>JAAIXI010000230.1:45816-110461 GCA_013403645.1 Heliconius nattereri
TGGGCCCATAACCCGTTGTATTTATATGGTTTAGTAAATAGCATTCAGCTATAGTCCGACCCAACTACTATTGCGCAGAATGCACGCGCCGCACCGATTCCATGGGAATCCCCGGGAATCGGTGCGGCGTGAGCGGGGGTGTCTTTGTACAGATATCAAAATTCATTTTTAATATTGATTGATTTTTTTAATATAACACTATAGTTCATCTCAGATTATACTTTTTACGCATGATTTGATATTAAAATAATTAATAAAATTATCAATACTTTTTACAAATAATTACTAAATATTAATTTATTTCGTATTGAGTTTTCGTAGGTTCTCGTGTAACATTATTAAAACTCGTTTACTATTTAATTTTTATACGATTTTCTATCAAAATAATACAAATATACAAATATAAATAATAATGAAAATCTTAATAAAAAATGTAATAGTATGTTCGATAAATATTTTAGTTAATGGCAAGTATAATTATATTTAAAATTAAAGTATAATTAAATTAATTAAATAAGCAAGGATAATTTGGCAACACGAACGGAGTAGGGATCGGGCGGTGGGCAGATTGGCTCGGGGCAGTCTAGTTTGAGGAGTCATAGTGAACGGACATATTGAAGGGAAGTTGTGATATTAGTACTGAAATACAGAGTGTTAAAATTAAGCCGAGAAAGTTTTATTGGAGAGTTCCCTAGTTACTACATGTGAAACTATTGTGTCTTAGGGTACTATCAAAACATACATTCTTTTAAGACATTTCAAACAAATGTCGAGTTTTTAATATTACTTATTATGTAGATATTTGTGGTAGTGTTGATGTATGAGTAGACAATAAACCTAAGTCCTCAGTATACCGATCATATTAAGTAAAATGACTGTCCGTAATGCTTTATACATTGTTTCAAGTAAAGCTGTCGCCGACTACGAGCCGACGAAAGAGACGAGTTTCACAATTCCTCATAACCAGTGCTCCGGCCTCATAGACCAGGTTGTATGCGAGTTGCGATGTTAGGTTACGTCGAGGGGGTACGTCAGTCACGGTACGTGCGTGTCGCAGGCGCTGCTGTATGGCGCGCGCGGTGTGGCGGGCGCGGTGCGCGTGGAGGTGCGCGAGCGCGCCACCTTCGCGCACTGCTCCGGGCCCGCGCGCGTCGTGCTCGCCGTGGGCTGCCTCGTGACCGCAACACGCGCGCTGCCCAGGCGGCATGCGCTGCACCCCCTCGCGCTGGACTAGTTGGACTAGCTTAAGATAGGCTTCATGTACTTCCTCACATGATTATTAATTAATATTAGGTACAAATAAATATATCCTAATTCACCTGCCCTATTCTGTTATCGTGTACATATACAGGATGAAAGCGTCAGCTCCTTTTACGAGAACAGCGTATAGGGTAAAATATTTCAAACCCAATAAATTAACCCAATAACTAAATAAATGAATCCAGTTGGGAAAGTTGGGACGTAGAATTTTTTCTCATTTCACGATGTTTATCCATATCCGCATTTCGTGTGACGCAGTTACGCATAGATACCAACAACATAAACACGTAATACTACAAAACTTTATCGCCAATACCTACGATTCGATTTCGGAATAAGGCGTTCTAAACTTTCCGCCGAATTCTAGAGATATTGCGTGCTGAGTGGCGATACTCAACTCCGTGCTTTGGGTCAGCGAAGAAATTGAAAAATACATTAAACCACAAAGAATCCAGCCAATAGATAAATCAATAGTTATGGTCACCTTAGAAAGTAGCTGGAAACAGTGGACTTTAGCTAAGACAATATAAACCAGATCCGAGGCCTGTAGTCCTTGTACAAGATAGACGAAAAATGAAGGCTTCAAGTTGTGATATATTTTTTTATTTGGCCTTTAAGCTCCTGTCAGCAATCATCTAGGCGTGATTGTAATACCGATCTCCAAAACTTGTGTGAAACAACAACAACAAACAACATGCGCACAAACATGAAACTAAAGATATTCATCAGACAATAAAATCATTAACCAAGCCCGTATCCGCCAGAACGTGGGCCATTGAAAACTCTAATGGTGAAACGGTGACCGAAACTTATTATTAAATATCGTTAATCTCTGTTTACAGATCCTCACTCGCGTAATATCGGTTCTACTTAGCCACAAGACAACCAGTCAGTACGAGCCCATCCTCGAGAACTCGGCATTAAACAACGTTTGTTCTTCATCGTTCAACCATCCGGATCCAGATTTTTCTATGCAACGCCATGTAGTTCAAGGGTGAATTGAAAGTCAGAGGCCATACGGTAGATCTCAAGAGAACTCCTAGTGAGTGCACCCGCGTAGAATGGCACCCGGTCGGACTGTGTGATGCACCACCCACAGTCACACCTACACACACTTTAAAACGACGACCACAGTGTCAAAAGCAAAGCGACGAAGAAGAAATTGTGAATATGGGTAAAATAGTGGTGATAATCGTCAGATATTACTGCCCCATATAACTACTTATTTAAATGTATATTTCAATTTCTTCGCTGACCCAAAGCACGGAGTTGAGTATCGCCACTCAGCACGCAATATCTCTAGAATTCGGCTGAAAGTTTAGAACGCCTCATTCCGAAATCGAATCGTAGGTATTGGCGATAAAGTTTTGTAGTATTACGTGTTTACGTTGTTGGTATCTATGCGTAACTGCGTCACACGAAATGCGGATATGGATAAACATCGTGAAATGAGATAAAATTCTACGTCCCAACTTTTGAGGTATCTTGATTCATTTATTTAGTTATTGGGTTAATTTATTGGGTTTGAAATATTTTACCCTATACACTGTTCTCGTAAAAGGAGCTGACGCTTTCATCCTGTATATGTACACGAAAACAGAATAGGGCAGGTGAATTAGGATATATTTATTTGTACCTAATATTCATTAATAATCATGTGAGGAAGTACATGAGGCCTTTTTTTTTTTTTTTTTTACGTGAGGAAATCCTTTTACGGATACCGGCCCNGAATTAAAAATATTCAATTTGTCATTGATATTACCGGCACTAAATATGCAGTCCCAGTCCATACCAGCAAGATCGTTCATGAACTTTTCGTTGTCGATGTCGCTAAAACATCTTCGCATCACAACTGTCAGCTTCAATTTTGGTGGACGTATTTTATATGACAGGTAGACGAGGTCGTGGTACGAAAATGACATCTGACCAAAGCTTGCAACACGTTCTGTTGATATCATCAA
Source organism: Heliconius nattereri (assembly GCA_013403645.1). Taxonomy (NCBI): domain Eukaryota; kingdom Metazoa; phylum Arthropoda; class Insecta; order Lepidoptera; family Nymphalidae; genus Heliconius; species Heliconius nattereri. Next base: position 49,038 of record JAAIXI010000230.1, read on the forward strand.
ACTTGCAACACGTTCCGTTGATATCATCAACAAAACGTGTTGCAAGCTCACTCAACGATCATAAGGTCTAACAAAGATGGCGTACAACCAGGGAAGAAGTGGATAGCGATAGTAGGAAGGATATTTAAGTTGGCATTGTTGATAAAATTTTTTAATCAATTTGTACGGAAGTCGTTCTTAATCAAGCACGTGTTGAAATCACCCATTATGATAGAGTGATCAGCCCCCGGAGCATACCTTTCTAATAGATCCTCAAAAGCATCAAAGTAATTTATATGTAGATTGGGACTATAAGAGACACCAAGTAAGACTTTGAGAGTGCCAAAAAGGACTTCTATTAAGATATATTCCGACGAGTTTGAAAAGACAGAAGGTGACTTGTCTAATACCGAGAAAGGAAAATGACTGCGTAGGTAAATAGCCACTCCCCCCCTCCCCCCGCCCTTCTCAGTCCTATCATTGCGGATTAAGTGAAAACCTGGCAGAGAAAATGCAGTAGATAGCAAAGCAGGCTTAAGAAATGTTTCAGATACTAGAATAACGTAAATGTTTTTTTAAATTAAATGAGTCGAGCAAGTCTGGATGATGCGCTGGTACGCTCTGTGCATTGATGTGCACAACATTAAACTTTTTTGGGAAGTTATTAAACTTGTTTTCAAGGAGGGAGCTGAGAGGATCCAAAATGCTATGGAAACTACAATCAGAAGCTGTCCAATCACAGTGGGGAAATGAATCATTATTTGAACTATTACCATTGAAGCTGCTATTAATATCCATCATGAACAGTAAATTTATAAAATATAGATGGCTTATATATGTATTAATGATATATCGTATAAAAAAATACGATATATCATTAATAATATATATATATAATAAATAAAAATATAATATTTAAAAATATATATATATTAAAATAGATAAAAATCTAGTCACAATTGTGCAGCGTTTGAGAGCGGACGTGTTTTGAGCTTTTTTTCTATTTTAATAAATTACAACTGCAGTAAAATAGATCATAGTGATACTTAAATAAGGACTCATATACAAAGCCATTAACCAAATAAAAGAAAACCATAAGGTGATCAAGTCTAAAATACAAAATCTCCCACAAGCAGATTGGATTAATAAGGATATTTTAGCAGATATCGAATCAAGAAATTAAGCATGGCGCAATTTTAAAATGGACTCAAATAATTCTAACTTAGAAAGAGATTATGCAAGACAGAAGACAGTTACGGCAACTAACATAAATAAATGTAAAAGTAACTTTTACGTAAACTCTTTTGCGAAATGTAAAAATAAACCTAAAAAAGTATGGAACCTTATTCATACATTATCTAATAATAAAATAAAATCAAACTGTGTGCCTCCACAACTAATGACTAGTACAGGCTTAATTACGGATGGTACGAAAATATGTGAATATTTTAATAAATTCTTTGCCACCATTGGTTCTGTATTGGCTACTCAAATTCCTAATAAATTTTATAACAGTACAATTTTTACCGCAAGCAGTCATAAATATAATAATAATTTGTCAACATTAACACATTGTAGTAGAAGTGAAATATCTAGAATTATTCATAATTTAGACCCAAACGTAGGCATTGGAATAGATGGTATTAGTACAAAAGTAATTAAATGTTTGAAAAAATTCATTGTCGGAGAATTGACAGACTGCATTAATAAATGTCTAGATGAAGGTATTTTTCCGGATACTCTAAAAATTGCGAAAGTTACTCCAATATACAAGTCTGGTGCAAAATCTGACCCCGGTAACTATAGGCCCATCTCTGTTTTGCCTGTTGTTTCAAAAATATTTGAAAAAGTTATTTACAGTCGGCTAGATAAGTATTTATCCCAGATTGGGTTTATTTTTAAACGTCAGTATGGGTTTAAAGCGAATTCAAATACTTTATGCGCAACAATAGACATAGTGACGAAAATAAAAAGAAATATAGATGCTAAACATATAGGCTTAGGAATATTTATAGATTTGAAAAAGGCCTTCGACACTGTAAGTCACCCCATTCTATTAAAGAAGCTTAGAGAAATAGGGATCATCGGTACTGCTTATAAATTAATAGAGTCTTACTTAACAAATCGTTTACAAATAGTAAAAATTGATAAATATCAGAGTTCGACACATATGATCACTTACGGTGTACCCCAAGGATCAATACTCGGGCCCCTATTATTTTTAGTATATATAAATAATATCAGTGAATTATCACTTCGTGGCGAACTCACACTCTATGCAGATGACGCGAGTATTTTTTATTTTGGGCATTCCTTACAAGATATTGCGAAACACGCCCAACAAGATCTAAATGCATTAAGCCGATGGTTTCAATGTAATCTTTTAACAATAAATATAGAAAAAACTCACTATATAATATTTAAGGCTAAAAATAAAAAAATACCAAGTTTTACCCCACTTTCTATAAATAACACAGAAATCAAGAAAACTAGCACAGAAAAATATTTAGGTCTAACCTTGGACAGTGACCTGACATGGACGGTGCATATAGAAAATATTAAATCTAAGTTATCCTCCCTACTTGGTTCGTTGCGTGGTATCTATCGTTGTCTACCTCGTAGTGTGTGCTTTACAATATATTACTCTTTAGTTCAGTCAAATCTAACTTATCTAGTTGAGATATGGGGAGCCGCTGCTAAAACTAACTTAAAATCTTTGCAAATTATTCAAAATAAAATAATAAAACTGCTTTTCCATTTTAAGCCTTTAACATCAACAAATAAGATATATGATGAAACTAAGATTTTAAATATTCATCAATTATATCAATATAACACATGTAATCTTATTCGTAAAATTTTACAAAACAATTTAAAATTGGAGCTATCTTTTCTGACAAATGAACAAATAGGAAATAGACCACTTAGAAGTGCAAACAATTTATACTTACCAAAAACAAGAACCAATTATGGCAAAAAATCTATTATTTATGAAGGAGCAGAAATTTACAATAAATTACCTCAATATATAAAAACATCAAAAATTTTATAATTTTAAAACAAAATTAAAGGAACATTTTCTGAAATTAAAATAGAATCCGACCCTGTACTATGATTTCTTTAAATGTGGGTAAACCTAACTTCATTGTAAACGGTCATGGTCAAATATGTTTAAATTATCTCAATATACCCCTGTCACTTATATTTGTTAATTGAGTATTTGATATTGTTTTCTTTTTGTTATTTACCATGTTTTGCTGATTCCAACGCTCACATTGATGAATATGTACTAATTTAAGATAATTTTGTATTTCTCTTTAAGTGAAATGTAATTTCTTTTGAGAAATAAATAAACTCTTTAACCACAAAAAAAAACAAAAAAGATGATAAAAGAGAAAAAAAATAAGTACGTTAATAAAATAAATAAATTTATATACCCCAACTTCACTCTCCTCTTAGCAGTGTTTTGATACTCAGGAAAGCAAGAGAAAAAACATATTATACAAATAAAATAAAATGATTAGCGTGTAACAAACCGGATTTTAGTGAAAATACTTGCTATATAATCTATGGCGACAACACTGTCAGCTAACAGCGTTTGTTTACAAATTCAGAGTGACAAATCAAATAATAAATATTCAAAATATTGACAAATTTAGTGGGTAAAACTAACTTCGAAGGTAAAACAAAGAGGAAAAAAAAAAGTAACAAAAACAAATATAAGTAACAGTTAAATACCCAAGTTAAAGTAGAATATACTAAACGATAAATACTACGATAGTAAAATTGAGACCAAATATATAGATATTTGGTCATTATCAATATAACAATAACAAAAAACAGCACCAAGGAAGTTACTTTTTTATAATTCTCTTTGTGCGGACGATCTGCTTGGCTGCAGCTGCTGCTTTGGCCGTAGGAGGAGCAGGATTTACTTGTCCTTGAGCTTCTGGATTAGGGGACATTTTGTCAAGCTCCGTACATGAAACTATGCTATGACGCTTGTTGTCGGGGCCAATTACAATAATATTTCCACCCTTGGTCCAGCATTTGGAGATTCCAAAGCGTTGACGAGCCACCATAAAAGCTTCGTGCCTTGCATTTGTTAAGAATTCGGAGGGAGTGATTCCAGTATTCTTGAGGGAGGACTTACCAGATTTGATTTCTAAGAGAGAGATCGCGAAATTTGAGCAGAATGGGTCTAGGCTTCCCTGGTGAGACTTTTCCCAGGCGCTGGCATCTACTTACATCATCAATACATAGATCTGCAACTTTAAGATGTTTGGCCAAGACTTGCATCACCTGTGGAGCAGTGTCATCGTTTTTATCCTCTGCAACGCCATGCACTAACAGAATTTTTCTTCTACTCTGTATCTCAAAGTTATCACACTGCTTAGTAAGGAGCTGAACTTGATTCTGAAGACTTTCATAGGCATTTAACACGAGGGATCTGAACATATTGAACTGCACGGCTATGTTTGCAGTTGGGCTTGATAAGTTGCTTGTAGAATTTAATTGTTTTTGGAACTCCGAATTGGGAATTGAATTTCTGTGTCAAATAGAGTGCTTGATGGTTTCCATTGTAACAGATTGACAGATTTTAATAAGTGAGCAAATAGAAAGAAGATTAGATGAAAGAAAAAAAAACACTAAGTACAACACTAAGGTTACACAAGGTCAGTAACACACAAGTCACAAAGTTCTTAGTCTTACTCTTATGAATAAGTGGATATTTTATAGGATTTTGCATCAAGCAGTGGCTTGCAGGTAAGAGAATTTAGTTCATTACTTTGATCTATTAAGTAATAGGAATAAACTGGTTTAAAAGTAATTAAAAATTGAGAGCTCTGCAAACAGCTGTTACAATTTTTGCACCTACCCACCAAAACAAAAAAGTTGATAATCTGATTCACAATCAGCTTCAGGCAAAGTATGAGTATTCCTGATTGAAGTTTTCCCATTTGGTTTCTATGATTGCCGTCTGTTGAAGTTTAGGTATAAATTCTTTTAGGGTGGTTTTTGAAGAAAGTTGAAAGAAATGCTATTACCTAATAAAAAATATACTTTAGTCTGTTTGTGTATAGCATTTAATGTAATGGAATACGCAAAAGTTTAATCACAATCTGCAAATGATACATTATGTTGCTTTAATAATTCTTTAGGCGTTGCAACTTTGGTGAACAAAAACCGTCTCATCTACAAAATCAGCCACAGGCTATGACGCGCCGTGACGACGAGTTGAGGATCACAGATAGACCAGTTGAAGGCACTTCGGGACGTTTGACATTCCCTTCTTCTAATGTAATGTAAAACTTGATATTTAGAAAAGTGTATTACTAATTGACGTGACTGTATTTTCATGTAGATTTGGAGATAGGTAGTTGGTGTCTCACGCGACAGGAGTACTGTATATTGTTACGAACATGGCGCAGTGCGCGAGCCGCGCTCAGCTGTCATCATTCAATTTCACTCTTAATCATTTTCCATATTTAAGGCAAATAAATATTTTTTTTAGAAACGTATGAAAATTTGTAAAAATGTCCAACAGACAAGCTAACAAGATAAATAAATTGTAATAAGCGTATAAGAATTGCGACGTATCTTGATAATAAGCCAGTGGTCAGATCGTTTGGTCGGTTTCCAAGAGGCGCCGATTTAAATCCCGTTTATTATTTATACGTTTTAAAAAAGTATTTTTGGTGGTTTTTATATTTCCTAGACGGTGAGGTTCTATTTTAAATGAGCTGAAAACTTATTTCACGGTTAGCCAAAACCACGTAGAGTATAGAAGAAGCTGATGTATTATTATTAACAATAAGACAATTTATTTATATATTTATTTATTATTTGTATAATCGTAATGCAGACTGTTTCAAATAAATTTAAAAAGCTTGGTTAAGGTGTATCGAGTTTCTGGCATTTGTTTTTTATTGTGGATAGATAACTTCTTGGGAGCGAAGGTGCTTTTGAAGTACGCCACCCGCATCTGCACCACCGTGGCGATGTGGAGGATGTCCAGCTCCTTGTGATACTCTTCTATCACATTACATAGCTCTTGAATCAAAAATGAACCCTCACTATCTCTGTAGGCAACGTAATCTGAAAATTATAATTTTAAAAAATCAGCTTCCCTTTGTATCCCCGCACACAGTAGGGTAGGCAGAGGAACCTAGTGTTAAGACACTCCGTTCTCCAGTTTCCGCCGAATTTTGGAGGCTTTGCGCATTGAGTGGCGGAGTTCAACACCGCGCTTTGCCTGGACACCAGAGCGAAGAAATAGAAACATAAATTTAAACAAAAAATTCATTTCCTCCAGTGGGGATCGAACCCACAACCGCCGCGTATTGTGAGTCAGTGACTCTATCACATCCTTGTGCCGCTGCGCCACGACGACGGCCAGATTTATGTACCTACATGTTTGATAACAAATAATAACTTTATTTCTTGTAGAATTTAAATGATTTCTCATACATACATATTACCTATTTACTTTTTACATTCATAATATACCGTTTATAATACTTCTTGAAAACAACAATTCTTAAAGACAAAAACTAAGACATACTTACCTTCCACAGTAGAGTAGAGTATTAGAAAGTCGGCTTGTGTCGGTATTATAACAGATATTTCTCCGCCATCGATTTGTACTCTACGGCCGTCGTCGATTTGTCCCCCTCGGCATGCCTGTTGGTATAACCACAGACGATATTGTTACAATTTTTACTATCATTTTTTTACCTCGATTCTGTATTCTGCAGGGAAGGCAGAGGGAACTTGGAACCTTAGTGTAAAGGCACTCTATTTAAGACACTTCCGTTCAACATTTTCCGCCGAATTCTCGAGGCATAGCGAGTTGGTAGGAAACTCAGCGTCGCCCATTGCCTTATTAATAGAGCGAGGTAATGTAAATATTAAATATTTCATTTCTTGAATCCATAACCGTTGCGTTTACATTCACACGCTTCTACCTCAGCCGCAACACGGTCTCAATTTTGATATTTACAAAAAGTTATAAGTAGCTACTACCCTGCTGTGTGCGGGATACAGCGTGAAGCTGATTTTTTTTTTAGTCATGAGTAGCATGCGCTAAAGTTTGCGTGTTACATTATGCTTGTTACAGAAGCGACGCGTGTATGCCTAAGCATAATATAAATGAGTCCAAAGATAACACCTGAAGGAACAACATCTTGGGCTTGCCGACGAGGCCGGCGTCGCCGCGCTCCAGCAGCGCCGTCACGTCCGCGAGCGCGTACGGCCTGTCGGACGCGTACAGCTCGCCGCCGCGGTCGCCGTGACTCAGGAAGGCGAAGCACAAGCACGCGGTCGTCTGGTGGTCCTCGCGACTTACTGACATTCACCAAATATTCATTATATTCCTACCATGCACAAACTATTTCCTTAATAATCAATTCAATAAGGTTTTTAATTCATAAAACAAATAGACCTATAGACGACACAGGACGAGCCCCCGCACGCACTGGGCCATGCGTGGGTGTAACTTTAAGCAATGGTTGTGAGCTCCAACGCAACTCTGGAATACATGTATACAAGTATACCTTGCTCATATGAAAGTTTATGAGGATGGAGTTTTGTTCCGATTTCACTCATAATATAACAATAAGTTACAGCAGGGTTTCTGACAGATAAAAATTGGCATCATACTCGTAGATGGAAATAGAAGATCATGAGCAGAAGAAGCGAGGTGCTACTTGTGCTAAAAACAAAGGAAAAGTAAAAACTTGCTATTCTTAACTGTGTCCAATATACCGCTGTGGTCCAAGTCTTGGTAGGTCTTCACTTTATAGTTCATCTTCCTAAATACTTTACTAAGTCTTACAACATCCTCTATGGTCCCTGTCCTCTCTGAAGGACGCTTGTATCTAAAAATAATGTTAAATATAAATGATTATTTATACGTATGGCTATGCAGGGCGGGTGATTATAATTGTTTGATTGTTCTTATCTGCTAGAAAAACAGTATCTTCTGAATGCTCTCATTACTTTTTAGGATTCCGAACCTCAAAAATTAAAACGGAACCTTTGTAGGATCACTTTGTTTTCCGTCTGTTAGTGTGTTGAAGCCATTTATCTCGAGATCAAGCGTAAGCGGACGTATCGAGCGCCATATCAAATACATGTGTAGGTCCAGGGACCCAAGAACACTTCTAAGTCAACGCAATAAAAAGACGAACGAGCGATTATGTGTTGATTTTTCGGCATTATATAGGTAATTCGTCGCGTAATCAAACCCCATAACGCTGAGCATTCCTGTGGCATTTTTTATATTACAAATGTATATTTGTTATACATTTCATACAAAATGAGTGCACGTGCCTGCAATTTTAAATTTGTCAATTTTTATGAGTTACTTCCCGATGATCTATGATCCGGAAATTGGTACGGAAACCTATGTCAGTGAGTCCGATTTGCACTAAACCTAGCAAAGTAAAATATAAAAATCGATTCAGTTGTTTGGAGTTCAGCACGGACAAACAATATAACACACAGACACAGAGACAGACTTACAAAAAAAAATCGTTTGTATTGTTGTTATTTTAGAGTCGTGTAAATAACGTAATGCACATGAGAAACACAGTTGATTTTAAATAACAGACACACTTCAATGATATTATTATTTGTATAGATGCTTTGTTTTGATTTGTTTAAAATATGAATAGATAAATATTCAACTATTGCTTACTGGAAATGTCTTGTACTTTGGTACTTGTAGTGATTAAAAATATGTAAATACTTCTCGCCGGTCATGTCGTAGTACGTTAATTCTGGAACCGTCACCAGCTCTGGTCGCACGACGGCGTTCTGCATGCTTAGGAAAACAAAACAATGCCAATAATGAACCAAGAAGGATCCCCAAGCTTGGGAGATCCCGCCTGTTAAGAAACAGAATCATAATAAAATATAAGCACTTACGTAGAATTCGAGGAGGTAACACCAAACGGAGCGTCTGCCTCGTTCTCCATATTTAGTAGACTCACAGGCCCTCTTACGACTGCCAGTGCTGGAGTCGTCCGCGCCCGCTTACCGCGTATCTACATACGAGTATATCGGCATCCACTTAGCGTTACGCATCTATAAATAAAAAATATTGTTCATGATGTCTGTCACTAACGAAAGACACACATTTCTTTTAGTACATATAAAGTAAAAAAAATATCAGAGCGATTATTTACACTAATTATACACATACAATTTGTACTTTAATGATTAGATATTATAAAATTTAAGCACTAACGTCTTGTAGACTAAAATTTATTGTAAAATAATTTTAAACACATTTGTACCATAATATTACAAAAAAAGTTGAACCAATTGTCTGCAAACAAAGCCAGATAGTGTTCGTAATCATTAGATAAGAGTTATCAGCCTGTTATCAGCAGTGCGTCCGTCGATACGCGTATAATATGTTGCTTGTGTGAGCGAACTTTACAGTGACAGTACAAAATAAAATTAAATAAATTGCGTTGGGAACGGATGGACTTAACAATAGGGTCCCTCTGCCTACTTTGTTAATGTATGATAAACCTTGAAGCTAAAAAACCGGACAAGCGCGAGTAGGGCTCGCTCACCGAGAGTTCCGTGTAATAAATGGAGGTCTCGAGCTTTTTCTGAAATTCAGGCTTAGCCTCCTCTTAGAGTCCTCTTAGAGTCCTCTCATCTGATACCTCACTTGAACTAGCGGCTTTGATACCAAACTTTGACTCCCTTTTAAGGTTATTATTTTTAAGATTTTCACAAATGTATACGTTTAGGTTTTTGTCCTGAGCTAGTACTATCTGTAGATGCTAAATTTCATAATTATAGGTCAACCGAGAGCACCCTATTTACGATTTACTTCATAGTGTCGAAATACGCATTTTTTGCTATATAAATGACCATATCTTTTTTTTAAAGTAAATATAGAAATATGTTTTTTAACAGGAATTTCATGAATTTGAATGAATTTCAATTTCAACCAGATATTTCCAAGCGTTCCTGAAATAAAGGATCTGAACAAACAGACGGACAGACAGAGTGATCTTATAAGGGTTTCTTTTTTCCTTAAAAGCCCGAAACCCTAAAAAGAAGAGGTTCAGTACATACTTATAAATATGGCCACCTGCATTTCTTTCTGTATAAAAGTAATCAATTAATATTGATATAAGCCGCCGTGTAGAATAAATACTAAATAATACAATACATTTTAAAAGCAATCCACTTTGTCTGGAGCAACAATTCCAGACAAAAATAACAGTTACTACTTGAGAGGACTCGTTACTAAGATGAATAAACAGACGTTCAAATACTTCTTCTTGTTGTGAGCACTCGGAGTAGTTAATTCTGTAATAAATAATATGACCATTAATATCGCGTACTGCCCTGGATTCCTGCAGAATGAGATGACTGTATCTCGTTCTCTGGTATGGTGGGTGTGAGACTTCAATAATTATATGTATGGGTCCCAGGTGGTAGAAGGTTTCAACCGTCCTCTCTGTTAAAATTAGGATGTTTTTGTAATTCAATAGCCTCGCGGGTCATTCTCGGAATTGTTCTCCTTAGGGATTAAGGCGGTTAAAGAGTTTCATTTAAATTGTATAATAATCGTGAAAATTAAAGATCAACTCTAAGAAGTTTCAATATCGATAACACAACGGTCCTTTTTTGTTATAAAGATAGTTTTACAACATTCATCGCTTTATCATTGTATATTTTTAAACAAGATTTAAACACTATATTTATTTAGGCACTAGCGGCCCCAACGCGGTGTCACCCGCTTAAACTATACGAATATTTCTTTAGTGGATTTAAGAAAAAATGATTATTTATTTTAGTTGTGCACTAAATAAATATTATTATTTTTTTATGGAAAAAGGACAAGGCAAACGAGCGTTAGTGTCACCTGGTGGTGATCACCGCTGCCCACGACCCCGTGCAACACCAGAGGAGCCACAGGTGGGTTGCCGGCCTTTGGTGTGGAGATAGACACTTTAATAACGCTTTAATAAATAGTATTTTAAGTCTCTTGAGAATTTCTTTGATGTTGTTCCCCAAAATGTTCGTGTTTCATAGAAAACTGTTTAGCTACACACACAGCAAAGGTCGAGATCCCACTGCTTATACCTTTAAGATTCTGTTTTTTTAATGAAACTTATATTTAAGAATGATGAACATGATTAGTAAAATTAAATCATAATATAGAGGTGTGAATTCTATAAAGTGAACTATACAGGCTGGAATTGTCAGCACCACTTTAAATGAAACCACAGTTTTAACTACTCTATAAAAGCCTAATATAATTCAGAAAAAGAATAATTCCTAAAAATGAAAAAAATATTTTTTCAACCTAAATAAATAATAAAATTATCGTTTTAAAATAAAACGCCATTTGTAAAGTATAACATAGTCACGCACATACTTACCTGTCAAAGCGGCAACGTCGTACACTTGTGTGCCTCACACGAAATACAGGTGTATGGATAAAAATCGTGTAATGAAAAAAAAATCCTACGTCCAAACTGTTGAGGTACCTTGATTATTTTTTTTTATTCTGGGTTTGAAATATTTTACTATTTTAGTATTAATGTTATGTACATCCCCAATTTTGGTAAAATCATTAATGTTTTTCTCAACATACATAACATTTTCATTAGATTCAGATTTAAAAAATAGTACTATTTTAGAAAATGTTCTATATATGGTAATAATAATAATAAAGCCGCAGGGCAGCTTGCTGTTGAGTTGCTTGAGTGGCGACCCCACGGACCTGAGACCTCCGGAGGGGAATTGTAATCTATCCCGCACCTCTGACTTGCCTTTAGCCAATAAAGGCAAGTGAAGGCAGGCGACAGAGTGGAGCACCAGAGCTATATGCTCGAAAGGGTGGAAGTGCTCAATCTGCGTAATAGCCGGGAAACCCGCTCACGAGCTCCTCGTGATGGTGAAACCGGTGCACACCTCTATATACCCTTAGCCAACCACGCCGATGTTGCGCCCGAGGCTCTACGCCGCTATATGGGGGCCTATCTTGTGGGAGGCGGACGTCCGTTGTTCTCATTCAATAGCTCAGCCCAGTCTATCCAAGTTCCATTCCATAGTCCTAGTTTAGATTTCCACATTTTCCATAGTTCCTACTCATTAACCGGCGACAATCTTTGTGCAATTACATGTGGTTACCTAGAGATGGACCCCGGCTAATGCGTTACAGTAAAACCTTTATATATTCTCTTAGGGGCCTCTACGTATTGGGTGCAAGCCCTCCAAAGGACCGGGTTCTTTTGAACCCGTAAATCTTTAAAGATAAACATAATAATAATTATACTTTATTTGAGATTTATATACATATAAATTTGTTAGTAATATTTTAAGCTGAAGAACTATTGTTGGATTGCGGTAAGTTTGACCCACCGATGCAATAATGGTGAATTCCACCGGTCAACAAATACTTTCAGCATTCTGCTGGAGGAACCCCGGAGGCGAGCTAACTTGGAGGCGCACCGTTTTCTCATAATAGCATAAAAGTCATCCGTATGCGCCTCTGCAAACATGCCCGAGGCACTGCGACTGCAACGCGTTGTGTACTGGATACGTAGATCGCTGTATGCCCGGCGTGTGTAGTTAACCCAAAGACTGCAAGTGTAAAATAACTGACAGTATGCTTTGAAGAGCGTTATTTTAACTGGATTAGATAACCTTGCAAATCTTTGGGCCAACATGTTGCACCGGACAGTCAGTGACCTACGCTCCCTCTCAATGTCGCAATCGTCCGTAAGATTTTTAGTAACCCAATGGCCCAGGTACTTACTTACCCAGGCACCCGGCCCAGCGGTGTGCCACAGAGTGAGACCACTGATATCTCGGAATAAGTTTTGGTACCAGATTTAAATACCATAAGCTCACTTTTTATGGCATTATACCTGAGACCGTGAGCCTCCGTATGATTGACATATTGCCAGTTTACGAAGAGGATCCAAAGGATGGGCAACAGCACTTCATCTGCATAGTTGATGTTGTTCATACACATTCCATCAACATGACAACCGACACTGGTGCTACTGAGCTTTCCGATCAGCCGGTTAATGTAAAGATTCAAGAGCCGGGGCGAACTCAACCCCCCATGCCGCACACCTCACTTCAACCTGCATACGTCCGAGTAAGCTCCCATCCACCTATTACAGTTTGGTTGGTTGCGATACCAGTATGAAAAAATGGATATAACTATAGGTGGCAACGTAGTACCTTTAGACAGTTTATCCCATAGCACATCGTAAGATACAAGGTCAATTGCCTTTGACAGGTCCAAAAAAGCAAAAAGTAGCGTATTTCCGGCTGTGTAATATTGTACAGTCTGCTTGAGACATAGTATGTAAATCGTCAGGACAAAATATAAAATATATTACAATGTCGGAAAATAATTGAATATAGGTAAGCACATTGTAAATGGTCAGGGAAGTTGTTTGTATGTGAGTCACGACTGTACGAGCGCAACGTGTGAGTCATTTATAAAAGTTTGAGCGTGAAGTGTTTCTCTTCACGCTCGCTTCGGAAAAGGAAACTAATTCACGTTTCGGACGCAATGTATCAGCGCGGAGCAAACACCCGTCCGGCGCTCACGGCGCTCCCAGCGCTGGCTCTCCCGGCGCTCCCGGCACTCCCGGCGTATTAACGCTCCCGGCTTCCCGGCGCGCTCCCAACGTCTTTCGTTATGTTTGGCGCAAAGTGCATACCTAGGTACAAACTGCATACATTTTGGATTTCTTTTTATCTCAATGCAACTTTTGTGAGATGGACAGGGAGAACCCAGTGCTAAAACATTCCGTGCATATTACAATTGTCCATTTCCAAAATCCCAGCCAGCGCTTCTTGCTTTACTACAACTATCATTTGTGTTTATTATTTGACATTTCAAATCCCCTCACGTTGGAACAAATAATACAAATACAATGTATCTTCTCACGTGTCTATGTAAGTAAGATATTAATAATTCGTATTTTCATCGTATGATGAATGATTAAGACCCACATCCGTAGTGGGGGCGGGGAAGGAAGGAGGTGGCTCGCTGCACTCGAGCTCACGTGTCACTCCCTAGCCGAATCTTCCGGCGCGAGTCATTAATTCCCCTCAGTGTCACTGGAGTTTTTTTTTAACCGAGCACCTTTAAACGATGAAGTTTAAGAATAGTTTCTTTGGTAAATCGTTCAATTTTCCAAAGAAAAGAATCAAAACTTAAAAGTGTGAAGTGCTGATTAATTATAGCGAGAAATTTTCCTTTTAAATAGTCTTCATAAAGAAATTCTATGAGAGTTTTTCTACTTTGCATTTGTCAATAGGTGATTATACGATATGATTATATAAAACATTGTTGACGTAATTTAATAAATATCATTTCCAAACCAATTTTGTTTGATCGTGTACATAACGGAACATTTAATTTCCCCCGTTTTGATGTTTGATGGAGCGAGTCAATTCTGTGGACGTCGCGGCGCAATCATGTTTCCAGAGATACGTTTTCGGAAGTCATTTTCGTGAAAACAACGTCCGCTCCCGTCCACTGCGGACCCTCGCGCTCCCTGAGCACCCCTGTGGACCCCTGCGGACACTGTCGCCTCTGATTGATTGCAGTGTTCTCCATTGTAGTTGTTTACTGTCATCAACGCAACACGCACACTGTGTGTCGCGTGGATTAGAACACGCCGGCGTCCGTCGCGTCCCGGCTATGTCAATCAGAAAAAAAAATTAAGAATTAAAAAATTGTAATTTAAAATTAATTAAAAATAATAATTCAATCATAATGTGAACATACGAAGGATTCGACAACAAATAATAGAGACAATTTTCTTACAATATTTTTCAACATAAATTTATTGTTCTATTTTATAATTGTTGTCGAGGAAAGATTAGCAGCAGAAAAAGAAGTAGTGGTGTTTATTAATATTGTAATATAATTTAGATAATATCGACGACACGTGGCGTAGTGGTGCGGTATCGACGGTCGTGGGTTCACGGGTGGGGGATAATGAATTATTTATATTTCGCCGCTCGGGTTACATTTGACACACAAATTTTCCTTTCTTTACAACATCGGAACCAAAGAAATGTCACCGAAAAACAAAAAAAAAAAATCTTAATACAAGTTCAGTCCGCATTGCTTTCACAATTCTCCAACTGACGGTCTACTATAGCCTGGTATCTGGGATAGTCAGTCAGTTCTTTTCCGTTTTACGAGTGGGTGAGAACTGCAGTGCAAATTGAAATGAAATCTAATGAAGTCTTCTCTCTCACACACCCCCGCGGGGGGGGGAGAGGGGGTACGGCGCCAGGGATGAGTCCCTTATGCCGTGGGCGCTAACGGCGCATATTAAAATAAGCGCGGCATTGTGGTTGGATATTGTATCCGGTAGTATCCGATCTAGCGATAGATGATAGATGATATAGGGGTAGGTCGGGGGGAGAGGAGCCTAGTGCCGAAGGGGCGGTCCACCCAGCCAGGTGAGACCCCTGGTTGCCCCAGGGGAGGCCCAGCTAAGTGACCAGCGANGAGTATTTCCAAAGAAGCACTTTCAAGTTACTGGGAGTAAAAAGGATGACTCGTGCCGTTTGTAGGAGATGGTTACACTAGGCGGACGGGCCAATCCTGCAAATTGACCGACTCACGGATACTATTCGTAGGGCTCCCCCCACCCCGACGCTCCTACGTTGTCGGACATCCGACACATTCACAACACAATACGCTGACGCACGGCGGAGTAGCAGCTACAGTACAGTAAGCAAGATTGCGGAGAGCGTGGCGAGTAAGCACGGTATAGTAAGAGTAATTACTGCTACGACCGTGATGTACAAATACGAGTACCGACCGCCATACGTACCGCCCTCTGTTTACTTTGTTCATCTTTTTTTCAGCTTTACCCCGTATAACCCTCAGAGCACAATAAGCAGAGGGAACGTAATGTTAAGACACTCTGTTCTCCACTTTGTGCCGAATTTTAGAGGTATTGCGAGTTGAGTAGCGGCCGCGCTTTGCCTGGACACGAAGACATGCAAATAATCACAACAAGCCGCGTCAGCAGTCACACGATGATGACGTGATTCTTTTTAATTTAAACTTCACAACTAAGGAACAGTACAAGTTTCATTAAAATCGCTTCAGTAGTTTCAGTCATATGGGGAACTTAAGAAAACGTAGATATTTAGTAGAACCAATTTGAAATAGGTTTATTTTTCTTTAATTATGTTGTTATGTTCATTTTAGATAAATATGTAATATATTTGATAAAGGTATACTACAAATCGACATTCCGGTTAATATATAAGTAGGTATTTGAGTATTTGATTGTTTTAAATTTGGACCAGACTCTTACGGAGATATTGCATTTCTCTATGGAAACTGAAGTATAAGCAAGCATTATTTACTCATAGCATAAACGTCTATTTACTATGAGCTTACGTAAAACGCACATTGCATTATGTATAATGGAGAATAATCTCTAAACTTAAATTCTAGGTCCTCGTATTGTCTTTTAAAAACAAAAAATACGTGTGAAAGAATTATTTTGATACGTCTTTTAGTTTTTGAGATATTGTCCTTTAAAGTAAGCGCGCGACGCAAGATTCCGTCGGGCCGTAACCGGTCCGCGTGACGTCACTGATCTGACAGAACTAGCTCGCTTAGTTCGTCTTCATTCACGCTCAGTTCGCGCTCTTCTGTAGCTGCGTTTAATAAATAATATATAGGTATACTTTTAAAAACTTTTTGTTCACGTACATAATGTAATAGCGAGCATTGTATTTTAAGATATTGAAGTTTTGATATTACTTTGTCAAAACAACAGTTCTATCCTGCTCGGTTTCATGGCGTGTTGTACCAAAATCTTTAGCTTTGATTATTTTTACTGTAGTATCGATACCAGAAAGCTTGAATTTTTTCCAACAACACTTGGTTTGGCTTGGGCGTTAACACAAACTTAATCAGTACTTTAATGGAGAGACTACTCAGAACATTGATGGAGGCATACAGAAAAGAAAAACCCTGCATTAGATTTGCGGCCTTTTTAGATTTGCAGAAGGCCTTTCCGATCCCGATCTAAAGGGATCTCTGAGGCCTATATTGAGATTATTAGAGATATGTACCACGATCACGCTTTGCGATTCGCGATGGTTAGGACTGCTGCTGGCGACACCAAACCCTTTAGATCACAGTAGGGGGTTCACCAAGGCTCGGCTCTTAGTTCGTTCTTATTTAATGTAGTGTACTGTCACGGCTTACATCCAGGATCAGCCTCCATGGCTGATGATGTATGCCGATGACATTGCACTCATTGAAGAGAACCAATTGATGCTGGAGCGTAAAGTGAACCTCTGGAAGGGTGCGCTTGAGAACGGCGGTCTTAAACAAAATGTATCGAAGACCGAATACATAGCCTCAGGGAGCCAAATTGAAATTATATTACCTACCTCCTTGCATTTCTGCGGCGATGAAATCGCTATTATTCGATAAATAATCGGCAACCATAAATCCATCTATTACGCGTAGATTATCCGATTGCCCTTTTTCGAATCACTCATCCATTTTAATTAATTAGATTGAAACTTTAGCACAGGCAAGTAACAAACAAAGTACTGCGCGAGATCTCCTAACTATCACCGGCGACTAGCGAGTTGTAAGACCAGTGACGTCACCGCCGACCGCAGGACTGTTAGCGGCATTTAAAATTATTGCAAACTTCAAATGCCTGTAAAATCATAACTACTTGGTTGTCTTTAATAAAACAAAAACTAGTGTATTTGTATACGTTAAAACTTAAACGAAACGAACTGTAAAGAACTTTGAAGTACTATTTCATACCTATTACTATTCCTCCTTATAATGAGTATAGACGGTCGACAGGCGCGGGCGCGGGCGCCAGGCTGCCAGGCGACCGCGCACCACGCACGCGGCGGAGCGGTACGCATTACGGCATGTCTTAAATATTAACTTTTATATACTTTGATAAACAATACTTTAATTATGTTTTTCATTTTTGTAAAATCCACTACAATGATTGAAATAAAATCTTTTCCCTTTCCTTTCCCTTTAATAATATTACTAGGGGCACGAACAGGACCTCAATGTTAACTCGCAGCGCTCGCAAAATCTCGGTAGTGTTCACATGTTGAGCGAAGCGAGTATCAATTGTTTTACATGTAACTCTATGGGGAAATTTGTCACTTGATTATTCTTCAAGTCCATTGAATTTTTAGAATTTTCTTTTGCCAGAAACCATCTACGTGGTCATGCCATATCGATATGTTTGCAAATTTTCATCTCATCGGTCAAACCGTTTGAAAGCCTATTGGTGACAAAGAGTGTAAAAAGTCTCCAGTAGAGTACTCCGTTCGCTTCGCTCAATGACGGACCCTTTCGTAACGGATTACAAAATTTAAAGTTGGTAGCTCATTTTGAGTCTTATGAAATCTGTCAATATAAATAAAAAATATGACGCAAGAATTGTAGAAAGAAATATGTTGTGTAAACCAGTTAGGCGCGGGGCGGAGTGGGGCAGTTGCGGGAGGACGAGTGTACATTAATATCTCTCCAAATCTGTTTGTGTTCCCTCCAATTTGCATTTATATCGAAACTGAAGCTGCGCATTTTTTGGTGGTGTCTACTTACGTTTAAATCCTCACATTAACAAAAAATACAAATATTACTAAAATAAATGTAAGACTTTGCTTTAAGAAGCGCCGATAAATCCTTTTACTATCAAAACTATTTTTTTTAGCTTCACGCGGGATACCCGCATGTTGCAGAGCAGGCAGACGGAGAAAGTTACGAGACTCCCCCCCCATTCCCGCTGGAAGCATAGCTTGTTGAATGTGACGGAACTCAACGTCACGCTTTGCCTTGACGCTAGCAAAGAAATTAAAATATTAAACTTTTCAAATGGTCTTCAGTCCGTTCAGTGGAAATTGATCTTCAGTCAGGAAATGATAAAATTTTAATTATCTTCATTTTCCGCCCACACCCTGGTAATAGTGGGGCGGTGCGTGTTGATCTCGTTTTTCCCATTACTATATATATATATATATATATATAATATTTTTTTTTTAATAAATTAAATTTTAATTTCGAGACACCTACTTGCAGTTTAATATTCCGCTTTCTTTTTATAAAAACGTTGAACATATTATTCCAATTTTTGACATTGAAGTCCAATTTTTTTACTCCTTCCAGTTTTATTACTGTGCTGTTGCCTTCCATCGTGATTGTTTTTTTGCTTGTTTTTCTTTTTTATTCCTTCCCGGCAACTTAACCTCCAAATTCCAATACCAACGCCGAAGCGTCGCCTGAAGTAACGCTGTTTTAATCTCGCCAGTATTTGTAATTTTCTACGATTGATGCAATCTTCTTTATTATTGTTACGACGTAGTCTGGGCCCATAACCCGTTGTATTTATATGGTTTAGTAAATAGCATTCAGGTGTAGTCCGACCCAACTACTATTGGGCAGAATGCACGCGCCGCACCCATTACCGACGGGAATCGGTGCGGCGTGAGCGGGGGTGTCAATGTGCAGATGTCAAAATTGATTTTTAATATTGATTGATTGTTTAATATAACACTATAGTTCATAATAAATGTAGATTATACTTTTTACGAATGATTTGATATTAAAATAATTAATAAAATTATAAATACTATTTACAAATAGGTAATTACTAAATATTCATTTATTTCGTACTGAGTTTTCTTAGGTTCTTGTGTAACATTATAAAACTCGTTTACTATTTAATTTTTATATGATTTTCTATCAAAATAATAATACAAATATAAATAATAATGAAAATTAGTTAGTAATAATTAAATTAGCCGCAGAACGGCTAACTTCTGTTGTATTTACATTATTTTGTTCGACTTTAGACGTTGAATAATTATTAAGTGTTTTAAATTATTTGGATGTTGTTTAATATTAATTNGAGATGTTTAAATAAAAGTCACACTTATATTCTACAATGTCTTATTACTCGTTTACATAACAGTTTTACAATAAATCTCACAAGATTAACACAATTACAATAGATTAGGAGCCAATAGGTTAATTGGTGAACAACATACGCCATAGCTGTCAACCAATGACATCTGCTATTCCTCGTGGCTACACCTACTACCCTATTCGGGGTTACCCGCTCCATTTTAAATATTCTTCTAATTTAATCCATTACATAAATCAATTAATATCGAAATGTAATAATTGCGAAATTATAATTAAAACTAATACATAGCAGCGCGCCGTCACGGCCGTCCTGCATCGTCACACGTCCTCGTGTGCATAGGTTCAATCTGTGAACAATAAACATAGTGCTTTGCAATACGTCCCGTTCGGTCTTCCTGACCACACAATATCTCCCCTTAGTGGATGTAACAGTGAACTCATAGTGATTACATTTTTATAAGTGTATTACAAATACTACGAAATGTTTCGTATTAGGCACACATAACAATCTTACAAATGTCACATCCGTTAGTCAATATCACACAGGCCAGTCATTGCCACAAAGGCGAGTCATTGCCACACATGCTAGTTTTTGCCACATAGGCCAGCCATTGCCACACAGGCTAGTACTTGCCACTTAGGCTAGTCATTGCCACACAGGCTAGCTGCTGCCACACAGGCTAGTAGTTGCCGCACAGGCTACTCGTTGCCGCACAGGCTACTCGTTGCCACACAGGCTACTCGTTGCCACACAGGCTACTCGTTGCCACACAGGCTACTCGTCGCCACACAGGCTATTCGTCGCCACACAGGCTACTCGTCGCCACACAGGCTACTCGTTGCCACAAAGGCTAGTCGTTGCCCACAAAGGCTACTCGTTGCCACACAGGCTACTCGTTGCCACAAAGGCTAGTTTTTCTTTTTTTTTTTTGGTTTTTTTTGTTTGTTTTGTTTGTCTTAGCTTTTTTTGTTTGTCTTAGCCATACAGGCTACTACAGGGTAAAAGGGGTATGTAACTATTTAACATGGCCGTCATCGGCACATTCTGACTTTACTTTGTTGCTTGCAATCTCTGGCACTACTACGTGCTACTAGAATTGAACGCCAATTACTACGGGCTTACGGGCTCTTTTAAGTCTTTAAAATTTTGAGTCAAGCTTGGTTTGGTTACAGCACATAATCAACTACTTAATTCTTTAACTTTGCTTTACGTTTATCAAACTAAACCTTTTCAGAAGAAGCATTAGCTTCTTTTGCTCGTGTCGATAGCTCGATAATAAGATTCAAATCAAATTTATCCGTGGCTAAATACATTAAGTTTAGAGGCACAGAAACCTTTACTACTAACAATTCTAAAGGACTCGCCCTGGTTATCCTACTCATAATAGCTGCGCTAAAGGCTAGCTGATTGTCAGGTAGTGCATCTTGCCATGACTTATTATTATCTATCTCAACAGAACTGACTTTATTAAAGAGCATTCGGCAACAGAGCCGAAACAAAATGAAAACTTCTCACCAGATTCATCTAAGAACTGATGCATAGCCAGTTGAATGGAGCAAACAGTCACCCATCGTTCAACCCGTTCATCACTTGCCTTGATATCCATACTGGTGCAGCGCAGTGCGATGTGGCCGCATTCACCACATGTGAAGCAAGTTGGAGTAATCACCTTCATATGCACACCAACTTCCTTAGACTGTAGAGATGAGGTAGTATCTGAAATCTCACAACGTAAATAAGAATTTGCTATTACAACTACTATTGTTACAACAATCACTGGACCCTGCTTGTCACAGTTATAGCATCGCTGTGATAATTCTATTAGTGGCTTTTTCACTTCCATAGTCGAAGTACTCTTCTCACCAATCGGGTGTCCTTTTTTTCTTTGAAACAGACTGGAGCGAGCATTTAATTCCTAAGGAGTGTTATCATTTATAACATCACAAATTTGGTAATAATCTTAGCTGGCAGCTACCCTGCATGACATTCAATAGACATTATTTTTATACATGTTTATCCTCTAAATATTTCTGAACAGTGTAATAAGCTGCGCCCGACATACGCGGATAAACACTCGTCTTCCCATGGACCACCATTGAGTAATCGCTATAAATTTGCAGCTGGAGTCTCAATAGTATCAAATCTAACTAAGAACAGATCTTTTAATTGTGGCCATTTAATTCCGGGAATAACTAGTTTCAGCAAGCTAAGATGACGCCGATCCCTTGAGTGCCTGAGCATGATAAAAGGCTTGTTCTCAGGTTTCTCCTTTTACCAGTAAAACGGTGTCATAAGTAAAAGACACAATTTTCCAAAGTTTATAGGTAAATTCTATATTAAAATACTGTTGGTCCCAATATACTTCCCTGTGGAATGCCATATTTGGTAGGAAGGTTTATGCTGGTATATTCTTCTATTTTAGTGCATTGCATTCTATCCGTGAGATAGCTTTTGAAGAGTTTGTGTTCGTTACCCCTTACACCAAAATCACAGTTAGATTTTAACGAATTTATAATACTTACAACTTCAATTTCATCAGTATCAAGTAAAACGGACGACAATTTGATGTTATCTATTTGTGGTTGTCCACTGATATTGGAAGACCTTTTTTTATCTTCTCGACAAGATTTCCACCAATGCTAACGAAATATTCATTAACTAGGTTTCAGTTGACCTGCGGGGAACTTGAGTTTCGTATTAAATCAAAAGCGATATTCTTATTGTCACGATTACTTAACTTATTTTTTTTTAATACTTTCCAAAATTTCTTATTATTTGACTTTGTTCTCACAATCTCGGATTTGTCAAATTCTCCCTTAACTCTTTTTCTGCCTTGCTCATTGTAATCATCAAATCACTGCCAAAATAAAGTTTTTCTTGTAAACATATATCACACCAAGTGAGAACTACAGCATCAGAATTAAATTCTCATAACGTTATTTTTTTGAATACTAATGGCTCCCGTAAAAATTTGTTTCCGTATGTCAAAAATAAATTTTCAACGTTTACATATTTTAATTTTCACATCTTGTGAAATTTTAACATTCTGTCCTGTATGTTGTTCCTTATTCGTTGCTGGTAATCCCACTTCTGATGTAGAAGCATCAAAGCGGGCCTCAAAGCGGTCTTGGCTATCACTATTCATTTGTGGGCGTTGTAGCAACAGAGATGTTTAAATAAAAGTCACACTTATATTCTACAATGTCTTATTACTCGTTTACATAACAGTTTTACAATAAATCTCACAAGATTAACACAATTACAATAGATTAGGAGCCAATAGGTTAATTGGTGAACAACTCACGCCATAGCTGTCAACCAATGACATCTGCTATTCCTCGTGGCTACACCTACTGCCCTATTCGGGGTTACCCGCTCCATTTTAAATATTCTTCTAATATAATCCATTACATAAGTCAATTAATATCGAAATGTAATAATTGCGAAATTATAATTAAAACTAATACATAGCAGCGCGCCCTCATATATATATATATATACATATACCTATATATACATAAATTTAATTTATGTCCCATATTTTCGTCAACTAAGTGCTATACAGTTAAATTTGTATTTTAAGATGATACGAACGTCTACGATATTTATTGTCAATGACGTAAGCAGCGTCAGTCAGTGAGCTGAGATGTCCATCATGCATCTTAGCCGACATGACTCTATCATCAATTTAAGTAGTAGTAACATATATTTTCTCTTTGCATTTCATTCTTATTTGGGCAAATATCAGATTTTGATGTGACTAAATTGTCAACTGTGCCATAGACCCCAGGATAATTCTTCTTTTCAAATTCTTTGTTGTAGTAAGTTTCTTTAGTGTTTTTCATTTCGTAGTAGCGTAGTTTTATTTCTCATTAGTTCAAACTCAGCTTTCAGTTCCTCATTATTAGGGCTCTTTTTAAGTTTTATCCATAACTCATGCGCCTCTGTATGTCTTGAATAATGTTTTTATTTATCAAATCATCTCTAGGTAAGTTTAAAATTTTTGTTTTTTTTATTTTACTATTGGTGACACATGTAGCTACGAAGTTAAATAAGGAAATAAAATCGTTAGCCATTAAGCTTTGTATATTTTTAAGCATTAGTTTTAGCTTAGGGTAATATATTGATTCATAATTGATTTGTTTTTTAGGTGGACGTTTGTATTTCTTAATTTCCAGTGTTTGTGATCTGATATACTGGAGTCTATAATTGCTATGTGAAAGCTATTACATTTAAGATTAGTAGATACATGGTCGATAATAGACTTTTTTAGGGATGTCTCTCTAGTACAGTACTGATCATCTAAACTATTTAATATCAAAAATCCCGCTTCGGTTAATGTTCGTTGGTACAATTTTGTCCTATTATTTGGTTTAAGCAAGTCTATGTTGAAATCCCCGAAGATTAAAGCTCATTTCTTATGTTGAAGGTGAAGATTGTAATCTTCTGAAAATGTATTAAAATTCGTATAGCCAGGATTATAGAAAATCCCTAATTCAAGCGAATACTTTTCTAATCTTTTCTAATCCATTAATAGTTGTTACCATTAAGATTTGTAGATTCAGTTAGTTTGTGGTCTAGGTCATTGTGAATATAAGCCGAAACGCCACCGCCAATTTTATTAGACCGGTAGTTATAATAGTGTGCATAGTCTGGAAGTTTCAGAAATAAGGCTTGCTCCTCAGTTTTAATCCAAGTTTAAGTGAGTAATATTATTTGTATCTTGAATGGAGCAGCTGACAGTATACATTTTAGTTCGTCCAACTTTCCTTTCTTACAGAGGCTTCTTAAATTGAAATAAAGTATGTTTAATCTGGATCGACTGATGTTTATACTATTATAATTAGATGCGATCTGGTATGTAGTACAAATATCACGTAAATGTGAACTGTCAGCTATGGGTACTAGTTTTTTGAATCCGAAGAAACTATTTTTGGTATTCCCTTATAATATTTAATAATAAGATTACTTTCATTCTTCCTGGTTACGACGTTTTAGTTCTTCTCGGAGTTCATTAAAGTATGTCTGTTGAGTAGGTGTTTGGTCTGCAAATATTCAATTTATTTTTATTCTTCAATATTGAAAAAGCGGTATCTTGAATATTAAAACATATTTGTAATTTGCGGTTTCCGTTGGGGTGTGTATTTACCAAGACGAAATATTTTAGTTTGTGGGTAATTATCTATTATTTCTGATATTATCTTATTGACCTCTGTTTCATCCATTTGTTTACGCTGTAGTGTGCTAACCGCGGTCGGTTCCGAAATTCCCATAATAACAATATTTTTCGCTCTTATGTAACGTTCTTGAATCTCTCGTATAACTTCTTCATTTGTACAAATATAGGAGTTTGATGAAGGTATAACATTATTTGAGGAAGTATTTCTTAAATTAGAAACGTCATCTTCCAAATTTTTTATTTTCTTTTCATTGTCAGTAACAGTACAGGCAAGTTCAATAATATTTTTTTGAATACGGATTTGCTCTTAGGATATAGTAGTAGTTGTAGATTTAATATCTTCAATTTGAATTTTAATATCCGACATGTTTTGTTCGTTATTTTCTAAGAGCTTTTCAAAAAGAAAAGTAATACCAGATAATTCTTTGCGTAATTCCTGAATCTCATATTTGCAATCACATTCTGGTTGTTTCCCCGAGAGGGAGTTGGATTTTGCTGCGTCACTAGTCACAGTAACAAAAAGTCACAAACACGCGGTAGTTACTCACTGCAAAATAAGCTTTCGGTCCTTGCAACAGCAGTCACTTTTAATTATTAGCAAATTCATTTAATTTTTTTAATTTTGAGTGCACGTCTGCTCTGTTCACAAGCCAAAGATTTCTTCATTTTTGAGTTTATAATTAAATCTAATTAAATCAGCTTCACGCTATATCCCGCACACAGCAGGGTAGGCAGAGGGAACCTAGTGTAAAGACACTCTGTACCCCATTTTCTGCTGAATTTTGAAGGCATTGCGTGGTGAGTGGCAGAACTCAACGTCGCGCTTTGCCTCCTTGCTTTGCATGGAAATATAAACGTAAATTTCACTTCCTCGCGTTACAGTCACACCCCTGTGCCGCTGCGCCACGACGGCCTCAACGACGAGTTTATAATTAGCAAAATATAGCATAAATACGTACACAAAACGAAGAAATACGAGCGTCTTCAAGCGGAGCAATAGCAGGTAGCTGTAAGTTATATTAAATTCCGATTGACAAGAAAATAGGAAAGTACTTCCGGTGGCGGTTAGAGGCACACGCGAGTGCGGGGGCAGAGAGGGTGGGAGGTGGAGGGGTGGTCGGTGTCCGGGGCTAAGTGCGGATGACTAATATTTTAATAATATCTCTCGATGTTTCAGGCTTCGTTGATTTACGATTCTACATCACAGTTCTCGCTCTACCGCAATGCCCTAGTTATCGCGTTATACTGCCAATAGATTTTTTTTGCTATTCAAAATACACTGCTAGAATCGAAGACTTTGGCGGTGTGGGGAGTGAAGTTTCTTAATACTAGGTTTTTTTTGTTTATAAATTTGGTCGTGCTATAAAGTAAACGTTTTAACCCTAAAAATGTCATGTTCCTAAGGGGATGCATTCTGGATCTCGCCGAGAGCCGAGAGACGTCGCCGGCGCCGCGCCCCGCGGGATCTCAATAGCCTAACTCTGTCTGTCTGTCTGTGACGCACTCACGGCCAAATCGCTGATTCGATTGTGATTAAATTTAAAATAGAGACATAGGCTACTTTTTTTGTCATATTTGTAATAGTCTCGATAGATACTAATGGCTAAAAATATATTTTTATTTGAAATCCAATTTATTGTATTACATGTTAATAACAACCGTTTCTAAGCAACCGTCGTTAAGCAGCGAAGAGAAAGTTGATTTAGCTGCTATAAATGAATGTAACGTACGAGTACATAGGCACCAATGATCATGAACTCGTATGTATGTATTCACTTCACCGCGTCATCTACACACAATATCAACTTTTATAGACTATGAACTCACAATCAGAATTTACCATTTATTACATTTTATATTTATTTGTACTTCAGTACAAGAGTTCGACTCGACCGCTGCTTTCCAACATCACGACGCTCGGGACGCCAATATATGTCTATTGCCATGTATTTTATAAAGTATATCCAAGGTACATACTGTCGAAACGAAACGCAATACGAAATCGTAAATATATCACTAGCGGGGGAAGCCACGATGGGTGGATAAAGGAGGAGCGAGTCGGATTGGAGAGGGGGAGGGGGAGGGACGTCGTATTAAAAGCTCTAACCGGGCTTAAACGCGGACGAGTATAATTTTAATTCCATCTCTCAATTCATACCTTTAAGTGACGTATTATACTGCCTTCTGAATGGCCTCAACCGACCACTAGCGCTTATTGCTTTCTATTTAAACACGACTCTAGAAATCTGCACTGTATATTATCTGATATCTCATTTATAGCGCCATTCTTATGTAGTACCCAGTGTAGGTACCTACCGGTAGCCTGTAGTGTATATGTTGCACTATTAGACAAATGGCAGAGAAATGACGAAGGATTTTATTTCTCTTCGACGAAAAGTTGTACGACGACAGTTACATAAGCATAAGGATACATTCCCATGACGCCGCGCTTGCACCTCGCGGAATCGAACAATAGTGTTTTAATATTTTGANCGGCGTTTTTAATTCCAGTCCATTCTTCGTTCGTTATAAGTTGCTACAAGGGCCTCATCTTGTTTCAGGTCCCTCGTGTTCCACACAAGAGCCAAAATAACCCTAGATCCCATACATAATGGAATTTTATTATATTATATGATTTAAATTTTATTATTTTTAAACAGAACAATACATTTAACCTTGCTTGTGCTTACTTAATAACGAATAAATATTATATATAATAATATATAATAATTTTAAAGAGCTTATTTTGTTATATGCGAGAATACTTCATCTTAAAGGTTACAGAATGTTTATAGAAATAAAATAAAATATAAGTTAGATTTACTTATCAAAATAAATAAATAAATAGATAAATATTAATACTATTTATAGAGTTAAACATGCTATTATAAATGGTTTAGTTTCGATAGTAGTTCGATACTAATAATAATTATATAATAAGGAAATTTATTAATTCATAAAAATATATGTAGTTTTTAATTTCTGAAACATTAAACCTATTCAAATAAATAAATCAAAGTGTCTATTATGATGAAAGCATATAGTACAGAACATTTCCTAATTTCCATCCTAGAAATTCCTTCCATTTCTAATGGTAAATATAACCTAACAATTATCCCATTCTAAGTTCCTTAGACTCGGTAACGAAGGGTACTCTTACCTAAAAGAAGGATTTAGAATATATACCTCTCGATTATTACATCAACTTGCATATAATATATAAACCCTAGAAGAAGAGGAGAAAATAAATTGGTCTATTATCCAGGCTATTTCAAGCTGATCTATGATCTTTATATACTACTATAATAAATGCTATTTTTGGAAAATCTACAAGCATTTCCCAGATTCCCGGAGAAAACCAGCAGCGTGGACGCTTCAGGAACCTGCAGGACCAGCTTCCGTCTTAAGGAGGGAGGAGTCACTTAAGCATAAGGATACATTCCCATGACGCCGCACTTGCACCTCGCGGAATCGAACAATGGTGTTTTAATATTTTGATGATTTAACTGTTTTGAATCGACTGTAACTTTTTTCAAGAAATCAAGGGACCGTAGATCTGAGTTAATAGTTTCAATTTTGACTCTATATCTCCTAGCGCTTCAGAGATAAATGAGATTGACAGACAGACATACGGACGATAAATAATCTTATAAGGGTTCCTTTTTCCCTTCAAAGGCACGGAACCCTAAAAAAAGAACTATAAGAAATAACATAACATAATTTGCTTAGGCTCATTCGTTTGTTTATATATTGTGGATACATTCCCTCGAGACAGACAAGGATATTGGCAATCATAGGAGCCCCGTCCTTCGCGGACAATTAGCTCTTCTTTCCAATATAAGGCGAGTATCTAATTATCTTTGTGTTAGGGAAGCATAATTGAATTAAGATCTCTGTTACAAGTAGCAGTTCGCCGGCCTGGAACGTGATACGGCCCGGTTGATGGCATTGTTCCGACAGTGGTTAATTGGGAATGAAGCATTGTTTCGGAGTAAATAATAATACTGACAAATTTCATATGTGATATATGTGTTTATTTTCTCTGCATTGATACGAGTGCAGGCGACTTGACAAAAGAGAGAGAAGCCTGCACAGATTGCAGTGCCGTGAGTCACTTAACGTACTACGTTCTAATAACCAGTACTTTAAATATTTGCTTTTTCAAGCACCAATACAGAATAGAATTGACTTTTTTAGCATTTACTTTTTTTTACTAATCATAAAAATATTCATTTTATTTACAATAATATTCATAATTCTTTGCTGTTAAAAAATAATTATGGCGATTGTTTGAAATACTGTGAAAATAATGATCGGCCTCTCTTCGAGCTTCTATATGATTTTACTCAATGGGCAAAAAGTTTATGCGAATTCGGCGTCAAATAACGATCTTTTTCCGTCTCTAAGTGATTTCTCCCTACTCGCCTAAGGACTTAAAAAAATCTTTTCATTAATGCTATTTTCATGAAATTATCTAACAGAATTCACTATATATTGTACACGAGACTTACATCATACGAAATGACATATGAAATTGTCAAAATTGTCAGTTCTAAATGACTTCGAGATTATATAAGAAATAAAATATAAAGTGGAAAGAGAATGACACTACCGAGACCGAGGGGACCGGGAGGACCGGGGGGACCGGGACGCCTGCGTCGCTTGCTGCAGTGGAGTGTTTACTTTTAAATTGGACCGGATAA
This sequence comes from Heliconius nattereri, assembly GCA_013403645.1. Lineage (NCBI taxonomy): Eukaryota > Metazoa > Arthropoda > Insecta > Lepidoptera > Nymphalidae > Heliconius > Heliconius nattereri. The sequence goes on from JAAIXI010000230.1 coordinate 78,863, forward strand.
TTATACTGATGAGATGCATTTTAGGCGTCTTCATACTTCGCGCACAAAGAACATTTGTTTTTTTCCTCAGTGAACTGTGTGTTTGCTTTAAAGGCTTTAAAACGTCATTGCTGTAATTATTTTGGCATTTATAAGTTTAATTTTGAGTTGGTAGTATTGGTATTAAGATCGCCGTCATGCCGCAGTGGCACAGCGATTTTTTTTTCTGGAAAAGGACAAGGCAAACGAGCATTCGAGTCACCTGATGGTGAACATCGCCGCCCACGACCCCGTGCAACACCAGAGGAGCTACAGGTGCGTTGCCGGCAGTGTATGTCTGTGAACGCGGTCGTCACTTAAAGCACTGGTGAAGCAGAACTGCTTTACGAGCCGGTGGCGGTGGTAGCTTGTTTTGTATGTTCATTTGACGACTCGAAAGTGCTTCTAATAGTCTATTTGAATATCTTTATTTTGAATTTAATACGCAATATATCGAATATTTTGCACCGTGCCTTAGGCTCCTATATATTTAGATTTTTTTATGAAAAAAGGACAAGGCAAACGAGCGTTAGGGTCACCTGATGATGATCACCGCCGCCCACGACCCCGTGCAGCACCAGAGGAGCTACAGGTGCGTTGCCGGCCTTTGAGGTGGAGATAGACGCGCTTTTTGAAGTTACCCATATCGTACCGACCTGGAAACACTGCCGCGGGTAGGGCATTCCACAGTTGGGTGGTAGGAAATTTCTACGAAACCGCACAGTAGCGGAGTGCCACGTATCCAGGTGGTGTGGATGGTATTTAAGTTTAGATGGCACAAATATTTATTTATTTTCTATATACAAGTTAATGATTAAAGAAGATATTACAAGGAGGCTGGTACCGCTGGTAGGTAAATAACTGAGAGTATATAATACGTACTGTAGTTGTACGTTAATATTGGTGCGGTATTTTAATGAAATATTAGTAATGATGCGGCTGTAAAGTTAATTTGTTTAATCGCATTACTAGTGTCGCTCGATGCGAGATGCGAGCGCTCGATAGCGGTGAGTTATCACGTGGGATTAATGCCGCTGGATTTTGGAAAACGTATAAAATATTGAAGGTAGCGGGATTTGAACCCGTGTCTCATAGAAAACCTTCAGCCAACCTTGGACGGTTTTCGTAAAAAGCGTATAATTACAAAATACATAGATGAAATACATTCTTTTTAATTATTTATTTATTAAGGACACCTAACAAAACCTTCATCGGATGTTAGAAACATATCTTAAAACTGTTGGCTTAGTGTTGCTTTACCTATAAGTTGCCACGGCATGATTAGAGACAGTTTCATATACTAAAATGAATTACTTACATATAGTTACAAAACATTTATAAAAAGAGTATACAAATATTGATTGTACTCATTGCTTGTACCTGTCGTAGGTAACGATTCCCCTGTGTTAGCACTGGACTGTCTTCGCCTACGATTACTAATATCTTGCTAATTATTAAGCTCATGCCAGATGTGGCTTGATCAGAAGATATAATATATATTTTTGTTTTTGTGGTGTTAAATATTTCTGTTAACGATGAATCTAATCACGTTGTTCTTAAGTATATAGATACAACAGCCACGAAGTGTTTAAAATTCCTCAATGTCATATAGAGCTTTGTGGAATCGGAATTCATGTGAGAATAACGACGTATGCAGTGTGCGTGCAGTTACGGCTTACGTTATATTATGATGTGAAATAACTTAACATTTTTCGACTAAATATTATAACCTTATCAATTCTCAAAAACCCTTAATTACGATTCATTTAATGCATCCATTTCAATACATTTTTAGGGTTGTGTACCTCAAAACGAAAAAACAGAACCCTTATAGAATCACTCTGTTGTCCGTCTCCCCGTCTGTCGTCTGGTCTGTTAAGACCATTTTACTGGAGGTTGCGTTGAGGTATCCGTTCCTTGTATTGTTAGATATAGTTAGGTATAGTTCCTTGGAGCTCAAAAATTAAGCTTCCAATATAATGCAGTAAAAATATATGAGCACTAATAAAGGAAAAAATCGTAAAGTAAAATTTTTTTAGCATTTTATAGAAAAAAAAACATTATATTTGTAGTTCATTTTATAATAAATAAGTTTCGTTACTTTTTTCGCCACATCGTCACAACCTATAAGGTATTTCCCAAACACAAACCGACTCGCACTTGATTGGTTTTGTCTTAAATACTCTTAAAGTCAAAGTCAAAATATCTTTATTCCATAAAAATGCTTAACATTTACTTGGACATGTCAAAAAAGTAAAAAAAGGAAAATCTTAATTCTTAGGTTACGTTGATGGAGGTTACTGTTTTTATTAAATTTATTAATATTTTGTTAAGTTAAGTTGTCGTAAATATATTGGGAGTGTAGTGTGAGGATGTTAACGCCTTTGAATTTATTCCTTAGTGACTCCCGTGGACCCATTATATAGACTGCTCGGACAGCCCGTTTTTGGAGCACAAAAATGGTATCTATGTCAGCGGCACTGCCCCCAAGTAATAGGCCGTAAGACATAATGCTATGAAAATAGCTGAAGTATACTAAACGCGCGGTGTCAACATCGGTCAGTTGACGAATCTTACGGACAGCATATGCTGCCGAACTAAGTCTACCAGATAAAGTTTCTATATGCGGACCCCATTGTAACTTAGCATCTAATGTTATACCTAAGAAAACAGTTTCATTAACTACTTTTANATTATTACTTCAACTTAGATTAGTTTCAGTTATCACTTCTGTTGGGCATCCACAGATGCACATGCAATTTTTTTAAAATAATATTATATTTCTTCTGATTCAAATCCATATGAGTGAGTCTGATATAAACAAAGTCCATATTCATTATTTTAGAATCTATGCTTCTAAATGAGGGAAAAATGAAGACAGTATACAAATATAACGTGAAATATATACAAAAACACATATAATGCATAACAGATAATGTTTACTCGTAATAGAGTCCAGTTATTCATTTCTGTACTCCAATGATAGCCATTTTGCCGTTTTTATGATTTACTAGCTGCGTAGGGAGCGCCGCCTATAAAGCGTGTGATGGGTTTTACGATGATTAAAATATGTACCAGATATAGGCACTGATTGAACATCGCGTTTTGTGCATTCACACTTTCAGATCACCTGGTATTGAAATATATGTATAGAAATATAATGTTCATAAAAATGTGCGTGAAGTTATAAATGAAATAATATAAGTTGTACAATTATATTATTAAAATGTTATCTTATTTATCTTATATAAAAATATATCTATAACAGTTATCGCAATTAAATATTCAATGGAAAAAATCCCTGAAAAATTTTACAGCTTTCATCAACACAGCGTTCTCACTAAACACCAATTAATAATCTCAGTCTTTTCCAAAAGCAATATATGAACCAAATATCTAAAATATAAATATTCTTTTAATATAATAGTATGAAAGACAAATTGAACACAAACTCAAGTGTACAATCTTCCTCGGTCAGCGTTAAATGTCACATCGATATTATTTAGTATTAAGAACAAGTAGGACTAACGTTTGTTTTGGTTGACACACGTGTCAGTGAGGATTGTATTTAATTTAGTGTTGTTTATTGTTTTAAGTGGAAAAGTTTAAGTTTTTAGAGGTTCCATATTAACAAGGTGTTTGGTTTTAGTAAGTGTTTGTGTTGTTTTTTGCTAGATTGGTGTTATTATATATATTTAAAATTGTAGGTTAGGATTTAAAATGGATCCAGACCCCCCGCCTGATCCCCCTGATCCTGGTGGTATAGAATCTCAGGTAAACAGAAAAAGACAAAACGTAGATTCTCATCCTGATGTTGATATGGTTAAAAAAACCATAATCGATCCATCCACTGCAACTCCTTCAATTCAAAATATTTACACTCACCCCTCCCTTTCCGAAAATGCTAAGTCATACCTTGAATCCGATAAAGGCCCTTTCATTGTGTATGTGGCGAGGGAAATTCCTGACCCGGCAGCTGGTACATCTATTAGAGCTATCAGGTTTGGCCAGTTTCTACACAAGAATAAAATTAACGACATCATTGATGGTGGTATTAAAAACATTGGTCGCAATAAGATTAGCGTTGAGTTCTCAAATGCTACTGCAGCGAATTTATTTTTGACTAACCCATTATTGAGTCTATGTAAATATGTTGCTGTTATTCCAACCTTTAACATCACTAGAATGGGTATAGTAAGAGATGTTCCCGTTGACTTCTCATTAGATGAACTTGTCGAGTCCTTGGTATTTCCCTCTGGGTGTGGTCAAGTATTGAGGGCCAGGAGATTAAATAGGAAGAATGTAAGTGGGGGGGTAACTACATGGATTCCGACATAGTCGGTTGTAGTTACGTTCCGTGGACAGATGTTGCCTGATAGGGTCTTTTCCTATCACTCTTTCCTCCCTGTAGAACCCTACAAGTTTCCTACCATTCAATGTTTAAATTGTTGTCGGTTTGGCCATGTTAAAGCACAGTGTAGGTCTAAGCCTACATGTTACAGGTGTTCCCAGTTGCATACTGGTGAAGCATGTGACATAACCAAGGAAGAGTCTAACTGTATGTATTGTGGTAGCAAATATTTTTCCACTGACAAAGACTGCCCCGAGTTTTTAAGACAACAGTCACTCAAACTTTTAATGTCACAGGAGTGCATATCCTACATGGAGGCATCATCACGTTTCCCTTCTTCCTAGCGCTCTTATGCTGATATGGCAAAAGACGTGTTCTCCCATCCTATCCCCTCATACCAACCAATTTCCAAGAATAAATCCCTGTTACCTCTTTCCAGTGGTCCAGTCGGTCCTAACAAATCCCACCGTAAGACTGTGTTCCAATTTCCCCGTCCCCGCGCTACTTTAGCAAAGGGATATGATAGGCCAACTCACCAGGCAATAACTGGTAATTGTTCCTCTTCCCTCCCTAATGGTTGTGCTCTTAATCAGGGTATTGATAATCAGCAATGACAAGAAAGGATCTGTTAGTGGTTCTAACAGAGACCCTTGTGAGCATAATCTCTTCCTCTGATGAATTTCCGTCCCACGTTGCCCAGAACCTTACTAAAATCTATAATAAAATCCTTAATAATGGATCCATTGAAATCCCTCCAGTGGGATAGTAACAGTATTCGGCCTAAAAGGCATGAATTACTGAATATTATTTCACTGTATCAGCCTGTCATTGTGTCAGGTTTCTCTTGTTTATGGGAGGACAGAAGTGACGGGTATGGAGGTAGTGCTATTCTTATGCGGCAATCTTCTTCCTATTCCCGTACTCCTCTTCCACCTCACAGTCAACAGATTAATGCTGTTGCTGTGAGGGCTTTTAATATCTCCTTTCTTTCCGCTTATATCCCTCATCCTTCCTCTTCCCTTTTCCTTGAGCTGAAGTCTATTACCTCTGCGCTTCCTAGCCCTGTGCTGGTCCTGGGTGATTTTACCACTCACCACACTATGTGGGGGTGTTATTATTGTGATAGATTTTCTCCTTCGTTTGTAGACATAATTGACGATGTGGATCTCTGCATTCTCAATTATGGCTCACCGACTCGTAGGGTTAATCCTAATCAGAATCCTAGGACTGCTATTGACCTCTCCTTATCCTCTCCTTCCCTGGCTTCCCAACTATCATGGTCTGTACTTCCTTCCACCCATGGTAGTGATCACTTCCCAATTCTGTTATCCCTCAATAATACACACTCTCCTTCTTTTAATCCCTATTCGACCCTTAAATATAATTTAAAAAAAGCTAACTGGTCTGAGTATGATGACTCTGTGGATTATATGTTGGGCAACCTTCCTGAGTCTGATAATGAGAATATCGTTCTTTGCTGTGATAGGTTTATTTCTGTCATTTTATCTGCAGCTGACTCACATATTCCTAAAAAGCGCTCCATTCAGAATTGGATGCAGTCCAATCCCTGGTGGGATCAGGAATGCTCTGATTCTGTCGATCGGCGAAAGTCTGCCGAGGTGGCATACGCGGCCTGTATGTCAATGGAGAATTTTATTGAGTACCTACGCAGTGATGCGAAGTTTAGAAAATGCATTTGTAAAAAGAAAAAGCTTGGCTGGGTCAATTTCTGTGAATCCCTAAGTCCCCGTTCCTCATCCTCTCTAGTGTGGACAAACGTTAAGAGATTTCGCAGATCGCTTAACAATGTCAACTCTCCAAACTCCAATAATCCTTCCAGTTGGCTTAATGATTTTGCTGACAAATTGGCCCCTCCTTCTGTGCCATCCTATGACCTTTTTGTATCCTCGCCGGTTGAATCTTCAGAGGAAATGGATTGTCCTTTCTCCTTTGAAGAGCTCAATAACGTCTTAACGGATTTAAAGGACACTAGTCCAGGAGAGGATGGTGTCTCTTATTCTTTTGTTACTAGATTAAGTGAACAAGCTAAGCGCCATTTTTTAAATCTGGTAAATATTATATTTCAATCAGGCAACATTCCCAACTCATGGAAATCCCAAATTATTATTCCTTTGCTTAAACCAGGAAAGTGTTCTTCCGATCCTAATTCCTATAGACCCATTGCTCTATCATCTACTTTATCAAAAATTGTTGAACGGCTTTTGAAAAACCGTTTGGAATGGTTAGTGGAAAGCAGGAATATACTAGCACCCTCTCAATTTGGTTTCAGAAAGGGGTTAGGTACCATAGATAGTCTCAGTGTTTTAACTACAGACATTCGACGGGCTTATGCCAAAGGAGAGTATCTAGTTGGTGTTTTTCTGGATGGTGCATCTGCATATGATGGTGTTCTTCTTCCGGTACTCAGGCAGAAACTTCGACAGCTGAGTATTCCGCCGAGGATGTCTCATTACATATGCAATTTGCTGACCGGTAGAACGGTATCTGTTAAGCACCCGCTTCTTACTGTACCTTCCAGACTCGTCTGGAAAGGTCTTCCTCAAGGTTCAGCTCTGAGTCCTCTGTTGTATAATTTATACACACATGACCTCGAACTGTCTGTCAATAGTTTTTGCAACATACTTCAGTACGCTGATGATATCGTTCTCTACTACAGCTCAAAATCTGTGGAGGACATAACTTTTCGTTTGAATACTGCTTTGCACTATCTTAACCAATGGCTTTCTGATCATGGCCTGGAATTATCAGTGCCTAAATGTCAAGCGATGATATTTACAAAAAAGAGATTAATTCCAAATTTTAACATTTTATATGATAATATTCCCATTAATTTTTCGGATAATGTAAAATTTTTAGGTTTAATACTCGACAAACGACTGAACGGAGTTGCACATGCTGAGTATCTCAGCAAAAAATGTGAAAAAGGCATAAATGCTTTAAGAGCTGTGTCTGGTGTGTGGTGGGGTGCACACCCTTATACTCTTAAATTATTATACCATGCAATAATTCGTAGTCATATTGACTATGGTTTATTTGTTTTAGACCCCTTTAATAAAGCAGCGTCAGAAAAGCTCAATCGAATTCAATATAAATGTCTCCGAATCATTCTAGGTGCAATGAGGTCTACTCCCACTAACGCACTCCAAGTAGAGTGTGTTGAACCTCCTCTTCCTATCCGCCGTCAATATCTCTCCGATCGATTTGTGGGCAAAATATTGTACAGCTTTCTTCCCATCCTTTAAAGTCTAAGCCATCCGAGTTAGCCGACCTTATCCCTCGTGACAAAGCCCTACCATATGTACTTAATAGATTCCTTAAATTTACTAATCTTCCTCATCCTCTGTCTTGTTCTCCATCTAACCCATTGTTTTGTACACCATACAAGGCTTTGGTTTATGCTCCTCGTATCATAACAGATCTTGGCTTGATCAAAGAAGATCCTGGCACCAACACAAAGTTTCAGGATATAATTCAACTCAATTGGTGTAATTATCTTCTCATCTACACTGATGCGTCAAACCTCTCTAAAGAAGGCTGTGTTGGTGCAGCATGCTAGATCCTAAAATTCAAAATTATTTTACAATTTAAATGTCCTCCTGAATCTTCTGTGTTTACGGGTGAGGCTGTTGCTTTATTAGAAGCAATCCGTTTTGCACATTCCCATGACTTTAGACAGACGGTTATTTTTACTAACTCGCTAAGCTGCTTAATGGCGTTAAGAGGTAGCCCATTTCATAGTAAGATCTTAAATCTTCAATTGTTTTAAGGATTCGTGAAGAATTGTACTCATGTTATTTAAAGGGTTTGGGTATTACTCTAGTTTGGATTCCAGGGCATTCTGGAATTAGTGGGAATGAATCGGCAGACTCCTGCTCTAAGTTAGCTATACAGTGTGGCACTTTAGATCACTTCTCTAATTCGGCCCAGGATTTGTTGTCCCTTGCATCTACTCATCTCGACGAGTCCTGGAGGAAACTCTGGGAAAGATCAAAGTCTCTAAAAGGTAAGTACTATGATTTTATCCAACCTTCTATCCCGACCTTGGTTTTTTTCTCAAAAATTTACTGAACGGAGAATTATATCGACAATTTGTCGCTTGCGTTTGGGCATGCATATACTCCTGTTCATCTGGCTAAGATCAGGGTCAGGGATCACTCTCTGTGTGAATGTTGCCTCGACGACGGTTCTCCTTCTCACATCCTTTTCTCTTGTCCTAAATTGACCCGTCCCTTATATGACATCCTTCCTTATAATGTTCCCCGTCCCTTTAATGTCCAGTGTTTGTTAATGTATGTGTTTAGTCCCTTATGTAAATTTTTATGTAAATATATTAAGAATAACAAAATAAACTATAAACTAACATTTATAGAAAATAATAGGCATTACTCACCCTCTTTGTTTATATATTGTATATATTTTTTTGTACTGTTATAGGTGAAGGCAGTATTTTAACTGGACCACTCTTAAACATGCATTTTTCTATTGTGTAATATTATTTCTTTTTTTTTTACCGTACAACCTCTTTCGTGAGTTCTCCATTCAACGTGACACTGGCGAAGTTATTTTGTGCTCAACTGGCACGCTCGGAACGCCTTATTAGAAAGAACAGAACAGAACAGCTTTTCAAAAATTTTACTTAACGTAGGTAGTACTGAAATCGGTCTGAAATTTGTGGGGTCTACCTGATTTAAACAATGGAGTTATTTTACTATATTTCATCAAATCAGGAAACACTCCACAATCAATACATCTATTAAAAATTGTAACTAAATCAGGAATCAAAATGTCAATTAAAGAATTTATGATATTAACTGAGACACCCCACAAGTCGGCTGTCTTCTTCATACTAATTGATTTGAAAGCTACACTAATGTCTGAATGATTTACATGACGGAAAACGAAACCATTATANATAGTTCCAACAATGACACTGATTTTAAATACTTGAACACTGTCACAATTTTACACCTTACGGGAGGCAGAATAACGACGTACTGATTCAATCCATCAAAAACGTCACTTTTTATAGCCGTTCCCTTCCTCTTTTATAAATAATTATGTGGGCATTATTATTTTATATGGGCATTATTATTGGGTGGGCAGTGTGGGCATTATTATTCTATAAAATACCCTCACACTGACAATTGTCTTTCATAATATAACATATACAGCGTCTCCCTACTCTTATAAATACCTGCCGTGGCCCAGTCACGAAAGATAGGATCAGTAATTGTAATCTCTTTGGGAGTAAATATTGAATGAAATCTATTGATAAAAGAGTAAAAAAAAGAATTGTACAAATAATTGGAATGTAAAGCTATATCTAAAACTAATAAATTAGTTAGTAAACTAACTCTCATTCCAAACGACTAACTGTGACAGGTACAAACCAATTTTTTTCTTAGCCTCCTGTTTTTTCTTACTATACAATTCTACTAGCTGACCAGAGTGATCAGAATTCAATTTATTAATAATGCTTTTGTAGCATGGAATAATGTCAATAAATATGTTATCTATACAAGTAGTAGTCGTAGGGGTTATTCTGGTTGGCTCCATAAATACATTAAGTAAATTGTGTGACTTAAAAATACTTAATAAATTAATGGTGGGCCTTAAACTATCCAAAATATTAACATTAAAGTCCCCACACAATAACAAAGGCCCGACTTGGTAAGTTTGCTTAAGGCCTCATCCATTACTTCTAAAAATAATTTTAAATTGACTTCAACAAACATTCGTATATTTCAAGCGACGCCACTAGTCGATAATAAAAGGCAAGAGCAGGTGAGAGTTATGTGTAACAACGCGAAGCAATTGTCGCAAAAAGCAATAAACCATGCTTTCATTAACCTTTAATTAACAAGACCCCGCCATAAACCTTCCACTATCACCTCGCGCGGCTCCAGAAGGGACTCCACTCACTCACGGACATTAAGGGTTCAGATAAGAAAGAATCATCCGCTATTATTGTTCTAGAATTGTTACAGAGTGTAAACTTGTAAATGTATTAGTTTATTTAGGAGCGGAGAGCGCGTCTAACGAGCCTTTTTGTGTTGTACAAAAACATTTAATAAAAATAAAAATATGTAAAGATTTTGTAACATAAAATGTGTAAAGTTTTTTTATTACATTTTTGAAAATATTACGTTACTTAAGAAGAATATTAATGACTAGTGGACCCGGACGCGGCTTCGCCTGCTTGAACTATACGAATATTTATTTAATATATTTATGAAATTATTTTCAGTCATCAATAGAATCAGTAAAAAAATATAAGTTTGAATATTTAAAAAGAATAATAAGTGGAGACATATTATTAGAAAAAATATCGCGCAGCTGTAAATTACACATTTATTAAAACGCCTCTTGCATACTGCTGTTATTGCGAAAAAAGTAACAAAGAAAATGATCACGTCGAGAGGCACGCTGTGAGTGCTCGCAATTGCGATATCTGTAATAAGTGCGTGCCGCCAGCGTGCACCAGTGTGCAGTGCGCGGTGTCACGTGTCAATCACTCCGCTATGGCGCGGCTCTGCAAAGGGCGACACTCTCAGGTGAGACCTCAATCTACGGCAAAGCTTACCTTGCCTTTCCCGTATGTTCCCGACTTAGAGAGTGTAATTTTCTAATAAAGCTGCCTTATTGAACGCTGACTTCACATCCGGAACAGTACCGGGTCGGCGGACGCCGGGCTCTTTCAGGGTCTTCAGACCACTTTGTCTGGTCCGGATTGTCGTGCGACGTGCTCATTAAATACGGCTGTCGTAGAACAACCGCAACTCGTCTGACACTACAAGTCTGGCAGATTGGGATGGGATGCGTACATTTTACTCATCTTAACCCTGGGGATCGGTTTGCTTCTTTCCTGTTGATCCTAATATCTGTGCCGATGCTGTTGCCGACGTGGTTCTGCAGGGCATTGAACTTTATATTCCTAGCACTGTACGTAAAAAGCATGAGGTTCCCCCAGAGGGCATGTATGAAGAGGTTGATCACAGTGGACGAGGCGAAAGAGGTTTGCAGATATAACCTTAAAACTAATAATTTCAAATAGCATTAAGCATGTGTGCTTAAAATAATGAGAATTCCATCGTGATCGCTCGTCGCGTAGTTCATGACCCGCGAGTTGACTTACCTTTTATGTCGGCATCAATAGGAACAATGCGTGAGCTGTACCTTGCGCCCTGCACTGTGTTTACACCGCCGTACATACCTATCGATACGGATACGACAATTAGAAACATTATTTAACATAATTTGTCTTAAAGTACTTACTACTTACTACATAGTTGAAATCGACATAGCTTTTGATTGTAAATGCTACGGGGGATGTGGGCTCTATTTCCACTATGAGGAATTTTCTTTTTTCCATTTCTTTTTTCTCTGGTATGTAGACAAATCGTGGCGTTGAGGTCAGCTCATCAATATGCAATGTCTCGGTAAATTGGGCGGAGAACTACTATAGGTATGAGATACACACAGTGAAGCTATACTTATGAAATTATTTTCAGTTTTCAGTAGGATTAGTAACAAAATATAAGCCCAATTGGTTATTTAAAACAATATATGCCGAATAAGAATAATAAGTAGACATAAAGTAAGGGTAATAAAATTCTAAATATTAGAAAAAATCTGAGTAATTGGAAAGAACAAACAAAATAAGTAAACCTAAGTAAAGCAAATAACCACACAAAAATTTACAGTAGAACTTAACTAGGATCCGCCACATGCTGTGCACGGCGAATGGAGCTGAGCGAAGCTTTGTTGCTGGGTTAGGTTAGTCAAAGTTCAATCTGTGCGCGTGAATTTTAAAACGTTCCACAGCTTAACTCTATGGGACACATTTTGACCATTTATGGGACACATCTTGAAATCTCGGTGTTTTTCCCTTCATACATTCTCGAATTTTTTTTTCATCATTCAACCTCTTCTTCCTCCTGGCATTAATCCCGGCTATTGCAAGGGTCTGCCTTCCTACTCAACCTACTCCACTTTGCACGGTCTTTTGCGTCCTCGGTGGTTAGATCATTGGCTCTCATGTCCTGCATCATGACATCCAACCAGCGCTTCCTTGGGCGTCCGGGAAGTCTCACTTCAGAAACTGATATAGCAAGGTACTTTCATCCGACATAGTTCGTTCATAGTTTTTGTGTAATAAAGTATATTGTATTGTATTGTATTCTTAGGCCGGCGCGTAACGTGGCCAAACCATCTCAGGCGACGCTCTTGGAGCTTATCCGCTACGTCACGGACCCAGGGGCGGACTAACCCCGTCAGAGGCCCGGGGCGGCTTTACATTTCAGTTTTTTTTTCATGTACAAATTAGTGGGTATATTTATTTGTTTTACATCTTTATATTAACTTTTAAATTAGTAAAACTTTTAAATTAGTAAAAAAGTGGACCGTAAATAGTTAACTTTTAACATTCGCGGGTAGGTGTTAAAAAAGTTAACACTTTAAAGTTTTACTGTCTTCGATTTTTTGTTCATTTAAATCATTTAAAAGTAATTTTATTCAATTATAAGTGAAAAAATAAGTGTAAACAGTGTAGACAATTATTGGAAAATACTTTTGTTGTGCATTTAATGTGTTTATTTGCATAAAGTAGCACTTACCTGCTGGCTCACNAAAAATAGAAAAATAAAACTAATAATAACATAGATAAATAAATATCAAAAGAACATGTAGTAGATTTTAACAAAAAAAATATCGTGTCCTCGAGAGAGAGAGAGAGAAAAAAGACGATGAGATAACAAAAGAAGCTATGATCCGTCTAAATAACGTATGGAAGAAAAGAGGAATTTGAAACAAAACCAAAATAAGAATGGTACGAGCACTGATATTCTCTATTACTACAGTACAGGTGGAGGCAGATCATCTGCTCAAGATGTAAAACCTGATCATTCTCAAATTCATTGTAAATTTTTACCAGATTATCTAGTACTACAGCCAGAGCGTCATCTGAAGCTTCCATCATAATCTTAGTTCCAATATAGATAATAATTTATAATCATGAGCTAGTTTACATACTAGAGTAATATTAGTTCCGCGTATAAAATAAAATAGACTGAGATCCTAGGAACCTCAGACCTACGTTATTTTAGTAAAGCTGAAATTTTGAAGATAAGTCTAATAAGTATGTAAGAGTGTATGCGTACTTACTTACTTAAAAATGAGGCCCAAAGATAGCGCCAATTTAAGGTACACGCTCACCTACGTTACAGTAAAAACATCGTAAGTATGTTTTTGAGATAAATGTAAAAAAAAAAATATAACCGAACCCTTTACGTAGGCTTTACTCTTGCCAGAAATCCTAAAGATTGTTAAAAATTGGGACAAAATACGCTATACTTGTTCTTCTTCTTGGCATTAATCCCGGCTATTTTCAGGGTCTGCCTTCCTACTCAACCTACTCCATTTTGCACGGTCTTAAATGCCTCGGTGGTGAGTCCATTGGCTCTCATATCCTGCATCACAACCAACATCCAACCAGCGCATCCTTCGGCGTTCAAGGTAGGTCTCACTCCAGGGGCTGATGTAGCATGGCACTTGCATCCGCGTAACGTGGCGAAACCATCTCAGGCGATGCTCTTGGAGTTTATCCGCAACGTCACGGACTCCAAAACTGCCTCGAAAGAATATGTTACGATTGCGGCCATACCGTGTTACGCCGTACGTACACCTTAGCATCTTCATTTCCGTGACGTGACGCTCCTGAATGTGCCGAGATAGTGCTGGCCAGCATTCACTGCCGTACAAAATGACAGGTATGCTCTTGTATATCAGCCGTCGTCTCTGCTAGGAAGCCAGTCTGCATCGGTTCAATTGGGCCACCACCACTTGATCCGAGGCTTACGTTTCTCGGCTATTTTTTTCTTCGGACCTAATTTATACGTAATAAGGTGCTGAGGGTTATTTTGGAAGAACATATTCGCGACGGCCAGATCAGACGCAATATAGGTTTGAACCGTTACGAAGACCGTATCTATAACCCTCGTGAACACGTTCATACGGCTCAGCAGCCTTACTTATGTGACCGTTCAAGTCTTCCCCGACAACAAACAACCATTTTGGTAGACGGTATAGCAAGTAGTACCTCTTCATTCTGCTTTCAGAATGACTCTTTTTCGGACACGCTACAGCCGGTCTGCGACGCATAGGCACTAACTTAATTTGTAGTTACGCCTTCAATCAACACCCTAATACGCATAAAGCTATTGCAGCGACCATCAGCTTCAAGAAGCCAGTTCTAAAGCTCTTCAGAAAGAACTACTGCCACACCGTTCTTAGACCCCTTATTTTAAGACCCCTTACAAGCACCCAAACCGATCTGATGGCTCAATCATACTCCCAGACAGAGAAGTACCTTTATTTTGCGCTCCTTCTGGAAGGGCCCCGCTTTCAGGTTGGTGAGTACGCAAACTTTTATAAAATGACGTCCGTCTGGAGGCCCTAGGAACTTGAAGTAAAAAACTGTGGGAACCTCTCATTATGTCTTGAATAAAACCACTGAGCCCATGGGTATATCTATATTATAATGTAACACTTGTGCCTCTCTACATGGCTTACAGCGGACTGGTGCCACTAAATACTTATTCACATTATTACATCACGCCTACGCATACATAGCCCCTACATACGGGGTGTATGTCTTCATAAAAAAAAATAACATTATAAAATTATAATAATAATAAAATACATAGGTATCTCTAATACCCTCATAGTATCTCTAAAACAAAACAAAATCATTGTTACCTACATTAATTTGTTACACACATAAATAGTCTAAACAAACAATACCGTGTCGTATTACATTTAGCCACTTGGCTCGCGTTTTATCGCTACGTGCTAACATTGCAACTTAGACTAATTACGCAGTATAGGCAGAGTTCACATGCGCTTGCGCTGCCCCTGTCGCATTTACACTCCGATGAAACACACCTAACTCTCTCTGTAATGTGCTTCTCATTCTAATTACTACTAATATATTTAATACTTATGCTTATTACTAAGTTTGCTTATTACTAAATGTTATTAATTCCTAATAACCCTGCCACTTCGCGTTGTTTTTACTAAGGGTGTGTCTACGTTGTTACACATGCCATTATCCTGATTTTCCTTATCAACACATGTACTCTCTAAGAGGTACGCTGGTTTTAATCGATCAATGGACACACACTGCTCCCTATCTCTTACTAATATTTTAAAAACTTTCGATCCCCTTTCTATCACTTTATGCGGTCCGCTGTAGGGCTGTGTCAAAGGTTTTCTTACTGCATCTATTCTTAAAAATACGTGTGAACACGAACTTAGGTCGCCATGTACAAAACTATTGTTAATACTCCACTTTCTTGATTTCGGTCTAACTTTCTTGAATGTATCCCTTAACCTAATAATAAATGATTGACTATTATCTATATTACTTTTAACTTCACTATAAAATTCCCCCGGTAAACGTAAGCAATGTCCTAATGTCATTTCCGCTGCACTCATAAAATCGTTATCGCTTATACAAGCTGCTCTCAACCCTAACATCAATGCCGTTTCAACGTACGGTGCCATCTTTCTGCCTTCCCGTTACACTGGGGATGATATGGGGTGGTCTTTGTTTTATGAATACCTAACGATTTCATCAAGTCTCTAAATAGTTCACTCTCAAATTGCCTGCCCTGGTCAGTAGTTATTTTATCTGGACAACCGAAACGACATATCCAGCTCTCGTACACCGCTTTTGCCACTGTCTCCGCCGTTATATTCCTGACAGGACATATTTCTGGCCTCCGCGTACGCCTATCTATCATTGTTACACAATATTGAAACCCTTGCTCGGTTATCGGTAACTTCCCAATAATATCTACATGTAAATGTGTGAATCGGTCTGTTTCTTCGAAATGTTCGTACTTAGATACCGTGTGCCGACCTATCTTGTTGCTATTTTGGCATTGTATGCACGTTCTTACCCAATTACCGACATCCCTATTCATTCCTGGCAAAAAAAATTTTTTGTAATCAATGCGCGAGAGGATCTAATACCCGGGTGACTTAATCCATGTATATTATCGAACACACTTTTCCTAAACTCTAAAGGAATGTAAGGTCTAATATTTTTATTTGAAATTTCACAACAAATATTACTATTTGTGTTAGGCATAGTCACGCGTTTTAATTGTAATGTGCTATCGTTACTCGCACTCGACTTCAGTAAATTTGCTAACTCAGTGTCATTTGATTGTGCGCGGGCGGTTTCTTCGAATTGCACTTGACTCGGACATGTTATTGTCTCTATTCTCGATAGCGCGTCAGCAACCGGATTCTCTTTACCCTGAACATGACGTATGTCGTTTGTATATTCGCTACTATATAATAATTGTCGTATCCGCGTCGGTAACTCGTTACTCGTACCTATCTTTGTAAATGCATAAGTAAGGGGTTTATGGTCCGTATACACTCTTAGTGACCTACCTTCTATGCAATCCCTAAAGTAAACTATGCTCGCGTAGATCGCTAGTAATTCCTTATCACAGGTAGAGTATTTTTTCTGGCTATCGTTTAATTNTTCTATGCAATCCCTAAAGTAAACTATGCTCGCGTAGATCGCTAGTAATTCCTTATCATAGGTAGAGTATTTTTTCTGGCTATCGTTTAATTTAAAAAAAAAACCGAGAAGTTACCATGTACTATTTTCCCTTTGTTGAAGGACCACTCCTATACTGACGTCAGAGGCGTCAGTCATTAATGCTAATGAAGTACTTATCATTGGATGAGATAGCGTAGCCGCGTTTTTTAAACTGTCCTTGCAACTTTGAAATGCTCTGTCTGCTTTCTCTTTCCATTCGATTTTTCGTAAATCATTTTTTTTAGATCCTAGCAAGTAACTATCTAAAGCCCCCTGTACACGCGCTGCGTTCAGAATGTGATTACGATAAAAATTGATCATACCTAAGAACCTACGAAGTTGTTCGACCGTTTCAGGTTTCGGATATTTTTCAATAGCCTTGACCTTATCTAGTAAAGGACGTATTCCCTCTGTAGCTACTTCATAACCTAAAAACTCTATTTTAGATTGACCGAATACACATTTTCCTATATTAATCGACATTTTAAACTGTTTGAAGCGATCAAACAAAATTCTTAAGTGTTCCCTGTGTATCTCTTCATTTTCTGACCCTACAATAATGTCATCTAAATACCCGAATAGAAAAGACTGTCCTTTTATTTTATACTATAAGTGTTCTTATCTAATTCATCGTAATTTAATCGCTCAATGCCAGCTAACACCGTGTTGTTTATAAATCACTGAAACGACTGCGCTGCATTTTGCAGTCCAAAAGTCATTCTCGTAAGCTCGTAAAGACCAAACGGTGTGATTATCGCCGTTTTCTCTACATCTTCTGGATTATTTTAATAAAATGATACGCTCTATTTTCGAGAAGATAACTTTATTATGTAAACCATACGTGAAATCCTGTATCCTGGGTATTGGATAACGGTCAGGCTTAGTTGGTCGTAACGGTCTGGGTTAGTGATAACGTTAAGCATTCTATAACCCCCGCATGGACGAATTTCCCCTCCTTTTTTTGGCACTACATGCAAAGGGCTTGCCCATGCGCCTTTTGAGGGCCTACATATTCATAGCTATTGCATCAATTCAAATTCTTTTTTAACTCTATCGTACCTATCCGGTGGCAGTCTCCAAGCGCGCGCATGTACCGGCGGCCCTACGGTTTCAATATTGTGGTACACAGTATGTTCCGGTATATCTCTAAACGTGGGCGGCTGAGTTATCTCTGGGAAGCCCGTAATTAAATCTGCGTACTTCTGCGTACTACTTATACATTTAATTGTATCACTAAGACATGCACTTTTCGAACCGCCAGCATACAAATTAGTAACCAAATCTATTAACCTATTATTATACAAATCTACTGTTAATTTAAAATTACGCAAAAAGTCTGCCCCTATTATTGGTTGCTTAACGTCACATACTATAAAAGCCCATTTAAAGGACCTCCTTAAGCCAAAAGTAATCTCTTAATTACATGTACCGTAAGTTTTAATTTCGCTATCATTAGCTGCGTACAGTTTGTAGTCACAGGGCCTTAAAATAAAGTTTTTAATACATTTTTTTGGAATTACAGATATGTTGGCCCCTGTGTCTATTAAAAAAGTAAGTTTCGAGGTACGATCTTTAACTACTAAACGATGATTTATATTTACCCTATCTTTAGTACATTCGTACACCGTTCCCAAATGTACTAGTTCTAGTTTTCCGCGTTGTACGTACGCCAGGCACATGGGTGTTCGCAATTTCGTGCATTCTTCTTCCAACGGTAGTGAAATCGGCACAGCCATCCAGGGTCCCCCGGGGTCCTCCTTGATCTTGAGTTGGACCTATTCCGATATTCTCGCTGGCTTCTCTCTCTCTGACGACCACGGTCCTTTACTTCAGTACGTTGGGCTGCCACTTCCACTGTCAGCTTACATAATTGATCAGCCAGTCCAGCAATTGTAATCTTCATTTCTTGTTCTGTACCGCCTAATACCTCTCCTATTTCCTGTCCTCTGCTATTTTCAACCACTTTGTCGGCAATTTGAGCCAAGTTATCCAATGATTGATCTTGACATACTGTGCTTACTGCTCTCACCGCCGATGGCATCCGTGTTAGCCACAAATTTTTAAGGGTTTCATCAGATGCCTGTGTTGTGCGACCTGTCCTTCATTTTGCGTAACAATTGGGTCGGTTTTTGCGATCCTAGTTCAAGTTCTGACACTAGCTTCTGAAATTGTCGCTCCGAGCTTTCTTCATAGACCTGCAGTAATCTCTCTTTTAATATCTTGTATCTATCCGTCGCGGGTGGCGATGTTATTATATCACTAACTTGTTGAATAGCATCCCTTCCGAGCTTGGCCACGACTAAGTTGTATTTACTTTCATCCCCTTGTTTTTGGGGTGCCATCACTGACTCAAACTGTGTAAACCATAGTCTGGGCATATCTACCCAAAATTCAAGTATCTTCGCTGAAACACTAATCATTGCTACAGCGCAGCTTGTTATACTTGATTTTTCCTCTTCCGTCATCTTACTGACTTCTTTTTTCTGCTCACTATCCGATATTGGAGAACTCGCTTTTACAGATAATTGAGCCTTATGTGCACCAAACATTATAATTCAGTTCTGTTCCTACTCGGGGTCACCAATGTGGGAACCTCACATTATGTGTTGAATAAAACCACTGAGCCCATGGGTATATCTATATTATAATGTAACACGTGTGTCTCTCTACATGGCTTACGGCGGACTGGCGCCACTAAATGCTAATTCACATAAGACAAAAGTAATTTTAATCAATATAATGTAAACTACCGGTATAGGCTGCACTAATCCTTGTGTTTATTTGTTTATTGGAGGCCCCCTCCGACCTCAAACTTCCTCTTAACTAGATACTATGCGTTTTTTCAAAGGCTTATTTAGGCTTTGATCAACGGAATTTGCAGGCCCCCCAGGACCCGAGGCACGGGGCGGAGGCACGGGGCGGAGTACAGCCGATATAAGCCTCCCTCAATACATGGACTATCCAACATAAAAATATTTTATCAATAATAACCAGTACTTGTTGAGATTAGCGCGATCACCCCTAACAGCATCTCAACGACGCAGCAGTATGGACAGTGAAGAGTATTTGTAATCGTAGAATTGTAAAACGATGGCTTCAATTTCACGAATCATTTGCAACAGAACACTCGCTGTTTATTCGCCAATTATTACTCGCCAAAAATCTGTCATTTCTTTAATATTATAGCGCACAGCTACTGCTACAACCTTACTCGGCACGTACTAAGAAATCTGCTCAAATGCCGTCGACTAATTTAATTTCTTTGATAATTTATTATTGTTGCGGATTTCAATAAAGTTTAATTTTTTGGCTTTATTTTCGATTCGGACTCACCCACTGAGAGTTCTGTACCAATTTAGTTGATTGTATGGACTTAGAAGTTTAATTTTTCTGAGTTCTAAGAAACCGTAGACCTACTATACTAGTACTACTACTAGTGGCCCGCCCGCGGCTTCGCCTGCGTGAACTATGTTATTATCTGTCCATGAGTACGTCCTATAAGTGACGTCCATACGAAATTTGAGACTCCTTGCATTTGTAGTAACAAAGTTTCATACAAATATCAACCCTAAAAATAACCCTTTAGGGGTAGAATATTGAAAATTCCCGTCTGCGTGTGTACTTTTGTCCTATAAGTGACGTCCATAGAAAATTTAAGACTCCTAGCGCTTATAGTAACGAAGTTTCATGCAAACTACCAACTCTAAAAACAACCCTTTAGGGGTGTAATAATGGAAATTCTCGTCTCCGTATATACTTGTGTCCTATAAGTAACGTTCATAGAAACTTTTAAGATTCCTAGCATTTATAGTAACAAAGTTTCATAGAAACTCTCAACCCCAAAAATAACCCCTTAGGAGTCGAATATTGCAAATTCCCGTCTTAACGAGCACCTACGTCCTATAAATAACGCTTATGCAAAATTTGAGATTCCTAGCACTTGTTGTGTAGTTTCTGAGATTTCGTGATGAGTGAGTGAGTGACCTTTCGATTTTATATATATATATATATATATATATAGATTTCAGTCTAGTTCCACGCGATCTCAAAATAAATGAGTCTTGACAAACGGACATCAAAAGAAACTACTGGGAAACTAAATGGTTTAAGTTTATTCTTTTTGAGGTACCGAACCCTAAAAAGAGGCCGTCGTGATACAGTGTGGCAGCTTTGGTTGTAAATACTCGGGGAAAACCCTATATTAAACTATCGATGTTTAAAATTCGGACACAAAATGGAGAATAGAATGTCTTGGCGCTGTATTCTCTCTTTCTATCAATGTACATTCAAATGATCAATCTACTTATTAGATACAGTTCCTGTGTACAATATGTACAGCGTCAGTCATGCGTGCACATTGTATGCACATATTGTAATTAGTTAATAATTATACATAAAGCTTAGCATTAACAAAGGGCAATGCCTAATAGGGCATCAATATCTCGCGTGACCGCTTCATACCACCACCACCGCAGCATAACCGGCCGCCCGCCCACGCCCACGCCCACAGGTGATTAACATTTACGTTCAAATATATAGTATATTGAGCATCTACAACAATATCCTCCAGATACTGGATCTCGTGATTGTCTTCCGCGCCATTTATTTTGGGTTGTACAATTATTTTTTATTGTTTTACTTAACTCTATTTTCTGTCACGTTTTAAATGTATTAGAATTGACTTAGGACGAACATACATACTCGTTGAGTAAATAGTATTTAACATTTTCTTATATATAATGAAATAGTAAAAATATTTTGTTTTTTCTTTTAGTATTTATGACTGAAATGGATAGAGGGGCACTTAAGAAAATTCAAATTCAAATTCAAAATATTCTTTATTAAAATAGGCAATTATTACAAGCACTTTTGAATCGTCGAATGAACATATGAACAAAAATAATGGACAGCAATTTTTTTTAAATTTCTTCTCTGTCTGTCTGTATGTATAATCACGTTAATCTCCAAAAGTACTTAACCGATTTAATTAAAACGTTCACCAATTGCTTTGTTTTAACTTAGCAAAACATTAAAAGTTTGTTTTATCAAAATCGGTTCATTAAAAAAAAAGTTATCGTCATTTGAATGAATTTAAGGCATTGGTTTGCCTTCGAATATATAGCAATCCATATCTTAATTTATACTTATAATAAATCTGTATTTGTTTGTAATAAATCAGTGTCTTTAAACGATTTTCAAAAAATGAGGGAGGGGGTTAATTATTTTCAATTCGATATTCGATTACTTACTTTGGGTTCGGTTATTACGGTTATTTTACAAAGAATCAATAATTCAACATTTAAGGCTGTTTCTGAAAGAGTAGATTAAATTATTCATCGACATCAACACTTTCGACTGTCATTCATTTCTGCTTATTAAATGAATAATCATGTAGTTTGACACCGGCGAAGTGATTTTGTACTCGACTGGCACGCTCGCAACGACAGAACAGACCATGTAGTTGAAGCGGGCGAAGCCGCGGGCGGACCGCTAATCCCAAATAAATTGCGTGAAGTATCAAGTTTTATAAAACAGTTAAGCTCGTAGCGGTCGTGGGGGTCGCCGGGGTGTCGCAGGGGGTGTGTGGGGTGGAAAGAGGGGCGAGTACAAAATATACATTAATATCTCACCAAATCTGTTTGTGTTCCCTCCAATTTGCATTTATATCGAATCGAGAGCCAGTTTTTTGGCTGTATTTAGATTTGTAGTTGTTTAATTTCAGTCGATGTCGTCGTTATGATAGATCATTAATCAGATCTTTGATTAAGAATACGAGTACACCCACGGGATGGGTTCAGGGACGTGTAAGTCTTATATCCCTTTACTCGGTTGAAGCTATTCGCGACATATTTCAGGGCGCTCTCTGTAATATCAATTTGTAAGAGTCGTATTCAGATCGCATCTTTGCCCATAAATTTTTGTATACGTGTTATTCTTCTATAGGTTCTTTATTATCTATGGAATAAGAGATCGAGAGATATGGATATTTATATAGAAATATAAAACAACTAAATTATCCCAAGTAAAGACCACATATTAAGAAAAACAGTTATCTCTATATATACTATTATTATACTGAGAGTAAATAATTTATTTTAATTATACACTACCTTTTAATTACATGTAAATAACAGTACATAGTGAAAAGAGCCGCCGCCGCCGCTCGAGGCTCGAGCGCTGTACACAGTGTGGAAAATGAAACATTAAAATAATGGCAGCAGTGAGCGCAAACGAGAGGCGAGTGTAAGCCGACCACGGCCACTGGACGGAGGACTGTGGACTGTGGACGTGGGACGGAGGACGGGGACGCTACCGGCGCTGTTCATTGATCTCTGATTTATTTAAGCCGCTTGAAAAGAGTCCTCGACTTAACAGTTTGTAATGACAATTCTATTACATTACATTGGACTTTAGTTGTTAAGATTTTTTTTTGAAGGGAAACATACAGTAGAATAAATAATTCATACACCAATCAAGTTTCCACAAAGTACTTGCTCATAAACCTAAAGAACAACAATTTCAGTACGTGCAAAAGTTATATTACTTTTCGTTATAGTCCTCTGTTTTACATTAAGGCATTTCGTGTTTATCGGCAGTATGAGATGTTAAGCACTTAGGTTGATGAGAAGAGAATTTCTAAAATTAAGATATATTTGTCACAGAATAATTTGTTCAACTACTAAGTGTCCTTTAATGCATCAAAAAGCTGCAGTTTCGCCAAGCATATTTGTGAATAAATCAATAAACAAGTTTTTGAGTATAGAAGTTTTGTTATTTTATAAAAAGTTAACCATAGCGAAATGTATACTATCAGCTTCAGAGATGATAAACAAAGTAGATTTCAAAGTACTCAACATAATTTTTCAACATATTTTTTCCAACACGTTTAAGCTTTGGTTGTTATATTTTTGTGCAGTCTCTCTATAGAGCTCAGTTCACTCACCAAAGCAACTTATATTAACAATAATAATATGCATTTATAAAAATATGAGAATTCCTCTTACTTACTTAAAAATAACACTTTCACCCAACAACAACTGAATGGATGGATTCCGGGAGTGGCGCAGGAACCAGGACGTGACGGTCCTTCCATGAATATTCACGGCGGGACTCTTAGCCGTCATCGCGAACCAAATACCAAATGGGAATGCAAATTGTATTGAAATTATGAATAATTTAATGCTACCGAACTACCATACAACAAACTTGATCACGTGGAGATATCAAGCTGAAATATTTCGGTCTATAGTTTCTCGAAGCACTGAGAAGCGCGCTGGGCACAACGTGAGAACTTACAATGAGCATAAAGAAAAAAAACATAACAAAGATATATTGTAGTTCATTTCATTCAAAATGAGTGTATATGCTCGAACACTTGTTACTGAGTTTGTCTGCAATTTTTAAATTGGTGTGAAATCTTCGGTGGGCGAGTCCGACTCGCACTTAACCGTTTTTTTATTATCAGAGCGAGGAAATGAAAATAAATAATTCCTCCCAGTGAGGACTGCGTCCATGACTGTCGCGTTTGTACTTAGAATCTTAGAAGGGTTTAGATGAAAATAATAAAAATAATATATTTGCTGAAAGTAAATTTCTATGAACAATGGACCATAATTAAATCGGATATTCACAATAAGATACGACACGATGCAAAAGCTGATATTTACAACAATTGGACTACAATTGTATAACTACTTCACTTAACTACTGCTTATTATATTAGAGATCATTAGAATAGTCTAAGGAAAATGTACAAAAAAACTAATATAACAAGGCATCGAGGAAACAAGTGGGTATTTATATATACTGCGTATATTGTGTGCACCAGTGTTGTAATACCCCAGTCGCGCGGCGTCACTAGCGTGTCGTACACGTGTATACGAGCTCCACGCACACGTGTGCTGCTCGCAGCGACATATAATGGTGCCTATATACTTACTTTCTCAATAAATGGATTATCAAAAACAAAACGATTTTTATAACTTTTATATCTCATCTCATCCATATGTTCTTTACAGTAATATTTGTTCATTAGCTACTTCTATCTGCTTTTACACAATATATAGCTTGAAGTACGATACTAGAAGTAAAATAGTACCACTTGGACAAGTATCTACTCCAGGAGGACTGCCCCCATACTAGGAGCAGGAACGGAGTAAGAGGCGATAACTTTTACCCTCGTTAATAGAAAGAGTAGCGTGTGGAGTCAGCTTCAACTACATAAGTTAATAATGAGATTTATACATACTCGCATGCGTGAACAAATATACTATTAACTTATTTTGCAATACTTACTATACTTTATTTATTACTCAAACCTTTTTAAGATAGACGTTTTTAAGAATAAAATAAAATGATAGATGCAATTAATAATATATGTATATTTTATTCATTTTGTGTCCACCGCAAGCCAGGATAGAGAGAGGAATGCTAGGAACCTAGTGTTAAGTCACTCCGTTCCCATTAAGACATATCGGTTCTCCACTTTTCTACATCGGTTCCCCACTTTCCTCAAGTTGAAAAAAATATTGTATTATTATTATATTTCTGAGCTGAAGATAATGAGCTAAAAAAGACTGTCTATCATTATTTATTAAACCTAAAAACAAATGACAAAAAAGTTAGAAGAATCAAAATAAACGCCACATTTACACCCCCCACTCATCCATCAATGCGCGTGATGTAAGTGGTCAGAGCCCACGCTCATCCCGGGATTAGAAAAGTCAATGCAATATATGCAGAAGGAGCGTATACAGTACATATTTGAAGAAATCAATTACACGCGTGGGAGCGCAAGTGGCCGCCATTAGACAACTCGATCATTTCATGTTAGTTATGTACAATTTAATATGAAATAAAATATTTGCAAAGATTATTTTTGATTGCCATCATATTTGCCATTGTGATACTAAAACTAACAAAAATCACAGAGCTGTGTATAATATACTCAGTGTGCAGTGCGGCGTACAAATGTAAAAACTTATCAAACTTCATATTGCAACGATCATTTTTCACAGCAGCTTACAAGCATCATGTATATAATAGATACAAGTAACGGCACCGCCTCGAACACTTCCTCACAGAAAGCTGCATATATTCGAGAGCGCGCTGAGAGCTCCCGTCTCGGTCACAATAACAAGTTTGTGAAGTTCACTACATTTATAACCTCAGAGCAGACGTTTTATTTAATATCGTATTTGAAATTTTCACAAAGCAATGTTATTTTGTTGAGTGAGTGCAATCTCATCTGAGGATGTTCAATGAAGGATGGGTGAAGTACTTGAAGGCATGTACTGAACGTACTTGATTGTAGGCGTCAATCAAGAGCACTCGTTGAAACTATTAAATCGATTTTATAATGTATTTATTTAGGAATATTAATATCAACCGCGATGGTCCACGATGGAAGGCTTGCTCGCAGCCAGTAGCGGCGTTAGGTTAGGGCGAGCCTGGGCGACCGCCCAGGGGCGCCGGGCAATAAGGGGCGCCGCGACATAAATGGGCGTCTGCCCGTTGCCCGATGTGACAAATCACATCCTTGGTTTCATACGTGTTGCAAACTTGCTGCCTTTAGTAACACGAGGCACTAGTTACTAAGGATCCGAACGTGAATTCCTCAAATAGATAGTATAGTCGAGCCTCTAGGTACTTTATACGGCAATTTACCAGAGCAGGTTCCGAGTATATCGCCAAAATCGGCAAGAACCTTGAGAGCTGCACGTCCGGAATTCATCACTTTTAGGCGCAAAGGCAACACTCGGTAACTTTAGCAAACTTTCGATTTGGCCATTACGCACATTAAATAACATCTTGGTCTATTTATATTTTTATATAGTTTTGGGTGACCGAAGAATTCTTCGGTCACGTGTTTTTTTCACCACTCTTACTTAGTCGGCGCAGTCCTAGACTCTTAAAAGAGCGCTCTTATCCACCCGATCTCAACGTCTCTGATCCACTCCAGGCCTATTGCTATCACCTCCCTGTTCTTGAAAGTGATGGAGAGCAATATAAAAAGCCAGCTCTTGGTTTATGTGAAGGATGACCGATTGATTAATGACACGTTTCCTAATGGGTTGATAGGAACTTGATTCATTTCAACCCCAAAAAGATACGAGTTTGCACGTTAACCACTAAACCTCATTAAAATTAAAACCCATTTGTGGTGTCGCCAGTCTTCCAAAACACTCCCCTAATAACGGGTAACGCTAAGGCTCAATGTGCTGATTCTTTCGGTTCGCCGAGCCCAGGTTTGGCCTCATGTGGAGTACTGTTCTCATCACTGGGCTGATGCATCCCAGTATCAGCTTGACCTATTTGATACATACGGACCGCATACAACGTAGAGCCGTTCGGATCATTGGAGACCCAATGATGTGTGAATGGCTTGCAACATTGGCTTTGCGTAGAGATATGTGCTCACTGTGCGTTCTCTACCGCATGTGCTACTGTGCGGTCTGGAGAACTGTTCGACCTGATACCTGCCGCCGAATTTTCTAACCGACACTACGTCACAAAATCAAGTATCGTCCACATCATCTGGATACGTGTCACTCTACTTCTGTGCGGTTTGGTGGGAACTCTCTTCCACGCGGAACGCAACTGTATGGTAGTATTTTCAGGTTGATACGGCTAGGGTCCCTTCAAATAGCGCGTCTTTCCCCACCTTAAAGGCGGGCAACGCACCTGTAGCCCGTATTTTAAATAGGCACTGTAGGCATTCCCTTTTTTGTATGTAATTTGTATCTATGTATTAGGGGGCGCCGAATAAACTTCGCCCAGGGCGCCGGTAGTGCTAAAACCGGCAGCGACCCCCGTCAGCTCTTATGAGGACGACACCGCCTTGAATGTGGCGTTGGAGTCCGCCACCCAACGCGCCGAGTACGGAACGGCGCGAGGTAGAGGACGGAGTTACAAATAGCTCCGTGGAATGTAAGAGGAGGGATGGAAGAGAATGAATTATTAGATGTGTTTGTGGGCTACGGGATCGTGACGACGATGATAAGACGAGACTTCGCATTCAACTCTTTAATTATATATTTAATTTGGATATTTATACGCTACAAAACAATAGTGGAACATTATTTAACAATTGCATTTGTAGCGAATAAATTCAGGGCGCTGATATAGCGTTTTAACAATTGATATTTATAAATAATATTAATACTTGTGGAATACCCCTACAATACTCTCCCCCTTTGGGAAAAAAAATATGCAAAAAGAAAATGAAATAAACAAAATAAGTATTATGCCTATAAACTGAATTGATCCACAAGTTGTTTTTTTCGCCCGGACCTCGTAACTCGATGCGGTGTTTAACTGTCGTCGGCTGCTGCGCCTGCGCATTGTTTCAGTATTGTTGTCGTTCTGCTGATGGAGAATTTTTGTGTTCGTCGACTTTGTTTGCGATTAAGGCTGGCGTAAGTAGGTTAATAACCGTAATTATGTATCGATTGGTACTACGTACAGGTAGAGTGCGCACGAAAGTTTTCAACCCGTTCGAATTCGGGGAATAGCAAGTGACGAATTGTTGTCACGTGAGAGTTCCGCCTTTTGACACGATAGCTTCGTGTTGTCCACGTACTTGAGTATTTCATACAAGGTCAGAAATAATGACTTGTTAACATTATTCTTATTTTTCTGAATCCTGGGTGCGTTGCGTCGTGTAATATACTGTATATTCTTTTTCGAAACATGCGCAGTATATACGGTTGACTTGCACTTGTAGGGCTTCAGGTTGAGCCTTGGAAAGAAAATTACAATTTACCATTCATTGTTTAATTGTCGCCGTGGACGGCTTCGGGCTTCGACCATGCTTGGGATACCTCGGTAATTATCGATGGCGGTGCGTGCGGAGAGGGCGTAGTCAGTGTCATGATTCTGATATGTTGGCATTATTAGGTGAACGCAATTGTGCATAGGCAGTCTTGCAATATACGTTAATTGGGAAGCACGTCTTTGATTTACTAGTTTCTCTACTGAGTGAGAAGTTTTCCTAGTTTCTTCGTTCTACCATACTTGTGTTTATTTAAAGGCGCTTAAACATTGATAGTCGTAATTTCCGAGTGCCAGAATTAATTATACTTTTCGGAAGTAATAATCCTCTAATGCTGTCGACTAGTCTGTTATAGCGAACATCCACCAATAAATTATTCCTTAGTTTTTTAAAAAACGATGCCTTCGTAAATATTGGTATTTTCCATTATTTTATCAGCTTTTATTTAATTTGCCCGTCCGATCTTGACTCGAAAATATCATTGTAAAGGTTTGGTTATACTGCCTCTTGAAATTCTAACCGGTGAGACCCGCTTGTGGGAAGCCGATTAGAATGTGCACTCACCAAATTTACGAAGATTTGCGTCGGGCGGTCGTTGGGTTGAAGTCCGGTTTACGTGGTAATCAATGTTGATGATCTTGTATGATCACGGGAGTTGTATGGATCATTGCGTCGGTCTCGTCGATAGCTTCTGGCTGAAGTCTAGAGGTTCGCCAATGTGAACTATCACGTCAGGCTGCAACTCGCAGGGTACCCCCCGTCCGGGTACTTTTCGTCGGGGTCACCAATGTGGGCTACGGGATCGTGACGACGTTGATAAGACGAGACTTTGCATTCAACTCTTTAATTATATATTCAATTTGGATATTTATACGCTACAAAACAATAGTGGAACATTAT
Organism: Heliconius nattereri; assembly: GCA_013403645.1. NCBI lineage: Eukaryota > Metazoa > Arthropoda > Insecta > Lepidoptera > Nymphalidae > Heliconius > Heliconius nattereri. The sequence goes on from JAAIXI010000230.1 coordinate 108,542, forward strand.
TTCACAATTGCATTTGTAGCGAATAAATTCAGGGCGCTGATATAGCGTTTTAACAATTGATATATATAAATAATATTAATACTTGTGCAATACCCCTACATGTTGGATGACAGAGATTTGGATGTTGTTTGTGTGACTGAGGCAAACGCAAAAGGCATTGACACGTCCAATTCTCTTTCTGGGTCGGTGCGGCGCACCAGACAACGAGCGGGGCTGCCAAAGTGTAGGTGTGTTATACTCTATACTCTCGATTGGTTAATGTAGCGGTAGAATACAAGGCGATCAACCCGAGGCTGCTTTGGTTTCGCTTCAAGCTGGGCATAATAAGACTATTCTCGTTAGCGGCGAATACGCCAGTATCCTTAGCTCCATTAGGCGAGCTCGATGAGTTTTTTGAGAGTGTCAGAGACCTTCTATATATGGTGATTTGAACGGATGGGTCGGAACGTCCTTCAACGTCGTCCGTCTAGGTCCTTTAAGCGGCAAATTGCCAAAGCAAGGTCCGAGCATATCGCCAAAATCGGCGAGAAGCTTGAGAGCTACCCGTCCGGAACTCACCAGTTTTGGGCGCTCTCAAAGGCGGCACTCGGCAACTTCAGCCAGCCTTCGCTTCCGCCTTTACGCAAGGGGAATGACATCTTGGTCCACACGGCGAAAGAGAAAGCCGATCTCCTGGGCGCTCTCTTTGCCTCGAACTCGACTTTGGATGACCAAGGATCAACGCCGCCGACCATCCCGCGGTGCCAGAGCTCAATGCCTGAGGTTAAGTTCACCCAAAAAGCTGTAAGGCGAGCTCTGTCCTCTTTGGACATCCACAAGTCGAGCGGGCCAGATGGCATTTCCCCCTTAGTGCTTCGTTCTTGTGCTCCTGAGCTGACACCGGTGCTAACGCGTTTGTTTCGGCACTCTTACTCAGTCGGCGTAGTCCCAGATTCATGGAAGAGCGCTCTTATCCACCCGATCCCGAAGAAGGGCGATGGTTCCGATCCATCTAACTACAGGCCTATTGCCATCACCTCCCTGCTCTCAAAAGTCATGGAGAGCATCATCAATAGCCAGCTCTTGGTTTATCTAGAGGATCACCGATTGATTAACGACCGCCAATATGGCTTCCGCCATGGTCGCTCATCCGGTGATCTTCTGGTTTACCTAACCCACTGTTGGGCTGCGGCTATCGAAAGCAAGGGAGAGGGCCTGGCAGTTAGTTTGGACATGGCGAAGGCCTTTGATCGAGTGTGGCATGGGGCGCTCCTTGCTAAACTTCCATCCTATGGGCTTCCCGAGAACTTATGCAGGTGGATCGCCAACTTTCTCACTGGGCGTAGCATCAAGGTCGCCGTCGACGGTTTTTGCTCCAATCATATGCCCGTGAACGCAGGCGTTCCCCAAGGCTGCGTGCTGTCCCCCACGCTGTTTCTTCTGCATATCAATGACATGCTGGAAGATTCTAGCATTCATTGCTATGCAGATGACAGCACGGTGGACGCTGTTTACTCCGGCCGCGCAAGTCTTTCTCGGGAAAACGCTGAACAGAGCCGAAATAAACTTGTGTCTTCTGTTGAGGCATCCCTCGAGAATGTCTCTTCATGGGGTGAAAAGAACCTGGTCCAATTTAACCCCCTAAAGACACAGGTTTGCGCGTTAACCACTAAAAAAACCCCATTTATCGTATCGCCAGTCTTTCAGAACACTCCCCTTTCAGCCGCGCCCAGTATCAGCATATTGGGCCTTAATGTTTCGAATGACTGCCAGTATCGCGATCATCTGGAAAGCAAGGCCAAGTTGGCCTCGAAGAAACTGGGGGTCATCAATAGAGCGAGACGGTACTTCACGCCAAAACACCGATTGGCCCTATATAGGGCCCAGGTTCGGCCACTCATGGAGTACTGTTCTTATCTCTGGGCTGGTGCACCCCAGTAT